>OX336401.1:16275629-16810931 GCA_946902985.2 Meconema thalassinum | reverse complement strand
AGGAATGATCTTCAGCGAGAAAAGTCTCATCGCTGTCTGTAATGACAGTGTACAGAACGACATTTAACACTTTGTAATATGTCTTACGACTGTGCCATGACTGATATCAATAGATTACAAAATCCATGCGCGATCTAGTGACACTATGTCTGGTTTGCCACGGATTCGTTGATACCTTATCCTATACTGATCAAAATTGAAGAACAAAAAGAATGGTTTGAAACTTAAAAGCTTTAATGGACGCCTGACGTACACCTGACAGACCATACATGGTGACACATGTTTTGTGCCCATAAGGTCTTATTGCTAAAATACATAAACAATACTGAGAAAAAATATAGACATCGAAAACACAAAATTTAGTGACTAGTACTGGGAAAGAAATCGATGGACTAAAACAGGATATCCACACATTTGGCTCGGAGTATATACCTTTTTGCTACATTCTTAGCGAAAGTCAGTACGATCACATTTGGAAAGCTATCACACTAGCTTTAGAACCTTCGTTGCATACATATATTTGAATAACTCTCTACAAGTACCCACTGTTTAGCACTTTTAAATGTTCCTCAATATCAATTAGGTCGGCTTCTTTTTCTAACATCCAATTTGACTCTTTTGGTTTCAACTCTTTTACCTCGTCTACAATTTTGCTCTCTTCTGTTTTTCTTTGGCCTCATTTACTTTTCTTTTCGGCTGCCCCATCCTTAGGCGCATTTTCATATTCTGAACGAACATGCCTCGCCTTAACGAACATTTCTTTGGTGACAGTCACTTTACCTAACTCTTCCTCGGATTGAACACCATCGTACACTTGCCTTAGGCCTATTAGAGAACGTTCGAGCTGATTTTCGACTATCATCTCTGTATGCCGAAGGTACACGAAGCGAAACTTCGGCGAACCGAACATGGACGAGGTAAAAGGGACGCGAGGGGGATGGTGCATGTGGAGTAGAGGCTTTGGACCCGAACAAGTGCGATTCCGGACGAAACGCGACCGACTTGGGCAAGGGAAAGAGGAAGAAAGAGTGTAGTGGGGACAAACGACGAGACGAAGTATCGAGAGCAGCACGGCTACCGCGATGTGTTCCTTTCTTGTTCTCTCTCCTCTATTTTACAATTTTAGCATTTTGCAGCCCTAACCTGACAAAGCGAAGGAGCTTCGCGCTGAAGGCAAATAGGCAGATTCACGTTCCAGCATGTATTATTTTATTTTTAAAAATTCAAAAGTTCCCTGACCTTGCAGAAGATTTCCCTGACATTTCCCTGACTTCCATGACCGGAATTTATTTCCTTGACTTCCCTGACCTGTAACAGTCCTGGATACGCATGTCATACGATGTTGGAATGTCAAAGAACCCATTTGAATTCAGTAGGCAGAGTTCATAATGGCAAAATTAATCTCGGGAGTTTCCGCCAACACAAAGTTCCTCATTTCTCTACTAGAAAGCGCTATAGTGTTCAAGGATCAAGGAACAACGACATTCGACATGCAAGCTACCCTCTGGGTGTCAAATAACAAAGCTTTCACCCGGCAACCGAGGCCATACGACAGTGGCGGCGCGTGGATAAAACATCTGGGGGTTCACTACTTTGAAAAATAACGTGGCCAAATTTAATGTTACTTGATGTTTACATAGACGTAAAATAGTGACATTGCATGATTAGAAAGGTGACTTTCCTTTGAAGACACATGATTGCAGCTCAACGAAGTTACGAAACCTATGAGAAATGAAAGACAGAGAATATAAGGTGTAATTACCTTAAGCTGATCCAGTTTCGTCTGATGTTGAAGACGTTGCTGGCGTTGGTATAACAGCTGTCGTCTGTGTGTACAGGAAATCCATCCTCCTTTCCTTCCTGGCGGCGAATAAGTCAATTACCTTCTCATTAAAATCGACTAATTTATGAGTCATCTCCTTCTCGATGGACAACATAGCGAGAGCAGACAGTCTATCTTCATGCATTGTACTCCTCAGGAATACCTTAATCCGCTTTAAAGTGGAAAAACATCTTTCTGCTTCAGAAGTAGTCATGGGGACAGTAATAATTAATTTCAAAAGTTTCATCACTTCTCCGAAAGGTTCCTTGAGATTGTTCTCTATCAAAAGAGCAAGGAAGTCAGTTGCATCTTTCATTTCTTTAAATTCACTTCTTGAATAAATCACCAGCAGTTCGGTTTTCAGTTTATTTTTTATCAAGAAAAGGATAGGATTCTATAACACACGTAAGATTCTCCTCTGGAAAATTATTTTGGAAGGATGGGAAGAATTGGTGGCCAGTAAGTGGTTGGAGAAGTTGAATCTCTCTTTGCTGTGATTTATAATCACGTCACACACCTCCTTCGCCGCAATGTTTCTCGAGTAATAACTATTTTCGCATCTTCTTTTCCCTCTGTTGTCTTCTACATTTTCCTCCACAACGATGCTGTCAACATTGTCCCTTACTTTCAAAATTGCAGTTTCGAAGGAGCTTACTGCACTTCGCACTGATACAGGGTTAGCAGAACGCTTTTGTAATTGGTTGTATAGAGTGTCCACGTGAGGCATAACACTGTAAAATAACTCTAACCAAAAAGTAAACGATGGCTGTTGTATTTTCAGACGCAGTCCATGTACTTGGTTCATAGTAGCTGTTTGTCTGCTCGTGTCTTCGATTTTCTCCAAGCATTCCAGAATTGCATCCTTTTGCTCATGCAATGTAAGAACACATCTTGATTTAAAGTTTCATCTCGTAGCTGAGCCCTGCGGAACTCTTCTGCCCACAACCTCATCAAGAATGCCCACTCTCTGAGGCGAATGAGAAAAAACTGCTGGAATCTCTCCAATGGTGGCAAAGAACAATCGCACTTCTTTGTTGTGGCTAGCAGCCTGAGCCAGAATTAAATTCAATTGATGGGCGTAACAATGCACAATGTAAGCAAATGGGTAGTCTTGTCTTACAATTGTTTGTACACCGGAGTGTCGGCCACTCATAACTTTGGGAGACTACTTTTTCTTTGTGCTCTCCAACTACGTGAGTGAGGACACCTTTTATACAATCGGCTAATGAGCAGGCGTTTACGAAAGTCCAGAACCTTTCAACAGGCTTCCCATTAGCTAATACATATCGAAGAACAATGACTGACACTTTGAAGACACATCAGATGTTTCATCTGCTATCAGGGAGACGAAGTCTGCAGTAGCTACTTCAGCTAAAATATTCTCGCGACACACATGCAACATACATTCCAGAATGTCATTTTGAATGTCCTTCGACGTACCCTTGAAGACTGTAGCACTGTTGAAATGACCCCTAACGACGGTATCCAATGCCGAAGTAAAATGAATGAGTCCTTTGAATACGCCTGGATGGTTTGAATCGAGTGTTTCGTCATGACCTCTCAAAGCAAGTTCAAATTCACCACAGAATTTCACGCAGTCAATGATCTTCGAGAGCACGTACCTATTTTTCTGACACTATCATTATGCCTCTCAATATTCCTTCTGAAAGCGCTACTTAGCTGCTGCCTAATATCTGTTTTCCCCAAAAATGAAAGATCTAAACATGCACTCTTATGTGTAATAGATGCTTCGTGCTTATTGATCTTTTGTGTTAAATGGCTGAGATCTGATACCCCAGTTTTTGTCCAATTCGTGTCCTTACCCTTAGCAAAAGCAAGCACGGGAAACAGAAAAGCCTATTAATGGTATCGCAACCACATAGCCAAGTATTCCTCTCGTAAATCTGTGGCTTAAATGTTCTACAAAAATCCTTACCTCTACTAGTTTGCTTCTGAATAATGTTCAGGGAGGGAAGAGGCCTGCCAAGCTGCTTTATTTTGCACTTTTCTTCTATACTAAGTGTTGGAAAGGTATTCTCTAGAAGAAACCTAACGGTATTCATTTTCACACTGATGAATACACGACACACGCATCAAGACACCGCCACACACCGTGATAACGAACGTCAGATAAAATAGAGCACTTCGATAAACACAGACTTGGGAAGATATTCGCTAAGGTACTGTTCCTGAGGTGGTTGAACTGACGGGTCAGAAATAAAAAAATCCTCTCGGCACGCCGGAAGGCGGAGGTAGATTTCACCGGGAAAGCTAGGGGATTGGCTATAATAGGCAAAATATGCAGGTTTTCGTAGGAGGATCAGACCTCATTGATTGCAAGAAAGTATTTTACATTTGGAGGTTAAAAATCAACTTTTTTTTCGTTTTTGTATGCATATTTTTATCATTTTATTGTCTTCTTGTCATTCGGGTTTCATTTTTTAGCCTATTTTCAATTTTGAAAAAATAGGCTTATGAGATCACCTTTTGTCCGTGTGTGTGTGTGTGTGTGTGTGTGTGTGTGTGATTCGTGTGTGTGTCCCCCCCTAATAAAATCTAAACGGCAGGAGCGATTTCAATGAAACTCGGAAAGTGCATAGCACTATTCCCGGCGACCTCGACCGTGCCCTTCAAATTTTGTTACGACTCACCAATCCAACATGGCGGCTGTGCGAAATATTTCACCAGCATCCAATATCTCCGAAACTATTACCGATATTACCCTGACATTTTCTATGGTAATAGAGGGAACTACTATAAGTTCACTTATGTGACTTTTAAAAACCTGGTAACTACAAAACCAACATGGCGGCCAAGCGAATTTGCGACTTTTAAATAGACGTTTCTCGCGATTTGACCAACCAAACGCAATGAAACTTGGTACAGTATATGTTTATATACATTGTAATGCACCGACATCTAACTTCGTTCAATTGTTTAGATAATCACAAGATGGCGGATGTGCGAAATATTTCACCGGCATTCTATATCTCTGAAACTATTAGCGGTATCTCCCTAAAATTTTGTACGGAGATAAAGGGCACTACTGGAAGTCCATCTATAAGATTTTCATAAACCACTTAACTACAAAACGAACATGGCGGCCATGCGAATTTGAACATCTTAAATAGACCTTTCTCGCGATTTAATGTTCCAAGCGCACTGAAACCTGGTACAGGAAATATTTATACACATTGTAATCCACTGGTATCTAATTTAGTTCAATTGTTTACATAACCTCAAGATGGCGGCAGTGCGAATTTTAAAATTAAGTTTTTATTTCTTGTGATGTAGTCATGCGATCGAAGTGAAAGTTTGAATAATGAACCTACGCAATAATTTTCCTTTAATGGTACATGACTCTATGGCCTATACATTTAACAATCCAACATGGCGAACATCCGAAATATTTAGACGATACTGAATATCTACGAATCTATTTTAGCAATCAAACTGCATTTTTTAATGTTCATAGGGGCTATGAACTTAAGTTCACCTATAGGACTTTAAATAACCTGGTGATCACAAATCCAACATGGCGGTGACGCGAATTATAAATATTCACATGGACGTTTCTCGCAATTTAACCATCCGCGTGCAGTGAAACTTGGTACAGTAAATCTTTATCCGAATGTTAATCCACTGGCATCTAATTTATTTCAATTGTTTCCATAACCACAAGATGGCAGCTGTGAATTTTTTTAAATCTCCTTGTTTTTTCTTGTGTCCTAATTATGCGATTGAAGTTTGAATACTACACGTTCACAATAATCTGCATGTAACAGTACATAACTCTAGGACCTACATATATAAAATCCAACATGGCGACCATCCGAAATATTTAGTCGGTTCTCAATATCTACGAATCTATTACAGCAATCAAACTGAAATTGTGTATGTTGATAGTGGCAATTAACGTAAGTAGGATATATGAAAATAGGCTGTATAGTTCTTCACGGAACTACTTGTTATACTTGTGATCACACTGTCCTTATGCAAGGTTTGGAACTGATGTGTAACTATCTGACAGTATGTTACTTCTTCTCGCAAAATTTTATCTCCCGCAGAGATTTTTGTTGGTTCCTCAGTTTAGGGGCTGCGACAACGTGGTCATGTAACCCCGGGTGTGTAGAATCTGATAAACGGTGTTAATTGTGATGACTGTTTTAGTCTGTAATTCAGGTAAGGTCTGCAGACGGTCAATTTTAAGTAGTAGTTCCTAATTTTGTACCATATCCTAACGTGAACGACACCTAGCTGTGAACTTGGCTACTAGATGCCACCGCAACCAGCAACTTGCAACGAACGTTGGAACTTCTCCTCCAAAGGAAAGCATGCTGAGGGTTTTTTAGCGCTCTTAGAAAATCCGACGACTTTGGCCGGCTTTGAACCAGCGACCTTGGGCATATAAGTTCAGCATGCTACCAGTTAGCCGCTTCCCACAGTCAGATGGAAATGAATGTGATCTCGTGCAATGGCGTTGTCTTGGCAACCTCTGATAGCTCATCCCTCATCAATTTAGAAGCGTTGTCACGGTAACCTCTGATGGCACTTGGCATGTTCTTTAATTCCGAAATCATTTTTCTCATCCCTTGGCGTAATGGTAGGTCAGATCAAAAATTCTTTCAGACAAAGTTTTAGGTAATTATTAGGGGAATATTTTCCATTATGTACGGGTTTGATATTGTGCCTATTAAGAGAGATATGATTAATGTTTCCCGAAAAAAACACTTTTTTCCACCCCTTTGGTCAATGGTTGGTGCTATCAAAGAACCTATTTGACATAAATGTTTGGCACTTATCCGACAAATATTATGAACTTTGAATTGATTCGATATTTCACGTATTAAGAGATTTATAGCGACATTTCACCTTTTCGAAAAAAAAGCCCCCCCCCCCCCCATTTTCACCCCCTTTAACCGATTTTGCCCATTAACGAACTCGACCGATTTTTTAAGGGGTTACATATTATGTAAAACATTAAAGTGATTGGTGCAAAATTACGGCAGTTATCGTGTCCACAAGAAACTGATATATATGCATATATATACACACACATATATATAAACTTTTGAACTGACGGTGGTTTGGGGTCTGGGGGATGTGAAACGCGAAGATATGTCGAAATTTTCCGGAAGTCGAAACATGGCACCCATTGCAATAGTTAGCTTTCTGATGAAATCTACCTAAAATAGGCTACATAATTTAAAATACTACCATCAACGACACCTAGCTGTGAACTTGGCTACTAGATGCCACCGGAACCATCAACTCGCAACGAACGTTGGAACTTCCCCTCCGAAGGAAAGCATACTCAGGGTTTTTTGGCGCTCTTAGTAAATCCGACGACTTCAGCCGGGTTTGAACCCGCGACCTTGGGCATAGAAGTTCAGCATGCTACCAGTTCCGATACCGAAGTCGCTTCCCACAGACATATGAAAACAGAATGTGATCTCGTGCAGTGGCGTTGTCATAGCAACTGCTGATGGCTCAACCCGAATCAATTAAAAGTAAAGTTGTCATGGCAACCACTCTTGGCACTTGGAATTTTCTTATAATTTAAATCATTTTGCTCACTCCGTGGCGTAATGGTGGGTCATATCGAAAATTCTTACAGACAAAAGTTTTAGGTAATTATTGGAGGAATATTGTCCATTTTGTACGGTTTTGATATTGTGCCCATTAAGAGAGATATGATTAATGTTTCCCGAAAAACCCACTTTTTCCACCCCTTTGGTCAATGGTTGGTGCTATCAAAAAACTTATTTGACATAAAATTTTGGCACTTATCCGACACATATTATGAACTTTGAATGGATTCGATATTTCACGTATTAAGAGAGTTATAGCGAAATTTCACTTTTTCGAAAAAAGCCCCCCATTTTCACCCCCTTCGACCGATTTTGCCCATTAACGAACTCGACCGAGATTTTATAGGGATACATGTTATGTGAAAACTTCAAAGTGATTGGTGCAAAATTACGGCAGTTATCGTGTCCACAAGAAACTGATATATATATATATATATATATATATATATATATATATATAGATAGATAGATAGATAGATAGATACATATATACATAAATTATATATAAACTTTTGAACTGACGGTGGTTTTGGGGTCTGGGGGATGTGAAACGCGAAGATATGTCGAAATTTTCCGGAAGTCGAAACATGGTACCCATTGCAATAGTTAGCTTTCTAATGAAATCTACCTAACACTGCTCCAAGAACGTGTTAGGCAGACTGTTATTTATGTTCTTATCTTGACGTATTTTGCCTTTATGAGCACTTCTAAATAATTAAGAGTTTACATTAATTACTACGTACGCCTATTGATGTTATAAAAATCGTAGTAACAAAAATATTCAGGTTCATTGCGGTTAATTATATCTAAAACGCAAAATCGTGAAATTAAAATCCCTTCAAAACGTACCATAACAGGCACATTTTAAACTGCATGCTTAGAGACAATACATCGCCCAGGGTTGCAGCGGCTAACTTCGGGGTGGTTCGAGGTAGATCGTGTCTAGCGCTGGCTTGAGCTGGTTCTTTCACCAGCGATAGTTTAGCCTTGTTCTCGGCTTACCCCCCTTGCCTCACACAACCCTGCGCCCATCGCTCCCTCCTTACGTCCCACCGCCGCACGCCAGCGATCCAAAAATTGAGCCTTTTCGCTGATTCCGGAGAGGAACCGAGTGTTGATGTCAAAATTATCCCTCCGAGCGCAAATTTACATATGTAATTAAAGAAATACGCACTTGATTAACCATTTTACTAAGAGTTATATATTTCTAGGGGGTCACTGAACCACTGAACATATAGAACGCGCCGCCACTGCCATACGATATTATTACTAATACACTCTATCAAGTTCCAACGTTCGCCGATAGGTGTCTTGACATCTGGTAGCCAAAGTTCGAACTGCTTGAAATTGAATTTGTTGGGAGCCAATGGGCATTAAAAATACCACGGTATGGCCATTAGCTGCAATTCAAATATAAGTAAATAAACTATTCACCATGGAGTGGTTTTCAAATTCGACACACCCAACTACTTTTTGGACTGTTCCAAGTCCTGTAACTTATTTATTCATTTTCAGCAATCTATATCAGTTGCTCCTTTTGGTCAACTCCATTTTCAATTTAATTTTGCTATTTTTGAGAGACTAATGTTGTACTATCTCCTTTACATGTTACCCAATGCAGCAGTCATCAGTGTGCTGAACAACTCAATCCTGCACCTTATATAAGTTCTCTGTTTATCTGTCAATAAATATATTTCGTTTCCTGAGCGATCCAGCTAGCCTAGCGTGTTAGGGAGATACTGATTTACTAAATTTCAAATAAGTATATATATCTGATGTTGCTATGAAATAGGAAGGTGTTTTGCTGTAATAAAAGGAAATAATTATTTTCACCCCTGTGTTATTTTTTCCAGTAATAAGTAACCTACCTTTCATGAATTAAATGATGCACGAAAGTAGGGCCTCAGCATTAAAAAATGTTATGGTTCAAGCAGAAATACCAACCAAGTCAGCTTTTATATGTTTAAACACCGGTGAGAGAACAATCTAGGGAGTTGCGTGTCAACTGAATCTGATTATCGCGGCAATAGTGTGTCCAAGTTTCACAGCCATACAGTAGCGTTAAGATGACAACAGCTTTGTACACCATGAGTAGGGAACTACTAAACCCTCGATACCTTCCAACGAGAGGTAAACCCAAATCAAAAACACATTTCCTTGTATCGTGATTAGTCACTCGCCTTAAGGTCAGCAATATTCTCAACACCATCATTGTAGTCTTATTTTGCTGCTAACTTTCTTGACTAAAATAATTTATAGTTGTCAACATGTAACACGTTCGAAATTGCTTATGATTTTCTTTAGAGGTAAAAAGAGAAATTTTCCCTTCAAAAGCCTGGCAACCATAGTTTTTAGAGTTCAGATTTATGTGCAGTAGAGTGCAATCCACGCACCAAAAATTCCCAGAACCATTTTGCTTCAGCCCCAAATATAAGGCGACATGGCTCAAATAAATGAGCAAAATTATATGTTTGCTATTAGTACATGTCCATACCACTAGAGACTGCTTTCTTGCATCTTCTCTCTGATTGGTGTGATCGAATCTTCAGGATAGAGACGTAATAAACAAAATTGTCCACACAAGGGGATTTAAGGAAGATGGGAGGAGACCAACACATCGTATCTGGACGGAGATTACAACAATTGGTGAAAATGAACTATTGGGCCAGGAGGAAAGCTCGCAAAAGGTTGATTCCGTGTGGTCCTAAGCGACCCATTCGCGAAGAAGAAGAAAGACATTGAATTTACTGATTAAAAAGATGCCATTTTGTTTCTTGGCTGTATAATAGATTTCTCATGTTGAAAGACAACATTCAGTCAACCATAAAAAATAAATATTTTAGACTGGTAAATGAATTAGTTTTGCAAAAAGAAAACTAACTCAAAATATTATTTTAGCATTTGTCCTTCAACATTCAGGGGTTCACTTTTGTGGCTCTTGTCTCCATTTGGCACATTGATGTGCCTGATCACAGGGAGATCCAACGATCTTCAGGTTATTTTGCAAGGTGTCAAGCTCTCGCTATGACAGATGTTGTGTTTGCTAGTAGTACATGTCCATACCAGTAGAGTCCGTTTTCTTGCATCTTCTCTATGATTGGTGTGACTCCATATTACCATTTACCAGTGGTGGCCGGTAATGATGTCGTAGTGTTGCACAACGACCAGATTTTAAATAAATAATACTGTAAAAGTAATCTTTTAACAATAAATAAAAATACGCACCTCTTACAAGCATAGGAATTCATAGATTTGTTACTTAATAATTCAGAAAAACTTGTAGTACCGTACTGCGAACTGTGTTGTGGTCGTTGCCAGGCCTAGGCACCGACTAATCTCAATAGTGGAGGGGATGGCAGAGACGCTAGACCAGGTAAGTTTACTCAGTTGGTAGTTGCTCGCTGATTGCAACAAAGGGGTAAAAGGGGCAGACGAAGACATCCGAAATGTGCCGATACCATGTCTCGCAATGTTATTTGAGCACGAGTGCGACACTCGCAGTCCTCTCTCGCCCTCGTGTAGGCTATAGCTTACGCGGTTTTGTTATTGTGAAGTTTTTCAAACAATTTAATCCTGAGGTGAATGTGATATTTTCAGGACTGCAGCATTCGTGACAAACTACATACGTACAAATTCAAGTGTTCATGTGTTGATAGCCCTGTGTTTTCTTGTACATAAAATGTATGATTCTTCATGCACTCCTAATGCTGTTGTGGCATTACTAAGTAAATATTTTAAATTTTAATAAAATGAGATTATTTTAGGAATTGTGCTATTTTCAAAGTCTCCTTCTGTGCTTATTGTTGCATCGAGCCGGAAATCAGTAAAGCAATTTTTTGATCTTGTTATTGCTGTAACTTTAACCCATAAGGCACCCTGAGATGTTTAGATTCTCGTGCTGACTGATTTTTGGTAAAATGCATATGTGGTCGTTGGACTTCAATCTAAACGGGCACAGTATGCCCCACATCAAGTGTTATTGACACAAGAAGATTGCGTGCTTTACTGTTTCTGGTACTTACTGTGCTAATAAACTACTCTCCGTTAAGCATATGAATATTCACATAACACACAATTGAAACACCCACCAGATCAAACGCAAAACTGGTGCCACAATGATTCATTGATATACATGCAGACTGTACTGCTGTATCTGGGAAAACTATTTGCGTCACACCACTGACCAATTGTAGTTCATGCATTTAACACAGGCAGGAATTATCAAATAGGTAATGGAAAATGCTTCCAACACCTGTGAAAAGGTTAGTTCTTTAATAATGAATTGCTGATGAATTAACTATTAATGACTGTCACTTCACGCAAGCAGTGGCACGACCTGGATTGGCTGGTGGAAGCCCCGCTCCAACAATATGATACAACTCTGTTCAAAAGAACTGCCTGATGCTGTAAGGTAACTTAATGTCAGCTGTACTAACTTTGTGCGATGAAATAAATAAACAGGCTTCGGTGGCGTAGTCGGTAGCATGCTGAGCTTCTATGCCCAAGATAGCGGGTTCAAACCCGGCCGAAGCCGTCGGATTTTTTAGGAGCGTTAAAGATCCCTCAGTATGCCTTCCTTCAGAGGGGAAGTAAAGCCGGTGGTCCCATGTCATAGATTTATGGCATGTTAAAGAACCTTCCACTAATTGCACCTGTGTGAAGCTGTATAGGTTAAGAATGTAAACAACGCTCTTAGGTTTCTACGTTCGTTGCCAAGAGCCAACTGCGGTGGCGTCTAGTAGCTAAGTTCTGAACTTGGCCTATTAGTCGTTGACGGTGGCGCTTGGCGGCAAAAGTAGGAACTATTTGAAAAATTGTAAGGTGCAGTACTTAAATTAAAAAACAGATAACACACACTAAAAGTCATCACAATTAACACCGGTTATCAGACAGATTCTACACACACCCAGAGTACACGGGGCTACATGACCGCGTTGTCACAGCCCCTAAACTTAAGAACCAACCGAAATAACTCGCATTTTACTGTTTAATTATATTTATGATACCATGACACACGGCAAGCATGAATAAAGCCACGATTTCCCTTTCTCTCATGCATATTTGTGTGTTGCAGATTGTATACGAGGAAATACAAGTAGGTTGGCTCGGGCAAGGAAAGCATTTCTATAAAAAAGGAATCTGTTGACATCGAATATAGATTTAGGTATTGGGAAGTCATTTTTGAAAGCCTTTGTCTGGAGCATGGCACTCTTATGAAAGTGAAACTTGGACTATTGGTGCAGGAGAATTGAAGCATTTGAAATGTGGTGTCACAGGAGAATGATGATCAGATGGGTAGATAGGGTTACAAACAAAGAGGTATTAAGACGAGTGGGAAAGGAGAGATGTTCCTGGCGACTACTAATGAAGAGAAGAGATAGGTTGGTAGGACACATACTCAGACACCCAGGAATAGCATGCTTAGTTATGGAAGGAAGGGTAAGGACAAGAACTGTAGGGGTAGACAAAGGTTAGAATATGTTTGATAGATTGCCTTGGATATAGGGTGTGGTAGCCATGAAACGATTAGCTCAGGATAGGCAGGCATGGTCAGCTGCATCAAACCAGTCAAAATAATGAAAACTCAAACAACAACAACAGGATTTTCTAGGGTAATTTTTCATGTATGTATTACTCTTACAAAACTGAAGATGCTGGTGACCTACCACTTGCATTTCGCATCTGGGAAATATTCTAATTAGAATTGGTTCTGCATCAGTGTGGGGTTTACATCAAGGAGGATATAAAAGAGATGCATGTTAAATTTTGACGCCAACCTATTGCTCGGGGCATGTAGTTCCAATAGATAGCGTGAGTAGTGGTTTTTGAGGGGTTCAGATGCCACCGCCACCGCCACCGCTGGAATACTAAAATGGCAATATCTCGCGAACCAATCAGGCTAGAGACTTGTACGAGGTGTCAAATTACTCAAGCGAACACTCCCTTTCCATTGGACAACATATCTCCACCCTAAAATAAAACCTACCCTACTAGGGGGTTAAAAATTGAATTTTTTAGAGAATCTCTCTTTCCAATTGCAACATGTGAGAGTTTGAATGTCGATATGGATGTAACGATGTTCTGCAAACCAATAATCAAAGAGGGGCATGTTAGGCCTTGAGGTGAGAGCCCCTGTTATTGTTGACGAGCCCCCTGCTGCCGGGCCCCTGTTGATGGGTTATTGTTGACAGGTCCTTGTGGACGAATCCTTGTGGACAAGTCCTTGTTGATGAGTCCCTGTGGACGAGTCCTTGTGGACAAGTCCTTGTGGACAAGTCCTTGTGGACGAGTCCTTGTCCCTTTGGACTGATCCCTTTGGACGGGTCCCTTTGGCCTGGTTCCTACGGACTAGCCCATGAATTTATTTAAATTATGTCAAAGGGCCTAACTACATTTTGTGTGTATTGAATTGACGTTGTTCACTACTACTATAATGGAATAACGATATGAAAGGAAAGTGACGAAATACATGTGAACATACAAGGGATCTAACTTGGTGGATGGATGTGTTCTAACGAGTCATTTGTAGTTGAAAGAGAATAATACATGTTCTTAAGATGTTAAAACTGAGGAGATGACACGTGCAGTAAGACGTCTTGTTACTTCCTGTGTCATATTACAGACATGACAGAGAGCGCGCAGATCTGTTGCTATGACTAACACTGCAGTAATTTGAAACCGCAAGTGTTCATTAAGACAATGGATGATGATCATGCAAAGTTAGCAGTTACTGGATATTACTCAGGTGTTCCTTCCGGTGTCATGTTGCTGACATACCAGAGAGCGCACACTGCTGTTGCTATGACTGACGCTGCAGTAATTTGAAACCTCATGTGTTGATTAAGACAATGGGTGATGATCATGCAAAGTCATCAGTCATTGTATACCACACAGGTGTTCCTAGTGTACTTTGGGCTCTCAACTGTATTGGGAAAGGAATTGCAATGATCTGTAAAAAACTGCTGACACGAGCGATGAGAGTTTATATAAGAGGAGTGTCATATATCTCCCTACTGTCAGTCTTTATTACTCGCTTTGAGTGAACAGTGCTCTATTACTGCTCAAGAGTTGTAAAAAAAGCCGTTTTGGTAGAAAATCATTAAATTGTTTTGCAAGGTAAGTACTTATTATTAATGGATTGTAGTCTTTTATTACTAATTGATGTTGAAGTTATTGATTGGAATGTATTTATCGATTGATTGATTGATTGATTTGTTTACAGATAATTGGGTACCTGTAGGTTACCAGATTCCTACAATCTGTTCATTCAGTGACAGCAGTTGATAAATTATAAAAAGGTAAGTGTCCCATCTAATAACTTTTAAACAGTTAGAGTGATATTTTCCAATGTTCACCCCTACATGTTAGTGAAAATGGTATATTTGGCAGTCAAAAGATGGAACTACTTGACCATGGTGTGTAAAGCTAATTTTGTAGGTTAGATTTTGATTACCGCTCTATTAAGTCTGAATGTTCATTGCTAGGTGTCAGTGACAGAGGGAATATTTAAAGACTTAACCTCAGTTCACCTAACATAACCTAACTTTACCTAACTTAACCTTGTCATGTGACATGTTTTACAATTTTAAACTTGTTTTAAGACTGGTTATGACGTCACACTTAGCTCACTTAACTGGCGATCGCTGGTTTCTATCACGTTACATGTTCTACAAGTTTAGACTTGCTTTAAGACTGACTATGACGTCACACTTAGCTCACTTAACTGGCGATCGCTGGTTTCTATAACCATTGACTGGAATAGAATTAAACTATCTATATTGTACTTTTGTTTTATTTTTATTAACATTTATGATTTCTTACTTTTATAGGTAATTTCGAAAGTGATCATCATGTTGAAGTGTGGTGACTGTAAGAAACAGTTCTCAAGACCTGACAGCTTTCAACGTCATGCAAGTACAAAACATAATCAGAAAATGTTTGTATGCAGTCATTGTGCTACAACATTTAACAGACAGGATAGTCTTACACGACATGTAAATTTAAAACATGTCAGTACTGCACCATTTTCGTGTTCAGTTTGCGAACTTGTTTTTTCTGCTGTAAAGCGATATCAATCCCACATGGTTGAAGTGCATGGGGAACAACAGGAATTGAAATCTGTAAAACCATCAACTAGCACGGAACCTTTAAATGAATGTAATGCTCAAAAGCGTAAACGTTCTCAAGATTGTGAAAATAGTTGTGCATCAAAAAGAAAGAAGAATGGTGAACCTTCAATAACACATTGTGATGTATGTAATATAAATATACCTTCTTCATTCATTCATGGACATTTACGCAGTATTCATCATAAAAATAACGCTTGCCATGAAAGAAATTCTGGAAATGTTCAACAAATTGGTAGTGCATTTAAAAGTCGAATTGCTAGTTATAGACTTTATAGTAAAGAAAAAACTCAAAGTATTGAATCATTTTTTAAAATGTTCAACCTACTGTGTTTGGCTTGGTAGGTAATGTTTTATTAGAGCATAAAACAATTAAAATGAATTTTGAACTTTTCGGACTCTATGTAAAAACTGGGAGCGAAGGTGAAATTACAGATATCAAATCTTTTAATACAAAAAACATAATTGTTAGCGAATCAACTAATATTAATGATACATACCAAAATATTTCAAGTGCTATCATTGTGAAGAGTGAAGAGTTCCAGGAAAGGGAGTCAGGCTGGGCGTTAGTTGAAGTACTTTATTTAGAAACCAACATGAATAAATATAATCCCCTTCGAGCATCATCATACGTTGATTTGCCAGCATGGATCAAACGTAAGCATGCTTGTGTAAACGTTATGAATAATGATGACGCATGCTTTGCATGGGCTGTAACCTCAGCTCTCCATCCAGCAGTGAGGGACACGATGAGAACATCATCTTATCCTCACTATTCTTCAGTGTTAGATTTAAAAGAAATAGAATTTCCTATGGCGATAAAAGACATTCAACGTTTTGAAGAGCTGAACAATGTAAGTATTAATGTTTATGGAATTGAAAATAAGAGTATAGTTGGTCCTCTGTATTATACTCAGGAAAAAAAAGAATGCTCATGTAAATTTACTATACATAACCGAAGGTGAAAATGCTCACTATTGTTGGATAAAACATTTATGTAGACTTGTTGGTAGTCAACTATCAAAATACAAAGGTACGAAGTGGTTGTGCGATGGCTGTTTGCTATATTTCAGAAAAGAGGACCAACTAACTCAACATCAAAAATGGGGGTGTAATCATGTTCGTACTGTATTACCGACTCCTAAAAATAACATTCTAAAATTTAAGGATAATGAGAAACAGCTTCGAGTACCGTTTGTTATATATGCTGACTTCGAGGCTTTGCTAAAACCATTTAATACATGTTCATCGAATCCAGCCCAACCTTTTACCAACACTACTCACATTCATGAACCTTTTAGCTTTGCATATTATATTAAATGTAGTTATGATGACTCTTTAAATAAGTTTGAGCTCTATAGAGGACCTGATGCACCTAAAGTTTTTATGGAAAGGCTTGAGAAAGATGCCATCCGTATGTCCTCTATTTTAAATACGATCATTCCAATGGAACCACTAACTTTATTAGAGCAAATGTATTTTGAAACTGAAACTAATTGTTTTATATGTGGTGAATGTTTATATACAGACAGGGTTCGCGATCATGACCATTTAACAGGACAATATCGTGGTGCTGCTCACCAAGAATGTAATTTAAATTATAGGGTAAGTAAATTCATTCCGGTCATTCTACATAACGGTAGCAAATACGATAACCACTTTATCGTTAAAGAATTTGGAGCTTCAGATATGAAAATTGATGTGATTGCAAATAATAAGGAACAATACATATCGTTCACAAAATACATCAAAACTGACAATAAGAAAACCATTAAACTGCGATTTTTAGATTCATTCCGCTTTATGCCGAGTAGTCTTGATAAGCTGGCTAGTAATTTAAAATCAGATCGGTTTCATGAAATTCAACGTGTCTTTCCTAAAGAAGATGATTTTAATTTGATTTGTCAAAAGGGTATATTCCCTTACGAATATATTAACTGTGTGGAACGTCTTGAGGAGTGTTCTTTACCACCGAAAGATGCATTTTACAGTTCCTTAAACACAAGTCATATCAGTGATCAGGAATATTTACATGCACAACGTGTATGGGCACAGTTTAACATTCAAACTTTAGGAGAATTTTCAGACATATATTTGAAGACAGATGTGTTGTTATTAGCAGATGTTTTTGAAAATTTTCGGAATGTTTGTATGAAAACTTATGACCTTGATCCTTGTCAGTATTTCACAGCTCCTGGGTTAAGTTTCAGTTCAATGTTGAAAAAAACGAAAGTAAATTTAGAATTAATGACTGATATAGACATGATCAATTTTATAAAATCATCAATTCGAGGTGGATTAAGTCAATGTAGTGGACGGTTCTCTAAAGCGAATAATAAATACATGCCTAGCTACAACCCTTGTGAAGAGTCAAAGTATATTGTCTACCTCGATGCAAATAACCAATATGGTTGGGCTATGAGTCAATATCTACCACTGAAAGATTTTCGCTGGCTGACACAACCTGAAATTGATGTCTTACATGTTGACACTCTTAATGATAACGATGATAAAGGATATATTTTAGAGGTAAATCTTGAGTACCCTAAAGAGTTACATGATGATCATAATGATTTACCATTTTGTCCTGAGAATATGAAATCTCCATACATCACATCACGAACAAAAATGTTAATTGCTAATGTAAATAATAAATGTAAACATGTAATACATTATCTAAACTTGAAACAGTGTCTACAGCATGGATTGAAATTAACTAAAATTCATCGCGTATTGCAATTTCATCAGTCAGCATGGCTCAAACCGTATATTGATCTAAACAATAATTTAAGAACACAGTCAACAAACGCGTTTGAAAAGGATTTTTATAAACTCATGAATAATAGTGTTTTTGGAAAGACTATGGAGAATGTTGATAAACGAGTTGATGTAAAGCTGATAACAAAGTGGGAGAATGATGGTAAAAGGTATGGTGCGAGCAACTTAATAAGCAAGCCTAACTTTCATAGCTGTTCAATTAATCACGAGGATTTAGTTGTAATACAAATGAATCGTCTTAAAGTAACTTACAACAAACCCATATATGTGGGTTACACCATTCTGGAATTGTCAAAAACACTTATGTATGAATTTCACTATGATTATTGCTGAACTGCTATGCCCAAGATAGCGGGTTCAAACCCGGCCGAAGCCGTCGGATTTTTTAAGAGCGTTAAAAATCCTTCAGTATGCCTTCCTTCGGAGGGGAAGTAAAGCCGGCGGTCCCATGTCATAGATTTATGGCATGTAAAAGATCCTTTCACAGACTAAACTTGTGGAAAGCAAAATTTGTTAGGTTAGATTTCGTCAGAACGCTCTATCAAAGTTCCAACGTTCACCACTAGGTATCATTGATATCTGGTGGCGAAAGTTGGAACTACTTGAAATTGAACGGAACTCGTAGCTCACCCTTTAGGGTATCCGCGGGAAGTAGCTACAAGACTTAGGCGAGCCGAACATGTCCTCGGACACTCCCGGCACTAAAAGCCATACGATAAATAAATAAATAACTATGATTATGTAAAGAAAAACTATCTTGATAATGCTAAATTACTCTACACAGACACAGATTCTTTTATTTATGAGTTTAAAACTGATGATTTTTATGAGGATATCAAAACTGAGCTAAATAGGTTTGATACAAGTGACTATCCCGAGGATAATATTTACCATTTGCCTCTAGTAAACAAAAAGGTTCTTGGGAAATTTAAGGATGAATGTGCTGGTGTTATTATAGACACCTTTGTAGGTACAAAATCTAAATCATACAGCTATATGACAATTGATGATGTAGTAGTAAAGAAATTAAAAGGAGTGAAAAAGAATGTTGTTAGTAAAGAGTTAGATATAAGTGATTATAAAAACTATATAGTTAGTAACCCACCTGTATTATATAAGAAAATGTGTGTATTTAGAAGAAAAAATCATCAACTACATACCAATTTGCTGAACAAAGTTGCTTTAAGTAATGAAGACAACAAACGATTCATTATACCCAACACGTTTGATACTCTTGCTTGGGGAAACAGTCGCATTGACAACTATTACTTTACTTAAGTCTAATGATCACTATATTGTAATATTTGTAGTATGTTTTATATTGTGTTTTTTTTGTAAAAACTGTAAGTAGAATGTATAATGTTAGGCTACTCTAGATTAGTAAAAATAAGATAAGTAATACATTTTAGTGTAAAATGTTTTGGTTTTGTATATTACGAAAAAGATTTAAAAAATGTACAGAATGTGTGAACTAAACAAGGGAAATGTAAAAAATGTAAAATGGAAATTGTAAATATCCATGTATGAAAAAGTGAAATGGCTATCACCATTTTAAAATTAAAAGACATTGTGATCTGGTAAACCTTGTTTTTATTTCACAACAACAAAAATGTACAGAATGTGTAAACTAAACAAGGGGAATGTAAAAAATGTAAAGTGGAAATTGTAAATATTCGTGTGTGAAAAAATGAAATGGCTATCACCATTTTTAAAAATAAAAGACATTGTGATCTGGTAAACCTTGTTTTCATTTCACAACAAATAGGGCTTTACAAAATAGAATACAAAGAAAGGCCAATTCCTCAATCCTTTTCATTGTTCATGTCCACTCATCATTAACTTTCCTTTTATAGCCAACCTCTCCCCCACTGAGACATCACAGGATGTCAAACGTTGTTTAGCTCTTTTCAACAATACTTTATCCACTACACGTCTTAAAGCAGAATGACTATGACGATAAGAAAGGTCGTGTTCTTTACATGCTTGATCCAAAGAATTAATAGATATTCACTTAGCATAGGGTCTTGCGACCATGATTTTGGTACATGTTGCCTGATTTCTTTCACGGTATTGTCTGTCACATAATAAATGAACAACTTGGAGAATACTAATAATTCATCTTTGGTAAGACTATCCAGGATCTTGAGTCCATGATTTTGGTATAAGTTGCAAGATTTCTTTCACGGCATTGACTGTCACATAATAAATGAACAACTTGGAGAGCACCAATAATTCTTCTTTGGTAAAACTATCTGCATATCGATGACATATATCCTTTTAGTTCCACCCTTAAAACAACAACACTACCTCTTGCATAATCTGCGATGTTGATGGCTCTTGAGTCGTGAAAGATGGATTAAACATAACTTTTACATCAACAGGAGTTAGACTTTGCTCAGTAAACAATGCACTGTCATGAGCCACAGTATTTTTTTTTTCTTGGACTTGCTTTTTTTCTTTTCTTTATAAGTGTTTGAAACGGTGTATTAAAAGAGAATGATAAACATCCAAAGGGTAAATAGAGTAACAAATAAAGATAAATGAAAATGATACTTCCATATCAATTGTCGAGCATGAACTAATCTCTAGCAAAGTTCACTCAATACTATAAGTAATAGATTAAAGTGGGTGCAAAAGTGGGTGCAAAAGTGGGTGTAAAAGTGGGTGCAAAAGTGGGTGCATAAGTGGGTGCAAATGTGGGTGCATAAGTGGGTGAAAAAGAGGGTGAAAAAGTGGGTGCATAAGTGGGTGCAAATGTGGGTGCATAAGTGGGTGAAAAAGTGGGTGCATAAGTGAATGCAATAGTGGGTGCAAAGGTAGGTACAAAAGTGGGTGAAAAAATGCCCCCCTTTTTGAATCTCGCTAACACCCCCTTTTTAATCTATTTTTTGAAATTTTGACAAAGGGTCTAAGTGCACTTTTGTTAATATCTCGCGAACCAGTCTCTGTTGACGGGTCCTTGTTGACGGGTCCTTGTGGGCGGGTCCTTTGGACTGATCCCTATGGACTGGTCCATGCATTTTATCCAAATTATATCAGTGGTTTTTGACAATGGTTACAGCCTATAACGCATCCCGGTGATTTTTTTACAACAGTAATTTAGTATCCCACATGTTGGCAACAATATGTGTGCCTCGGTGTGTACTGCTAGAGAGCGCCTGTTGACAGTTGAACAAGATGCGAGCGCTGTTGGAACATGGCAGCCGTTTTCAAAAGAGCAATAAATAAAAACACATATTTACGTACTTTAGCACATATATGAGGTGCAATAGTGACCAGGGTTCCTAATTAAAATTTGTAATATCGCCCAGAAGATGAAACAAGGTCACAAGGTATGTAAAAGTCACATTCATGTCAGGTGTAAGTGTATAAGCAGCGTTCTACTTTCATTCAGAATTAATAGAAAACCTGGCTCAAGGTTCTCAGAAGAAAAGCACGACCAATATTTTACAATGTTTTAAAGACCCAATTAGGCCTATCACGGCTGAACACTTTAAATACTCCTGATATACATACATAAATTATATATAAACTTTTGAACTAACGGTGGTTTTGGGGTCTAGGGGATGTGAAACGCGAAGATATGTCGAAATTTTCCGGAAGTCGAAACATGGTACCCATTGCAATAGTTAGCTTTCTAATGAAATCTACCTTACATGTGGAATAGAAAATGCTCGCATAGGTCTGGTCTGTATAAAGATTAATGAAGTGTGAGTGCTCCACCAGGGGTGTATATATGGCTAAGGCTGCGCTCCCTATTAATTATTGGTCTGGATTCAAAAAATTTTACTATTACAAATAACACTAATTCATTTAGCATTACCTAAAGATTATTGATGTGCGACTACCCCACTGTGCGTGACAAAAAAAGGCTTGATGGACACAGGGTACACTGGCAAAGATGTTGAACTGTCTGCTGTTCTCCACAATCACATAAGGATGAATCAGTGGAAAAACCCCTATTCTACAGATTCAGCTTGATTCTACTCACTGCTATTCAAAGTCTATTCAGAGCCTTTCATGTAGGCCATTCCTCCTTGTGACCAGAAGGGAGGCTTTCTTTTGCAACTATCCAGCTTGAAAGATAGTTCTTTCCTTCCACATTTTCATTCTGGCAGGATACTGTCCCTTCAAGGTCGACCGTCGATTTAAAAAAGCTATTACAACCCAATTATAAAAAGCGTGGATGGTAAGTTGCTGTAGGCATACAGATCCACATCAACTGCTTGTTGTGCAAAACCGTCTACAAAGGACTTTAGTCCCACCTATAAACATTTTTCACTGAGTCAATTATATCTATATTGGAGTGGAATCTTCTTTCCTTTATAATTTTATTAATGCAGCCAATAGGTTTTCAGGATGCGCTGGCTGCGTGACACAGCTGTTCCCAAGGTTGAAGGATCGCAGTCAGCTGACATTTGAGGGTGAGGGAGCCGTGTCAGTAGCTTTACTGGCAGTCAGCTGACATTTGAGGGTGCGCAAGTGTGAGGGAGCCGTGTCAGTAGCTTTACTGGCAGTCAGCTGACATTTGAGGGTGCGCAAATGTGAGGGAGCCGTGTCAGTAGCTTTACTGGCAGTCAGCTGACATTTGAGGGTGCGCAAGTGTGAGGGAGCCGTGTCAGTAGCTTTACTGGCAGTCAGCTGACATTTGAGGGTGCGCAAATGTGAGGGAGCCGTGTCAGTAGCTTTACTGGCAGTCAGCTGACATTTGAGGGTGCGCAAATGTGAGGGAGCCGTGTCAGTAGCTTTACTGGCAGTCAGCTGACATTTGAGGGTGCGCAAATGTGAGGGAGCCGTGTCAGTAGCTTTGCTGGCAGTCAGCTGACATTTGAGGGTGCGCAAATGTGAGGGAGTCGTGTCAGTAGCTTTACTGGCAGTCAGCTGACATTTGAGGGTGCGCAAATGTGAGGGAGTCGTGTCAGTAGCTTTACTGGCAGTCAGCTGACATTTGAGGGTGCGCAAATGTGAGGGAGTCGTGTCAGTAGCTTTACTGGCAGTCAGCTGACATTTGAGGGTGCGCAAGTGTGAGGGAGCCGTGTCAGTAGCTTTACTGGCATGTTCAAGATCTCCTTTGGGGAAAAATTCCGGCAATCCAGCGTCGCTAAAAGCCAGAGTAGTAAAAAGGGACGTAAAGCCAATAACATTATTATTATTATTACTTTTCAGGATTGGTCAGAGAAGAGATTTTAGAAGTAAATTGGCAGTGGACCTATTGAAAGGAACCATCCCGGCATTTGCCTGGTGGTGCAAATGGGAAACCACAAAAACAATTTTCAGGATGGTCGAGTAGAGATTCAAACCCATGCTCTCCTAATGCTAGTGAGGCACGAATTAGTACTCTCGGCACCATGGCGGGTTCTTCTCTCATTTAGACTTTTTGCAAAGTGTTCAAACAAAGATGAATTAGCATGGATAGGATGAGAGGACCTGTGGCACCCAATCAAGATAGGTGTTTTCAGGAACATTGGAGAACATTCACTGCCTCACCATATAAACTTTCTTCAGATTATCCCCAGTATTAGGGACTGCCAAAGCCAACCTTGCTCACTTTGATTTTGGCTAGACATTTAAGACCGCTTTCTGGACAACACAGCATGTTTAGGTGAAAATTCCATCCCATTTTGTTATTGCTATGATTGAAATTTTATTTTTGGTGAAATTCCATGTCACCATGCCATATGTTTTCACCTTCTCACTAGGGGCAGATGACCTCGTGGTTCTCACTGATTAATAATGATTAAAAACAAGCAAGGAAGGGAGAGGTTGTCAGGTACTGTCACTAGCAGGTGGGGGATTGGTTAGTAATGCCATGTGGGGTCAGATACGTGTTTTATTTACGGGATAAGCTGTCTGATTTGAAGTGCTTGTTCTAGTGTGTACACTTACATTTAGGGTTAGGAAGGAGGTAGCTGTGGCCATAAGTTTACTACCATCTCATTAGATTGCTAGACTCGTTCACACCAGTTTTAAGAAGATTACATTCTTTTTTTTTTATAAGGAATTCCAGGAATTACTTATGTATGTATATATATATGTATATATATTCCACAATTATCTCCAAATACAAAAATTATCGAACGTAGCATAACCCTCAATTTACGCTCGTGCACTTCATCAAGGCTTTGTTCTCAAAATTCAGCTATTTGAAACACCCACCATTCGTCCTAGAATTTTCACAAATTTTATATGCTCCTCAGCAACGTAGTAGGATTCTCGTCCAGTTTTCCTTCACCGTAATTGTCAAGTAATTGTCTTTTACCATCAGCTGTATATCATTTCAAATGGCTAGTTCCGTTGAATATTAATATTCCATGCTATTACAAAGAACTCTTTTAGCACGCACGCAAGATCTAAGAATACGGACAAAGTTATGCCCTGCAGAACATTCTTGCGAGAACTGCTAGGCTACACAATCTAACCAATGGGAAGAGCGTATGAATCGCCCGCTCTGTGGCGTCTAGGGATTCTTAATACGCCTACGGTTAGGGGTTCGGGAGATATAATTAGCGGATAACCTGGCAGTTTTATGTCTTCTGGTTAAATCAAGAATAGCTAATTCATCAATAATTATTTTAAAAAAGCCTCCAAAGTATATCCCCTAGTCTCGTGTCCCAAAGCAAGGTACAGTCACTTTTAAGTAAAAAGGATCCCTTACTTACAGTTAAACTCTTTCGCATAACATTTTGACTAAGTCAGTGGTCCTCTCCAATGGGGACAACTATCTCCGATTATTGGTTCACGAAATATATTGGGCATATGAACTTGAATTTTTCTTGTAACTTTTTAAAATAAGTGGGCCGTAGCAATGAGGGCGTCACCCCGAGTTATAGGACACCTCACACGTCGAAATCCTTTCCTTGCTTCGGGAAATATAGGCACAAACCCGAATGCCAGGTACAGACGGGTTCAAGAAATGGATGGGGCAGGATACTTCAGTGGGCAGGCCCGACTTTAAATTATACACTAAGAGACATGTTTTTGTTAAACGTTGCTTATCTACTTACAGTGGTTACAGCCTAACGCACCCGGATCAAACGTTTTGTGTCAACCGTGCACCGTCAGCTGCACACTGCCTAGGCCGAACCTACACCCGACCGTTCTAACTTTCGTTTTGTCGAATCCGATGGATTTTGACAATGGTTACAGCCTAACGCGCCCAGATCTATAGTTTTGTGTCAACCGTGACCCGCTAGCTGCGCGCGGCCAAGGCCAGTCATACACTTGACCATTCTAACCTTCGCTTTGTCCAATCCAATGGTTTGGACAGTTGTTACAACCTAATGCGCCCAGATCAATAGTTTTGTGTTTACCGTGCCCCACTCTCTGCGCGCAGCCAATGCCGCGCCTACACCCGATCATTGGTTTTTGATTGCGCTAGAGTGAAGTTGGCACCATTGCCTCATAGATGCATTATTAACAAATGCAAATAATCCACAAAGCCTAATTATTTCTTTTTTCACATAATTACAAAGTTATATTTTGTATCGGATATGTTGGTGATCAAAGTGTGCGCTTTCTCGTGAGTGCTCGCTACGGAAGTTTCTCATAATACAAAACATATGACCAACATCTGACGAATATGTTATATAAAACACATATCTTAGTTACGTGATTTAGCAGATGTATCGTGTGCAGTTGGTTCAAAAGTGATCAAGGTTGGAAGATAAATTGATGATGTCCACCGAAAAGATAAAATAAGGTATCAATCTATAAAGCTGAAAGTTTGTCTGCCTGTTTGTCTGTCTGTCTGATATTTATACAAATCCACACCGTTTCACCGATCTGAACCAAAATTTGTATACTTACCCTTTTGAACCCGACGAGTAACCCTGTCAACTTGAAATTTCGGACAAACCACTCCATTCCCTGCATCTAGGCCCGATCTGAACCAAAGTTTGTATACCTACCCTTTGGAATCCTGCAGGTAACACTGTCCACTCTAAATTTCGAACAGACCACTCCATTCCCTGATTCTAGGCCCTTTGGCACACATCTACACCGTTTCACCGATCTGAAACAAAATTTTGTTTTTTACCCTTGGGAACCCTGCGTGTAACACTGTCTACTTCTAATTGCGGACAGACCACTCACTCTATTCCCTGAATTTAGGCCCTTTGGCACAATTCTACACCGTTTCATCAAACTGAACCAAATTTTACATACTTACCCTTTGGAACCCGACGAGTAACAGTGCCTAAATGAAATTTCGGCCAGATCACTCCATTCCCTGCATTTAGGCCGTTTGGCACAAATCTACACCGTTTCACCGATCTGAACCAAATTTTACATACTTACCCTTTGCAATCCGACGAGTAAAACGGTTCACTTGAAATTTCTGACAGACCACTCTCTTCCCTGCATTTAGGCCCTTTAGGACAAATCTGCACCGTTTCACCAAATTGAACCGAATTTTACACAGGCCTGCTTACCCTTTGAAACCCTGCTGGTAACACTGTCCACTTCAGATTTTGGAGAACCCTCTCCGTTTACTACATTTAGAATAACAGACAAGAGGAACATGAAAACCACGTTTTAAGGCCTTAGAACCATTCATGTCCGTAGTACTGTAGTGTTACTGTAAGAATGTTTTAATAAGTCTATTGTTGGCTGGCAATGCGGGCTGCATCACGACGCCCTTTCCAGTGTTCTGGAGCAGAATTGCGAAAATACAGTAATTACATCTCGCGCTGCTTATAAATTGCTTCCACGGGGAGTAATTGGTGAAAAATGATTTCTTAGGCCCCGTGAAGCAGTTACCATGAAAATATTATGCGTCTGTATTAAAAGTGCGATTGTGTTGGTGCAGTACATTGAGGTTATCAGCTGCAGTAAGGGTTGTGCTTTGAAATGTACTTTCATTTATTCCGATCCTTATCCTTGAGCCCTTTGTGGCGATAAATAACACTATTGTGACCTCGCGACAGCCGTAGTTTTCCAAACTGCTCTGATTATTTTCCTACGTTCTATGCGACAAAAGACGACACTATTGGTCTCTACTTTTCTACTCCTCTTCCTAATCATATTTTTCAATTTGTTTGTGAATTGCAGGTGTCAATACTTTAGTTAGTAAATAGCCGTTTCCCTGTTAATTATTACCATACTCATTACGGGAAAAAGACCTGAACGTTTCGTCCATTATACTGTAGGCTACTACGTATCACCCACACTACCACCACGAAAAGTTATATCTTTTCCCCCGTTAGTTTAAGTATCATATGACAGTTCTGTAGTTGTACCGTATTCGTTATCATCCATAAAACAAATAAATCCTCCGGGCGAAGCCGGGCACTACTGCTAGTATAAAATATTATTGGAATGGAAGCGAAAAGAAATAAAAGTGATATGTCGTGCATAATTCATCACCTTTATGATGATATTATACAAATTATTCCCATGTTAGTGTTAAAGTTTGATGTTTTTATCGTACAGGTGATATGGGACAATCAGCTGGTACGCCATTTGCAATGAGTAATGAATTTATTATTGAACAAATTACAATATGCAGTAATGCCAACATGTGAATTGCGTATCAATAAAGATTTTGTTGTTACCAACATAATTATTTCTTAACATCCCCCCGTAAGAACAAAATCTTTATCATAATTCAAATGATGAAAAGTTGTACAAACAATATTTGACTTAAACTACAATATGACTATATATTGGATAACATACTAGTTGATATTTCTACAATAAAACATGGAATGTCACAATTTAAAAATAGTCTTAATTGTTATTAACATATTTAAAATCAAATACTTTCTTTGGACCTATTCTACTCCACTCCTCAACAGAACATCTTTAAATTTTTCAAATTTAGTAGTCATTAAAGGCTTTGTGAAAATGTCAGCTACCTGGTCATGGGTCGGGCAGAATTGAAGAGAAAACAATTCTTTTTTATAGTTCTCCTGCAGATAGTGATACCTCACTTGAATGTGCTTTGACTCTCCTCTCATTTGACCTGATTTCACCAACTTTAATGTACTTTGATTGTCTATGTTAAGAACAATGGGAACAGACTTTCCAGTTAGTTCTTGTATCAGGTATTTCAGATACTCTAACTCCTTACAGCAATCTGCTGCAGCAATTTATTCGGCTGCTGTGGATGACAGTGCCACAATTTTCTGCTTTCGTGACCGCCATGCCACCGGTCCATCTGCCAGCATTATGACATAGCCTGTAGTACTCTTTCTTTTCTTATGATCACCAGCAAAATCTGAATCACTGTATGCAATTATTTTCAGATCATCTTTCATTTTTGATGCATAGTGTATTCCCATTTTTGTGCTTCCTTTCAGATATCGAAGTGTTCGTTTAACATTCTGTATATCTTGATCTGTTGGTTTCTCCATAGACCTGCTTTCATAATTCACACTATAAGACAGGTCTGGTCTGGTTTTACAAGACAAATATAACAGACTCCCAACAGCTTGTCTATAGGGGTAATCTGTCTTCACACTGTCCTCTGCTGCACCTGTTTCTTCTTTTTGGATTATTGGGGTTTTAACTTCTTTGCATTCTTGCATGTTGTAACGTTGCAGCACATTATGAGCATATTTCTCTTGAGAAATCAAGATACCATCTTCTGTTCTGTTTATATCTATCCCCAAATAAGTTTTGGGTTCATGAGTTGTCTTCATTTCAAAATTTCTCTCAAGTTTAGAGAGTAGCAGTGTCATTTTCTGAATGTCTTTGCCCATGATAATGCCATCGTCTACATGAATTGCTAGAAACAAACTGTTCTCAGAATTCTTGAAGATGCAGGGGTCTGACTTAGTTTGTGTCATGCCTTCTTGTTTCAGGAACTCTGTGAGAGTTTTGTTCCACCTGCAGGGGGCTTGCTTCAGTCCGTATAAGGCTTTCTGCAGTTTGCATATTTTCCCTTCTTCTTTGTAACCTTCTGGTATTTTCATGTAGATGTCCTCATCTAGGGTTCCATACAGAAAGGCCGTCTTGACATCAAATGTTTTAATGTGCAGGTTATAGTGTGCTGCGATAGCAAAAAGGACTCTTAGTGAAGTTGTGTCTACAACTGGACTGAAGATTTCTTCATAATTTATATTTCCACTCCTTTGTTCACATCCTCGTACTACAAGTCTAGCTTTATATCTACCGTCTTCCTTAACTTTGAACACCCACCGGCTTGACAAAACTTCTTTTCCTCTTGCTGCCTCAGGGCTTACTAATTTCCAAGTTTTGTTTTTCTTCAAAGAGTCTTTTTCTTCTTTAACGGCTATTTTCCATTTTTCTTTGTCTTCATTTGTTTGCGACTCCCTGTATGTCATCATTGCTTCTTCATCTTCTCCGCTATCTAGTTGATAGTCATCATATTTATTAGGTCTCTTTAATGTTCTTCTTGGTCGTAAACCAAGTTCATGACATCTTTCTTCTCTCTGTTCTTGATCTGAATCTACGAAGTCAACATCTTCTTCTTCTTGTGGTTCATGATCTGTTTCTTCATCTGTTCTATCTTGATTTTCATCTCTGTCATCTGGATTTTCATTTCTTTCATCTTGGGTTTCTTCTGTTTCTTCAACATTTGCTTGGTAGATTTCAGTTTTAGGGGTATGTTGATCTAATTTTATTATATTTCTCTCGAACACCACATCTCTTGAGATGAATATCTTTCTGTTTTCTTCATCCCATAGTCGGTATCCGTTTGGTGCATAGCCTACAAAAATGCACTTCTTGCTTCGGCTGTCAAGCTTCTTGAGATAACCCAAATTTTTGGCATAGGCAACACAACCAAAAATTTGTAGGTTAGACAGATTTGGTTTCTTGTATGTCCATTTTTCAGCTGGGGTTGTGTCAGCAGTACTAGTGGGGCTTCTATTAATCAGGTATGTAGCTGTTTGTGCTGCTTCCCCCCACATCTCTTTATCTAGGTTAGAATCACAAAGCATAGCTCTTGTTCTTTCCATAAGAGTACGATTGAACCGTTCTGCTGTTCCATTTAATTGGGGTGTATATGGAATTGTATAGTCCAGCATAATACCTTTGTTTTTACACCAATCTTTCAGATCATGTGAGGAATACTCTCCTCCATTATCACACCTTATTTTGGTTACTCTCAGATCAAATTTGGTTTCGGCCATTGTCACATACTGTTTTAAGTACATAGGAACTTGACTTTTATTTAACAACAGATAGATAACACTGAAATGTGAGTAGTCATCTATACAGCACAGAATGTACCTGTAGCCATCATGGGTGGGTGGATCTAGAGGTCCACAAACATCTGTGTGTATTATTTCTAACAGTCTTGTTGCCCTAGTCCTTTCTGTATTAAATGGTAACCGGATCTGTTTTGCTTTTACACATTTCTCACACACTTCATCTATTTTAGTATGTGCGACAATGGGGGACACACCATCACAAATATTAGGCAGTTTATTAAGATAGTTGTAACTTAAATGACCCAGTTTTCTGTGCCACTCTTTACCTACATCATTACCTTGTGCACACAGCGCCTCATTTTGCATATTAACATCAAGGTCAACAGTATACAGTCCTACTGCATTTTTCTTCCCTTTTAGTACCACTTTGTTGTCATGGTATATATTAACATCATCTTTTGTGAACACAACAATGCCATTATTTTCTGTTATCTTACTTACTGACATCAAGTTCTTAGACAAATCAGGCACACAGTGAACATCATTGAGAACACACTGCTCAGAGGTGAAGGTTCCCTTACCTACTACAGACATAGCCTGATTTTTCTTAGCCACTAATATGTGTTCATTACAGCTCACAACACCTGTTAGCAAATTTTCATCACTTACCATGTGAGTTGAACATCCACTGTCTACTACTAGACGCCTGGTTCCTTTTTGTATAGCGTTATGTGAGCCCTTGCAATCAGCTGCAAGAAATGACACTTTATTTTCCACCTTAGAATTATTTTTATCCCTAAAATAGCAGTCTTTCTCTTCATGATTGAACTTTTTACATATTGAGCATTGATGCTTGTCTTTGAGAAAACAATTTTTGGTTTCAAGGTTTGTCTTTTTACATATATTACACTTTTTACTGCTCATACATTTGTTTTTAGATTTAGATCTACCTTGTTTGTTATTTAACTCTGCTTTAAAGGATACATTTTGCTCTTCTGCTGAAGTGCGCCTCAACTTGTTTTCTTCCATCTGTAACCTCGAACACAGGTTCTCTATGGTCCTGGACGCTTCTGGAGTAGAGTCCCATGCTGTGCTGAAATGGGTATATTCTTCAGGCAACACGGACAGGATCTTGGTAATTAGCATAATCTCGTCAACTTTCTGGTCGAGTTTGTTCAGTTTGAAGGAGATATTTTGGAGATCACTAATGTTGCTCATCATGTCCTTCTTCGCATCAAATTGGAAGTTGTAAAAGTCTCGTAGCAGCAAACATTTTTGTTGGCTCGAGTCTCTCTGATATATGTTTCGAAGAGTATCAAACATTTGTTTAGAAGTTGTACATGTTAGGATATGTGGCCTAACTTGTTTGTCAATGGATGTGACAATATAGTATTGGGCTCTTGCATCTCGCGTCTTCCACTGGTCGATTGAAGCTTGATTTCTGGGTGGATTGGTCACCAACACGTCTGTCCCGTCGACAATCTTGATCAGTTCTTTTGCGGCAAGCAGAATTTTTAACTCAAACACCCACATAGGATATGTGTCGACTCCCTTGAGTTTCTCGACATGTGCTACGTCCTCGGGTCTTGTGGCCATTTTTTGGACTTCACTTCACTGAGTTTACTTTTCAAATGTTTTTACTGTCACCTGTTTTCACTTTTACTTGTATTTTAGAGTCACCTTGGCTCATAACCTGTTAAAGTTTTATGTTTTTTATCGTACAGGTGATATGGGACAATCAGCTGGTACGCCATTTGCAATGAGTAATGAATTTATTATTGAACAAATTCCAATATGCAGTAATGCCAACATGTGAATTGCGTATCAATAAAGATTTTGTTGTTACCAACATAATTATTTCTTAACAGTTAGTTCTGTAAGTGTGCATAGATCCATCATTACAAACAGTACTGCGACTAAATTCAGTGGTTTATCAGATTTTATCGTAGTGCAAATAATGTGACTATATACTACAAACAAAGATATTATGTGCTGAATGAGGGCTTTCAATTATTTTCCTTTGAACTTGGCGGCTTTTAACACGAGGAGTTAGTTTTGTGTAGAATTAGTGCATTTTATTTTGAATACCTTACTTTTTGGTGAGAATGAACAATCAGAGAACTCTTTTCTAGTTAGATCACAAATCCAAGCAGGAGTATTTCAAATGTTGTGAGACATGCGGCAAAAGTAAGTTAAGGTACGGTAATCAGTAGAGCTGGGGTTTTATGTAATATCAAGTGGCGTAATATGTACATAAATATGTAGCAAAATCTGTAGATTGGGCAAAATATGTAATAACATATAATTATTATCAACTTACCATTCTGTCAGTTACAACACACTAAACACGCTTTATGTTACATTTTGTAGCACAGTGAACAATTAAGTATTTTTCAATGTTCTTTGGAGTCATATTATATGAATATATCACACACATATTCAATAGAAACTTATTATTTTCATAACTCAAAGCACCTTTATTCATTAAATTTTGTATCACAATGAACTATTAAGTATTTTTTGATGTTCTCTGGGGTCATAGAAAGGCGTTCGTCACTTAGGGTATTCTTATATGCAGAGAAAGATCTTTCAACATCACATGATGTAACTGGGGCAAATTTTAGGAGAGGAATTTTTGATGGAGAAATGTCCTCGGGAGGATCAACGTCATCTCCATTTAGAATTCGGCACACACTGTGAAATGTTGGATAACCAGGATTTCTCTTCAACACTTTTTGAAATTTACTCAGTACACTTGCACCAGTTTCCCCGTGCACAGCACTTATCATCCTATCGTCCTCTCAAATACCGGTCACTCATAATTACTGCCCCACATTAAGTGTGAAACTTCAATTGAGCAATTGATTTCATATCAAAACAGGAAAACTCTGAAATATGTAATTTTATGTAATATCACTAAGAATATGTAGAACACCCACAAATATGTAAAATATGTAATTACGTAGAAATCCCAGCTCTAGTAGTTAGTCCTACGGCGGAAGGATATTGTATTCTCAGTTCCCAGCGCAGATCATCAGCGACACTCAGTTTACAATATTTAATTGTTGGGAATATATAGGTACCGTATCCTTGACAGAGGTATTTAGCTAAGAACACCTTTATGACGATATTATACAAATTATTCCCATGTTAGTACTGTATGTGTGAATAGATAAATATATTTTTCTCTCACTTCCGTTCAATGAGGAAAATGTAAGAGTTTTCATTTGAACTGGGCATTGTGTGGTATCTGGAGGCCTGTAATCGGCTATTCCTGATTCACAAAGAAGCGTGTGTGCTACGATCAGTTAACTTATACGGAACATATTTCAGTCTCGTTGATAGGTGTGCTATGTACTAAAAATCAGATATCCCCACCTTACCCAAACATTGTTCAGGTTTATGTGTGTTTGGGAACAAAGGAACTGAACATATGATGGTCATATTCGAGAGTTGCTCCATTTCACTTCTGTATATATACAAACTGGCGTTAATAATACCCATACATTCCTCATTTTATTCACTCAGTCTCAATTACTTGTATTAGAATTTACTGGTCATTATTCGCTAACTCATTTGTTGTTAAGTCGAGCGTATGATAACGTAGGGTTTACTCTTATTGACAGGTAAAACGTCTTATCACTGTGCACCTCACGGGATATGTTTGGAACACCAATATTACATTTCGGTAACCCCATTTTACATATCGTATCGTATTATAAATGAGGCTATATCGACGAAAAAATGCGTATGTAAATCATTTTCAGGTGAATTTCTGTGTTCTAGTTTTCCAACGTAATGGACGAGCAAGCTGTGATCAAAAGTGAGCCGGAATGGTCGACAGAAAGAGATGACTTGGCCGACATTGTAAGTTTATTTTAATTCCACATATTGTGTACATTGCAATCTTAGTGATGGCCAAGACAACATTTTTGTAGTTAGCAAGGTTAATTATATTAAGTAGTAAGTTAGTCAGTATCAGTTAACTAGAGGTCATATTGTGTCTTTGTATTCACATTTGTGTATAACTTGCTTTTGAGAAGCTGAAACAATGTTTACACATCCAGTGTCATTGATATTTTCATCCTATGTTCTATGTTTTTTTTACGCAACAGTGATAGAACATAGCCGTTGTTTTGAATAATGACCTACTGTGTTGCCACATTATTATATGTATGTTACTGCTCTGAGATATATAGCAAGAATTAGATTTGGAATCCCCTCTGTTCCAAGAAATGAATTGACAGAGAGTGGGGAGAGAGTGTTACTTATTTCAATCATCACTTGATGTCTACAAGAAAAGTGACTTTAAATTAGTTAACTGACAAGAGTTTAGTGCTTTGCAGTCGGTCAACACGAATGTACCCTAAAGAGATGGGTTATGCCCTAATCCTGAAATAAATTACAAGAGATTAATAAAACACTAGGATGACCAGTTTCGATCGTCAAGCGATCATCATCAGATCCATTACACTTAGGCTATAAAATCTATGTTTGAAATACAGGTGAAGATATTTACAATATGTACAAGCACTAAACTCTTGTTTACTAAGGCAACACTGAAAATATGGCTTCAAACACCACAATGTTAGTTAACTGAAATATCTCAAACAGTTTTGAACCAGGTAAAAACCTTCTGATAGATTGATGTTGATATTCAATATAATATTGTATGTTATAGATAATATTGATAATGTTCAGAGTGATACAGAGAGGTTGTATTATTAATTAAGTTAATGTCTGTCATATTCGTTTTGTTCTGTCACTTTTCTATTCCACATTCCCCAGGTAACGTTGAATATTTACCAGGCATGCTTAGTTCCCTAATAATCTCATTATAATGTCCATCATCTACAAACTTTCATGTTACTATTTTCATTGAGGTGTATTTTTCAGCATGTCCGCTGCGCCCTATACCGTCCCACATAGGAGGCGATGTTCCTCTTTCCTCCTTATCTTTAAGCCTCGTTTTTATGAACTCCCTTAACCATTCCTTTATCATGAATTCTTCATGGTCTATTATTTATAGCGAGGGTTGTTTATAAAAATCAGCTGAATACTATTATGCTGAAGATACACATTAAAATACACTAGTCTGGCGTTTATTTCATTTTGTGATCTTTGAAAAATATTTTCCATTTAAATAGGCCTACTGATCTAGACCGTCCATATTGTATTGTGTTTGGAAGAAATGAAAGGAAGTGGGAACTAGATCAATGTCTATTTCATTTTCAGATTCCTGTAACGTCTTATTGCACGTCGTATGTATGATTTAATTCCACCTTTGCAAATAAACGTATTTGTGAAACAAGTCATTTCTCTGCAGGTTGATGCTCATCATAGGAGGGATATTAAGACTGAATCCTGTCCCACGCCGCAGATTGTTGCATTCAGTAAAGCAGAATGTCCTACACCGGAGAATGTTCCATGGCTCAAAATAGAATCAGTATATCCAGATGTGAAAGGAGTAAGTACGTTATCCAGTTAATACTCTATGCCTCTTTACAAGACATGTCGTGTTCTTCATTTCCTTATCACCAAATGGTATTTAAGGTTCTAGAATTGTATTTTCACTACTTTATTAAAGACAAATTTTAGGTTGTGTACTGTACAGAACACCCATGCCTTTTGGTTAAAGGCGCTGTCAAAAGAATGTTCTCGAATGAGAAACATGTTTCTATGGTCCTTTGACGAGCCTAATGGTACGCTGGGGCGAAACGCTGATAATATCTGAGCTTAACCGGACCATTCTACATAATTTGTTAAAGGTGCTGTGGTAAAATAGCTGACCCATGCTGGACACAAACTAGCGTCCGCCGGCTTTGTATGCTGTGGCTCGGGCAAATGAGCTTCCATGGTGACCAAGTTGCGACCATCTTGGATAATCAGGGTAGCCAACCTGTGAATTGAAATTCACCCAGATTTCCTCAATAAATCTCCGAGATTTGAATTTTGTTTCCATTTGTCTTCCTCTATAAACAGAACACCTTGCCATGGTGGCCTCGCGTTCCCTCGACGGCCATGATGGTTGTCATAGTTTCCTAACATGTGGTTTTTGCCACGTTGGTCTGACAGGGGAATATTTCAAACGAGTTTGTCCACAACAGACTACATGGCTTTTGAAACAAGTTGATTCTTGTTTTGAGACAGTGCAAGAAGTCACGTTATGACAGTCTCCAAGCAGTTTCAATTCAGACGAGTTACTTGGGGATGGGGTTTGAGGGAGAGGAGGGTCACCTAAACCGGTTCCTAATGGTCAACCGTTTTGGGTCTTGACTACGGTCTGAGAGAGAAAGTAGATTGTCCTCACAAAGCTAATTATGTCACAGGAAGAGGGTCAAACATATTAGGGTTTAGTGGCCACCATTTTGATTTTTGACTACGGGCAAGGAGAAAATATCAGCTGATTTGTAGATTGTTATAATAAGCAAAACCATTAACCTGTGGTATTGTGTTCGTTGATCCTTATTGACTTGTATCAGTTATTTGTTAAATACAGACGAATGTCGATAATTATATTCAATACATATTTACAATGAACATGTTTCACCATACGATGGTCAGTATATTCATTAATTATTTAAGACATAAAACGAAAATCTTTGGTTGTTTGTTGTTTGACTCTTCAGTCTTTTGACTGGTTTGATGCAGCTTTCCATGCCTCCCTGTCCTGAGCTAATCGTTTCTTCTCTACATAGCTACCACACCCTACATCCGAGGTATGCAATGACCCATCTGCCATTACATCGCATACCTGGCTTCCCAGGCCAGAGTGGAGTTAAATGAACATGAAATAAAATAAGGAATGTGTCGGAAATTCAGTTGAAATATCACTAAAGCAGAGGGTAACGCGAGATAAAGTATCTCTAGGGTCGTTACTGGCTTAAATTTAATCATAATAGCAAATAGAAATGGGCGCCATCAACTGAACCCCTAGCAAACCACATCCTTCCTGGTTAAGCTTTAATTGAGCCAAAGGAAAGGATTGGGAAAACAACATCATCATCAGATCACAACTAAGATAAAACAAAATTTATTTAAACTTAATCAGTCAGACAGAAAAAGAAACACAAACCCTGCCTAAGAGTATGGTCGAATGTAAACGTTAGGTTGTCATAGTCCTCAAAAATCGAACCATCTCTGTGCTATCTCAAAGTATTTTTCATCCACATAAAGAAATAAAGATTACTAAAGTTCGCTTGAGTTCTCAGGGCCACCGTAGCACTATGTCTTTGCGTCACTGACATTTCGTGATCCCTGAGACCTAACTTATCGTTAATTTAACATCAGTAATGTGGATGTCAAGAAATATGAATCTGTCTGACACAAAATACCCTAAAACACATATATTTAATTATTCACTCATTTCTATGGCTTAAATGGCACTAATCAATGTTGGAAATCCCAACAATTACACCTTAAAATTTAACAATTAATTTATACACCATATTTACACTATTGCTGATCATTACTTGGTTGTGAATCAAAGAAAACTTCACTATTCATCGGTCATCACCATCATTATCATATCAAAAAAATAAATGTTTCTCACATCAGTTCTCATCCCATTATTCGTTATATTCAAGTCAGAATAATTAATTAATTACCATCAGATCATTTAAATAAATATTATATTCATCAATTCATTAGATTATTCAATCATCCACACACTCTCATTTCATTATCTCATTTAAATTAAATTATCTCAATCCATCCGTATAAATTGTTCAATTCATTAATTTATTTAAATCATATCTCTTATTTAAATTTATTTAAATTTAATTGTCATCAGCTCCTTTAATTAATTATCACCTTTTAATTCATTTATTCATCAGTTGTTTAATCACCTATTAATTTATTTAATTCAGTTAATGTATTCAACTATCAATTTATTTAAATCATCGAGTTTATTCAACTTTTAATTCATTAATTTATTTCATTCATCGAGTTTATTCAACTTTTAATTCATTGGGTCATTAGATCATTAATATGTTTAAACTTTTGATGATTTTTCCATAAATTGTTATTATTATTATTAGTAAATCTTGGATTATCAAAATTATTTATTTATATAATTTCCTAAAAATTGTTTAATATAGGTTATAGAACGTTGTCTTAAGATTTTATCAGTTCCAAGTTCTACCTCATATTTAATTATCATGCCAAAATAATACGTTGCCTTCACAAAATCACGTTGGATCTCACTATCCAAAGCTTCACCACTTAATCTCACTTTTTCAAATATCACATTTGAATACCATAATTATTCCATATAACACTACAATTATTCAGCACACAGCGTGAATCTCAAAAATATGCTAGACTGGGTTCAACAACCTCATGTCTGCCTCAAAATTATCATTGGCAATATTGCAAACCTTCACCTGGCAACCTCAAAAACACCTATCAAAAATACTTCATATAATCACGTTGCTTGATCCACAAAAATATATAACTGGCTTCAGATGATTAACGCACACAATCTACAAGAACTGTAATTAATCTAGTCATGTCTAGACAACATCTTAAACAATATGAAAATTACCTTAGTAATCGTAATCCAATTCAAGATCTGGTTTAATTCAGAGCATAAATTCTCTTAAAATCCTCAAGATTTACTTAAAAAAACATCAATGTGTTATATCACCTCACATCAAAAATATCTAATAACGATCTGCCTCAAAATAAATTCTGACAATAAATAACTCATCTTACAAGATTCAATTACTTGAAATCCTTCTCAAAGGTATCAAATCACTCCCAAAGAGTATCAAAAGTATTAACTGTTAAATGAATATACTCTCAAAAGAGTATTGCAACAAATTATTGGATTGACAAAACAAGAATTGCAAAGTGTAATCCTGCTGACATTTATTTTTCATTTATTTAACAAAAATCGACTAATATGTGACTGGTAGTTTATTGTTTAATCCTCTTACGATCATAATTACACTCGGATGATAAAATGAGGCCCTCGATTGGCAGGTAAGGTGAGTACCACCACACAATTACTCAATGAAACAGGCCCCGCCTCGTAGACTATGATGAAAAATCCCTAAAAATGACAGGTTAGGTGAGTGCCACCACACAGTTACTCAAAGTAACAGGCCCCGTCTCGTAGGCTAATGAATGAGTGTACATGATTGGAATCAACAAGACTCTATTTGTCACATAAAAGCGATATGCATTCACTTGAGTGAATAAAATTTAATATCACCAAACAATCCAAAAAAATTAAAAAAATCCCTGCTGATGAATTATACATACTCGCTAGTATGCAATGAACTGACGAAAAAAATTCTAATTATCCAATTGTAGATCACGAGTTCGAAACACTCGCTAAAATATCCATAAACAAGAAATACTATCCTCACAGAAAAATATAAAGACCAAAATCCTGTCTAATAAAGTCAACAAATGGTGAGAACGTTGTATAAATGTGCCTGCCATATCATATGGTAACACCATATTTTAGCAAATGGAGAGATAAAATATTTAAGCCACGTCGAAAAATAATAGTAGCACTCCTACCAAATATATATATATACGAGTATGCCCAGTGTTCATGAAAAATCATATCAGTAATGCCATAACTCTTACAATATCTTCATATTCCAGATGTTAATAGAATTCAAAGATCGTCGGAAATCCAAGTGTTTATGACAGATTTCTCGCAAGATCGACGAAAACGCTGTATCACCCACTGAACTAACTCCTGACTCCATCCAAGTGAATTTGATGTCATATTTATCCTCTTCGTTAGGAACCGAATCCATCGCTCTGAGATGCCATCACGTCTCCGTATCCGCCTAGCACGACATGATGAACTGAAGTTTATCCATCATGGATATTGTCCAAAATCCTCCACAAAAGTTCAAAAACACAGAGTACCCCATACTCTCTTCGAATACGTCACGCCACTGTTCCATAAACTATTCGGTTGGCATACGATAATAATGTTAGTCTCCACAGCGGCTGAATTGCACTGATAGAAAAATAATGTAGTTTCAAAAGTGTACTGATTTGTCAGACACCCTGTATCTGTGTTCGTAATGAAGATATTTCATAACTGTTCATGATGTGTAACTATTATACTGCACGTGCCACTATTCATAAAGTGCATACGTTACATATTTTAACTTGCCAAAAGCAGTAATGTTGGAACGGCCCCATGGTCGCCTTAAATATTTCGGTTCAAATGCATTATGAAATATGCTGTAATATTGCCGAAATAAGTTCAAGTCCATCTGAATGTCCATAAGAAAATGTGTATAACTGTGACTGGACTGCACAATTGGACTGTTGAAGTACAAGTCCTAACATCTCAAACTTGCCAAAATGTCAGAGTAATGTTCAACTCGTTGACTATCGCATGGTAACAAAATGTCGCCCACAGCACGACACGTTTCGCTTCACTGTCCATGTGTAATATGAGGTTAAATACTGGCCTCATTTTACTGCTTCGCTGTGCTGTTATACATTGAGATTGTAGCTTAAATAATGTTCCTCAATCCTAATGTAATACTGCGTATTGCTTCGGTAAATTGCAAGCTTGAAAAAGCATTGCTGTTCCACGTGAATACGACTGCGATGTTGAAATAACATGTGTCTAAACACCGGCTTTCTTGCTAATGTTAACGGCTTGCATGACTTGCCCTACGGACAGCATGTGCTCCGAAACCGAACTCCTGATACCGTATTGCAGGCTTCGCCTAGCGACTCTCTCCTGGACGTAACTCTCCGTATTGCACTGCCTTATAAACTGTTCTGTTATAGCACGACTTGATCCACTCAGCTGGATTGCTGGATTACTTCTCGTCACTAGTGTCACTGCACTCGGCTGTCTCGCCTTGACCTACCACGTGACTTCCTCCTTCCTTCCGCTGTCTGACGTCACAGCTCTAACCTCTACCACTATTTCGGCTATAAAGTCATAACATAACTTAAGGAGTTGTCTACCTTTCTTCAAGTTATTGTCAATAATATGTCTTGATATTTCCTTCCCTTCTGAGGTTAGATAAGATTTTATTCCAAATTAATCTTTATAATCATCCAGTATTTCTCCCATAATTCCTTATGTTTGAGGGGTAGTGGCTCCATCTCCCTCGGCCTCCTACGTCATTTCCTACCATTCTTCTGACTCGATCTGAGCGCTATCTTTCTCCTTGCCCACAAATCTCAACTATGGCTCGATCACAACTGGCGTAGTCGATAGCTTCAACTAGGTATAGGTACAATAGCTACCACACCCTACATCCGAGGCAATATGTTTAACATATTCTAACCTTGGTCTACCCCTACAGTTCTTGTCCTTGACCCTTCCTTGCATAACTAAGCTTGCTATTCCTGGGTGTCGTAGGATGTGACCTACAAACCAATCTCTTCATTAGCTGTCGCCAGAAATCTCCCTCCTCTCCCACTAGTCTTAATACCCCTTCGTTTGTAACCCTATCTATCCATCTGATCTTCATCATTCTCCTGTAGCACCACATTTCAAACGCTTCAATTCTCCTCTTTTCTGCTGCACCAATAGTACTAGTTTCACTTCCATAGATTGTCGCTCTCCAGACAAAGGCCTTCAAAAATACCTATACCTATATCTATATTCGATGTCAACAGATTCCTTTTCTGTAGAAATGCTTCCTTGCCTGAGCTAACCTACTTTTTATACCCTCTCTGCTTCGTCCATCACTGGTTATTTTGCTTCCTAAGTAACAGTGGTCTCCTACTTCCTTTAGTTTCTCACCTGCCAATTTGATGTCCATAGAGGTTTCTGATTTATTTTGGCTGCATTCCAATATTTTTGTTTTATATTTATTAATTATCATCATGAATTCTTTCCTCAAGACGGAGTCCATATCATTCAAAAACTCTTTCAAATCCTCAGGCGTGTCGGCCAATATGACTATGTCATCGGCAAATCTCAGAGTTGAAATTATTTGTCCTTGAATCTTCACTCCCACTTAAATTTTTCTCCAATTTCCTTCGTTGTTTGTTCATAGTTGTAACTCTTGAAACATTATAAAATAATTCCCTAGTCAACAAAACTTAACTTAAAATCTTTTGAATGAATTTCAATGGAAACTTTGTAATACTATTATTCTATAAAAACAGATCTGTAACAAATATTGAGTAAATACTTCATCAAGGTTGCAAAGAGATAATAAATTGGGTAAAGGAACTTTTATCCTGATAATTTGACCACGTTTGTATTTGTTTGAAAAGCGACCTTGTTTTGTTTCCCTTCTTTCGATTTCCAATTCCACATTCCCGAGGTATCATTAAATAATATCGCTTTCTTTCTTATTCACGATCACCCAAACCATCAGGGGCCGATAACCTAGATGTTAGGCCCCTTAAAACAACAATTATCATCATCATTATTCATTTTTACGTTGTAATTCCATCATAAAAAATAATATTAAAATTTTTATTGTAGTATATTCATGAGCACAAAAGGTTAATAAGCGATACCGATATTCCACTGTTCGTGTACTTTTTTAACAAAATTACATTAGTGTAAGTTTACAAGTCATTTGTGAGTTGTAATTTTGCTGTGCAAAGGAATACATTTATGAAACAAATCACTTCTCTGCAGGATAATACTGACCTCCCTGGGAATATCAAGACTGATGAATGTCCCTCACCTGAGTTTGTTACATGCATCAAAATAGAAACAGCACCTTTGGATATCAAACAGGTAAGTACCATCATGTTAAAACTGTATGCCTCTTTACAAGGCTTTGCCAGTTCTTCATCTCTTCTTATCACCACATGGCATTTAGAGATTCCAGAATTGATTTTCACATCAGTATTGATGATGATAAATGGAAGCGTTCATCTGATAGGTTGTGTACAGTACAGAAAGCACAAGCTATAGAATATCTGACCAATGTGGGACATATACCTGCGACCTGAGGCTTCACACTCTGTTGCTCTGACCACTGAGCTAATGGGGGTGCATTGAAACTCTCATTGTCTAAAGTTGTATTATGTCTAGGACTTAACATGAATGACTTGGAGGTTTTTAAAGGTATACCAATTATTCTTGGTTTGGTCAAATATACGTACTCTAGTCAGAGGGCTGAAATAAGATGCTCTCATAAGGGCAACTCAGGATAGATGGGTTTCACTACCTCAGCAAACCTTGAAGTGGTGACTGACCATGTGGCCTGAAACATTTAACTTGTGTAGTACTGGAAATGTGCAGAGCTCTTAGTCTCTCCTAAGGAAGGAACTATAAGGGTTGGATTCAATACAAACGTTTCAAATAAGGATTTCTATTTTCCTGAATATCTGTTGATACTGCTGATCACAGGAAATATCTTCCATTAAGTGGTATGTGATTATATTTATGAAAGCATTTGAAATAGACTTTCCTTTTAGCTCCCCAATCTCTTCCTTGGTCTGTATCTCCATTACAAACTACTAGCTCCCGTTCAACAAACGACATAATGCTTGTAGCTAGTGGTATCAAGTTCCTGCAATATTGATGATATATATAGTCTATATAACACTCCCCCTCCAGAAGCACTTAATTATTGGCTTACTCTTACTTCTTTTGAAAATTTCTCTGCTTCAACTACAGTGTTTTGTGAAAAAATCTCTTGTAAAATATTGTATTGGTGATGTGTTTTAAATAATTCTATACCTTCATTTTCAAATGATATGCTGGTACAAATCTTGCGGGCCTAGCCTTTTCTACTATATGAAACATGTGTTAGACCCCATGACCCTTTCTGGTCTTACTGCTAAATATTTAAAAATAAATGTTCATATCTCCATTATGCTTCTGCATACTCTTTCTATTAAGGCAGTGATCTCCGCATTTTCACTCACACCAAGATTCAGTTGGTTTCTAAAGGAGTGATGGCTTGGTGGTGTATCATAAGTTACAGGACTAGGGAGGACATAACGATCATTTCCACCAGTAAGATGTGATGGACACTATGAAGCTAGTGTCTGGTAGTTGTTAAGCGAATATATCTTTACAATAATTATGCTATGTTGTACAGTTACATATTTTGAATATGTTAAATGTGTAAATTGATAGCAAAGGAATAAATTATATCTTATTTTCCCTAGGATTTGAAAGAAGAAATTCATGTTGAAGAAAATGATGCCGGTGGAAATCATTTGAATGAGTAAGTGGACATCAAAAGTCTTCTTCCTCTTTTATGAGTGCATAACTGAAAATGTTTCATTGGAGCATATGATACATGTCTTATACGGTATTAACTCTCTATTTAGCAACCCAAAAAATATCCATCTTTTACAGTTCTTTCTGACTTTCTGACTCTACAGATGGCGAACACAGTTAATAGACGTAGATCCAACTTCAGTCAATTGATGGAGTGTAAGGAAACACGGTAGACACTAAGCAGTTGACGAATGCAGTTAATAGAGATAGATCCAACTTCAGTCAATTGATAGAGTGGAGGGAAACACGGTAGACACTCAGCAGTTGGCGAACATGAAAGAACGTGTTAGCTCTATAGAATGTAATATTAATATCATTATTATGATCAATAATAATAATATGGTCGTAGTTTAAGCGAGCAAGGAGGATAGGCCAGCCAGCGAGTGCCCGCTTCTAGCATAGAGTAGCGATTATTATCTCCCGGCGGGCGAGGTGGTGTGACGCGTGTTGCCTACATGTAGCGCACGCTAAACTCGTGGCGTGGTGAGGTAAAAAGTTCGAATCCCACCATGGACAGACATTTTTGGCATTGGTGTTGTTGCTGGATCCAAGATCATGGTTCAAGGTTGTTATTGGCAGCGCTCAAAACGTAAGCAGCGCTGGAAAATATAGTTGGCAGTAGCCAAAAGAACAAATTGTATCAGTAGTGGTCCAGGATCCATGCTGAGGTTGTTGTAGGTGTCTATACCCGAGACCAAAGCGGTGTTGGTGACGTGACCGGCAATATGACGGAGGAGCTGCACTCTGGTCGTGAACCAAAATATGGGTTGCGGCAGCGTGGAACGGTGCAGGGAACAAGTCCAAGGAGAGGCGCTAACCGAAAGACAGAGGTTCTGGAAAGCAACCTAGGTTGTGCCTGTGCAAACCCGTGTGGTAGCAGGTGACGGGCAGGTTTGCCTAGTGACAGCTCTGAAAGTCCGAGAGACCACTGCTCCCTGACCTAGACAGAGGGTTTGTTTGTCGTCCCCTGGCTCTGGGCAAAATTCGCAGAGCACGCAAAACGCAATTAGAGGCGCGGCTTGCCGCTCTGTCGCATAAGGATTGACCACAGGAGCTATGAAACCCCGCTGTAGTAGCCTCTTGAGTCCTCTCGTCCTACCTCCACCGAAAGGAGGATCCACGGCCTTCTGCACGTCACGGAATTTTCCTGCACAATGCTGTAACAATAACCGTCTGTCAGAGTTCATCTCACATACACATATGTGTTCTGAACTGCTATGTCACACTCTACTGGCTCATTTGATGCAGCTCACTTTGTTGACTGACTGCACCGTCGTACACGTGTCACTGAACTGTGCTGCGTGGCATTCCGTACATAGTTGGGGGGATAGTCTCGGTCTATCCAGGTGGATTTGATCTTCTAACATTTATGAGACCTTGCAGTATCTTACAACCCTGTCTTGAGAGTCCCACGCCATCTCATCAGAAACTTTGCGAAGCATATTCACATGCGTACTACCTGCCGTTAGCACCACCTACAAATGCCGTTCGCCAGCAGGCCATTTGCCCACCATGCTCTGCCAGGTGGTGAGACAAACTGACGGATTATAGAGTTTAGTAGACGGAAGTAAGAATAAATAAATTGTAGATTTGCCACCATATCATTATTTGAACTAAATTATTTGGAGGACTAACACTACCTTGATATTTTATACAGAAGCTTTACAGTTGCTTTATGCAACGTTATGTGATTCATTGTTCATTCAGTGTAGCGGCAGGGACCATGTAAGTCTGTTCGTTATGATTTGTTACTGACATTGGTGGTTGAGTGTGTGTACTTATTGTAGAACATTGATATGGAGCGTAATTGATTGGTTTATATTACTTCATTTCAAAAATGAATAGCAGTATGGAATTATCCATGCTGTATTTGTCCCGTAGATGGTGACATTTATAACAATACTAACAGAAGTACCCGTTCTTCGAACGGTCTTCGATGTCAACACCAGGCATTATCAATTGAGCTACTGTTGGAATGGTTTGCGGTTTGTCATTCCTTCATAAGTTTATCAGAGCGAAGTTAGTTTTCTGGGAATATCACATACACTCTTAATTTAAAGGCCTAAAAATGTGGTTTTGGGAGACCCTTTATAGACTCCCGAATTTTGTGTCTCACATTGAGAAGCGCAACATATGCCTTGGTCGTCCATCTAGGATAATTTTTATATTTCGCCTATTTTAGCATGTATTTATGAAAAGTTTTCCCCTATTTCCCACCCTTCTATGAAAAGTACGGTGAAGAGTTTTATAAATGATTGGTGTATTGCCTCTCATGGATACCATACCGTACCTAATTTTACGATGCACCAAGCATCCGAACACGAGTTATAGGCGTTCAAAAAGACAGACATACAATTCCATTGTCTACAACATATACCCAGATATCAAAATATGGGTATATCTACCGCACAGTATCAAAAAAATCATCCTTACGATGAACCCGTATGTCGAAAAAAAATGCTTTGTAAAAATGTGCTCTCAAACTAAATTCACCTAACGTGTAATTCCTGACGTGAAATAAAATTGAAAGCCTTGTAGACAAAGCGCAATACACGTCACATAAAAACTGACCCTCTACGTTGTGTTAGGTCCCCATACACAGGAAGACCCCTTCCATCATACTAATATATAACAAGTGTTTCCGTGACGAACTAAAGAGCCTGCTTTTCTTAAAATTTAAGATTCATGCCAATCTATATCGACCTATCTACAATAATGACGATATCAAGTTGGTAATACCAACATTTCTAAGTACTGCAGTTTTAGATACACATACATTGTGTAGGCTAATAGACTAACTTACCACAGTTGGCAGCCCTAGTGATTCTGAATATATTCTTAGTTCCATCTCTTAAGATATAGAATGCACATACAACATTTGGTTGAAGTCCAATGGATAGTATGGACGTTACATGCTGTTTGATATTGGATTTATCAGTGCGCGTAAACTCCTGTTGGGAACAATGTCATGTATGTGATGTTCAGAATTAATCTGAAATATTACGATCTCTTATAGCGCCAATTGGTAATAATTGTTAGCATAGAAGTTTCTTGTAATTAAAAATTGAAACCATCAGAGAGCTTAGAATCATGTTGGCATTACTGAGGTATATTAGATACTCCAAATTAATTTAGAAAGTCAGGTACTATACATGTGCAAAGTTTTGAGATGATGGTGTGCATACATTTCTGATATATTGATATTAGGATTAAACAAATAGAGAGAGAGCATTTATTAACAGTTGGCAGCCCTGCTGGTTCTTACGAATACACATAGTCATAAATGTTATGGTACACAAAGCACATACGAAATTTGGTTGAAATCCATTTGTTAGTATAGAAGCTATATGCATTTAAAAACTTGACCTATCAGCAGGCTTAGAATCGTGTTGGCAGCACTGATGTATATAAGTTACACCGAACTAAGTTAGAATGTCAGGTACTATACGTGTGCAAAGTTTAGAGCTGTTGGATTGCATGCTTTCTAATATATTGTCATTAGGGTTAAAACATAGTGAGAGTATTTATTAACAGTTGGCAGCCTTGGTGTTTCTTTAGAATACGCGCAGTCATACGTGTTGTAGTACACATAGTACATACGAAATTTGGTTGAAATCCAATCGATAATATAGAAGTTACATGCATTTAGAAATTGGACTTAATGGCAGGCTTAGAATCATGTTGGCAACACTTTATGTATGGACTTCAGAAAATAAATCTGGAATGTTATTATTTATATGTGAGCAAATTTAGGAATAGTTCTCATGCATAACTTCTGAGATATCCAACATAGAGCTCAAATTTCAATTGCGATTTTTCAGCAGTTGGTAGCACTGACATTAATTTTAAATTTGGCCGTGAGATATTCAGATAAAGAAAGATCTTTTCTCCTGCCAAATTTGGTTTCCATAGCTGGAGCCGTTTAGGAGTTGATGTGGGGGGACACACACACAGCTAGACAGACAGAAGGACAGACAGACAGGAGGACAGACAGACAGACACACATTTTCCCGGATCGATCTCAGTCTACTTTTTCCTCATTTTTGCAAAATGTGAAAAGTAGGCTAAAAATGAGATGGTGTTTGTCTGTCTGTTACTCAATCACGCAAGAACCATTGGTCCGATTTAAATGAAGCTTTGCATGGATGTAGCTGATTTACCAGGTTTACATATAGGATACTTTTGATTTCGATATTTTGCACTATTTAAAAATGGCGATTTTTCATATTTCCATTTCAAATAAAAAGAGAACGCTAAGATATAGCAAAATTTTGATGCCATAAACGAGCTTTAAAATGTAGTTTTCTATCCGAAAGGTCCTTATCACTTTTCGTGTATCTCCAAAGGTTAGCGAGTAAAACCTAAATATGTCTTATAAAACACAGTCAACGCCGAGCGATGTTAGTCTATGTTAGTCTCTACATGAACTGTTTTATTTATAGGGGTAGTTTGTGTGGTCCGAAACGAGACGTGATTTTGAATCTTAATTTTATACCCTTTGTGCCGGTTATTGTATGTGAGTATTTGGATCTTTACTTGCTTCACAATGTTATATCATCATCAAACTAGTATATAAAAATGAGATGGTGTTGGTCTGTCTGTCTTTCAGTCTGTTACTCAATCACGCAAGAACCACTGGTCCGATTTAAATTACATTTTGCATGGATGTAGCTGATTTACCAGGTTTACATAATTATAGGATACTTTTGATTTCGATATTTTGCACTACTTAAAAATGGCGACTATTTTCATATTTCCATTTCAAATAAAAACAGAACGCTTGGAAACAGCAAACATTTGATGACACATACGAGCTTTAAAGTTTAATTTTCTATCCGAAAGGTCTTTATCACTTTTCGTGTATCTCCAATGGTTAGCGAGTAACACCTAAATATGTCTTATAAAACACGGTCAACGCCGAGCGATGTTAGTCTATGTTATCGTTCATCTGCTGTAAGTTTGCACATTTTTGACAGCTAGGGTTGCCAACCTTCATAAGGAAAGACTCCGCAATATTACGTATTGCGGATATGATAATTGCTATCAAGTATGATTTATTTTTAGCATAATGTTTACATATTTAAATATAGTATGAAGACGTTAAACGATAGGTGTTCAATATTTAAGACAGGTTATTTAACTTTTACTACATAGAAGCTGATATTTATTTCCAATATATAAACGCACTTGCTCACCTACAAAGCGGAGGCAGACAGGATTTTCTCCGGTTTTCCCTCTCACAATTTCATTCCAGCAACAATCACCACTATCATTTCATTTCATCTGTCATTCATTTAATCATTGCCCCAGGGGAGTGCGACAGGCTTCGGCAGCCGGCACAGTTCATATCCTCGCTGCTAGATGGGGGTTTCATTCATTCCATTCCCTGACTCGGTCGGTCGACTCATAGCAGGCAAAGGATTTTCACTTTCTTACCTCTGATTAATAATAATTTGGTGAGTGAAAATGCATGTAGTCTACACATATAACTGGTAACATGGAAATAACATAACTACATTAGGAATGTGTGATTATATATATTAATGATTTAGGTCAGCAAGTACTAAAAGCCGTTCGAACAACGGGTACTTCAGCTAGTACTAATATATAAATATGAGATGGAGGTTGTCTGTCTGTTACTCAATCACACAAAAACCACTGGACCGATTTAAATGAAATTTTGCATGGATGTAGCTGATTTACCAGGTTTACATATAGGATACTTTTGATTTCGATATTTTGCACTATTTAAAAATGGCGACTATTTTTATATTTCCATTTCAAATAAAAAGAGAACGCTAAGAAATAGCAAACTTTTGATGGCACATACGGGCTTTAAAATTTAATTTTCTAGCTGAACGGTCCTTATCACGTTTCGTGTATCTCCAAAGGTTAGCGAGTAAAACCTAAATATGTGTTATAAAACACGGGCAACACCGAGCTATGTTAGTCTCTACTTGAACTGTTTTATTTATAGAGGTAGTTTGTGGGGTCCGAAACGAGACGTGATTTTGAGTCTAATTATATATTCTTTGTGCTGAATATTCTATGTGAGTATTTGGATCTTTGCGCTGTTTCACAATGTTATAGTGCTTTCTACTTTGCACGGTATGCTTTCATCCTTTTTATTGACTTGTTTTTCGTTAAATCATTATTTCTGATGGCCAATATTTATCTGCTTTTTGTCGTTAAAGTACAAGACAAAGCTCATTTTCAGCCCCTCGGTGGCTCGGAGGCTCCAAAGGCTCTAAAACCACGTTTCTGAGATATTATCAGAAAACTAATTTCTTTTAATAAACTAATAAATAGATGACGAGTACAGAAGGACCAAATCAGGCGCTATATAGATATACTGAGATAATCACAGATGTGGCCAGGAAGAGACGTCTGGCTTTCTACGGACATGCCTCATGGATGAACCCAACACGACTAACCAACCGGCTTCTCTACTATTGGGGGAAGAGAAAGAGCGTGACACCGTGGCTAACAGAAGTTAACAAGGACATCCAAGATCTGAATATAATGAAAAGTGATATTATAAGCCGATCACATCTCAGAAAGATAATTAAACAGAAGAGTTTTCAGGACAGACAGGCGAAAAATAGAAATTTTCGTAGAAAGACGATCAAACCATATGTTGGGCTTCTCAATGTATTACACAAACCTAGGGAGTCTATAAAGGGTCTCCGAAAACGACATTTTATGATCCTGAAAACTGTAAGAAAAACGGCATCATCTGGACAAAAGAGAGAAAGGAGAAACATAGCCACAGAATGCGCAAATATTGGGCAAGCATCAAGTCCCTCGCCAAGCTGAAAAGTTGAACGTCGTGGTGCTTAGCTGGCCCATCTGAAATAAGAAGAACAAGAAGAAAGTAATGAAGAAATGCAAGCCGGTAACCATGACAACAGTATGACGAGGTGACATCCAACTTTCCATCTATTTCTGTAAGAAGCAATGCCATTCAATTTTTTAAATTTCTGTGAAAGTTCGCAAATGGCTATAAGGTTATCGTGGAATCAAACATAGACTGTAAAATTCAACAATGCGGTTAAGGGGGTCAAAGGGTACCCTAGAAATTTTACACGTGACTTATACGTGCGATATGTTGTAAAGGAGGTCTATTATATCTCCAAACAGCCACATTATTTTCAAAAATTCCTGGTTTGGAATAGTGGTTTTTGCCGCTTTTGAGAATTTGGGCCATTGGAGGCTAAAAATCCCGAATTTTCATGCACAACAAGCCTTTATAATTTATTAAAGGGGTCTTCCTGGGGATGGGGACTTTCCACAACGGTAAGGGTCAGTTTTAATTTGACATATATTGCGTTTCGTCTACGAGGTTTTCAATATTATTTTCACGTCAGGAAGTACACGTTAGGTGAATTAAGTTTGAGAGCACATTTTAACTAATGACATTTTTGTCGACAAACGGGTTCATCGTAAAGATGATTTTGTTTGACACTGTGTGGATGATAAATCTATATGTTAATGTACGCCTATAACTCCTGTTCGGATACTTGGAGCATCGTAAAATTAGGTACTGTAACCATGAGTCAATACACCAATCATTTAGAAAACTCTTCAACCTCTTTCTCATAGAAGGGTGGGTATAAGGAACAACTTTTCAAAAAACGTGCTAAAATAGGCGAAAAATAAAAAAAATCGTAGAAAGACGATCAAAGCATATGATGCACTTCTCAATGTATTACACAAAACTAGGGAGTCTATGAAGGGTCTCCGAAAACCACATTTTATGATCCTGAAATTAACAGTGTCTGCGATATACCCAGAAAACTAACTTCGTTCTGATAAACTTATGAAGGAATGACAAGCCCCTAACCATTGCAACAGTAGCTCAATTGATAACGTCTCGTTATTAATACCGAAGACTATTCGAAGAGCGGGTAGTTCTGCTAGTATATAGATATATACTGCACCACTCGGCGTTGACCGTTTTTTATAGCATACATTTAGGTTTTACTCACTAACCGTTGGGGATACACGAATAGTGATCAGTACCTTTCGGATAAAAAAATAAATTTTAAAGCTCGTATATGCCATCGAAAGGTTGGTATTTCGTAGCGTTCTCTTTTTATTTGAAATGGAAACATGATATTTTGAAACCAAACGGTGTAGTGACGTCAATAAAATCGTCGCCATTTTTAAATAGTGCAAACTATCGAAATCAAAAGTAGCCTATTTGTAAACCTTGTAAATCAGCTACATCTATGCAAAATTTCATTTAAATCTGACTAGTGATTCTTGCGTGATTAACAGACAGATAGACACACACCATCAGATTTTTATTAATTAGTACGATTAAAAATGCCCTCATAAGCCACCCCTTGGCTACCTCTACCCACCTGAGCCACACCTTGCCCGACACTGCCCCATTGCAACGGGAAACTACAGCCATAAAGTTCTATCCAAGGATAAGCACCTCTCTATGCATATTTCTATGTGATGGTACCGTCATTGCTAGTAAAATTCCAATCTTGCGGTAATCATGTCCCACTTTCAAATATCCAGCCAAGGGCTACTCGACGGTGGGTTAAAATCACAAAGGTGGCTTTCTACTGGTCAAACCATGGATACTGAAGTGTGATTATCCAGAGGCAGGTTTAGGAACATGAAAAGGGATATAGAACGGTTGAAGCCAGATTAGGGTTGGTTTAGTGAAGTATACAGGCAGGAAGAATGGGACTTCTGGCCAGGAGACTAAAGGATCATTAGCACTAAATCAATTCACTGTTACGGGTAATAAATCTCATATTGACCAGGGAACTTTGACAGTGGATAGAGTATTAAGATCAATAAAATTAACGGCTTATTGTCGGTAAAATTGGAACGAAACCTACGTAGTATAACTGTATCAGGCTGCCAATCAAACAGATGATAATGAAGTCGGAAAGTACTACGAAGAAATGGGTATAATTCTGAGGCTTGTCGTCAGCAGTGACGAATGTATTGTAAAGTGAGATTGAAATGCTGTGTTAGGAAACGGAACAGAAAGAAATATAGCGGCGAAATGTAGACTGGATGAAAGGTATGGTCGATTAAGCAGCCTGGAACAATTCTGCACAAATAACAAATAGGGCATAGCTAACAAATTTTCAACAACCACAGCAGAACTATAAACACGTTGTACCCGAATAACCAACCATTATCCGATGATGTGGAGGGTCGCAATGGACGTTGATCCCCAGCTTGATAAACCAACTGTACTCTGCTGGCTGGCGATCACTGAACTCGTCGTACACATGTTTATTAAAATGCGAATGCACTATGTTCTAACTACAATGGGTTCAGATCTATCTACTTGGAGAGTGAGATTCTGGGTATCTCGAGGTGTGACGGGTCAGGAAAGGGGTTGGGTACCTGTAGAATATTCATAGTACACTCGTTACTCTCGCTATGAAATGATAACGTCGGGGATTCTATAAATATGGAGCAAGCAAACTAATAAATGCCTGCTAATTTATTATCTAAAAACAAATACACTAAAAATAATTCATCTTAAAATATTAAATTAAAACGAATAAAAATAACAATAATAATAATAATAATAATTGAAAATAAATTAACTTACCGTGACTTCGGTTTATGAATTCCTATTAATGAGTTGCAACTAAATAAACATCTTCTTCTGACTACTTTCTCCAATCGATAAATTATTCGAAGATATTAATTAACAGCTGTCTTCTCTACGCTGCAAATCTCGTAGTAATCTTCTCATTCTACAAATACGTATTTTACTCTGAACAATATTAAATCCTTAATCCTATTCTGTCTCTAACACTAAACATAAAATTAAAACATTTGTCATTCGATTTACACTGTTTACATTCGTCAATGCCCTTACAGCCCTCTTCTAAATAGTTGTCTACTAAAATTTCATTGACTTCTGGTATACATCTCTTGTCAAAATCAATGAACCTTTGAACAAGCGATGCAACTAATTCTAGTTAAACGTTGTCAAAATCCTGATAAATTATTCATAGAGATAATGTTTCAAAGAACATCCTTTCTCCATCTACTCATGTTATCTATCCAAATGGCATTACAATAAACTTCCCTTCTGATCAGCTGTTCCTTTCGTATATCATCTTGCTACATTCTCAAACTATTAATAATATCAACTCACTTTGACTTGAATTTCTTAACAAAGCACATATTTCTTCTCAATAATAATTTAGTTCCATCCCTAAATCATGTCCTCGTCGACTCCTAAATCATTTCTTCACATACTGGTAGACCCAACTTACAATCCTGTCTACTTAACTCTTGTGCTTTCAACAATATAATTTAACTTCAACATCAGCTGTTCTTTTAATCAGCTTAGCCGTAACGATTTTATAAGAGCATCATAATAATGCTGTTAAAGCGACAAAATAGGAAAAAGGAAAAAGTGAACACTCGCAGAGGAAGCATTAATCAGCACACAATATCCGCAAACATTCAGTAATTTCAATTATTGAAATGATCAAGAATCTGGTTGACTTTATGCAAATGACATCCATGAATGGTATGATCCTAAATAATCCGACATGACACATCTCTTTGTCTGCATGATATATGTGTAATTTCAAAGTAATCGTTCTATAAAAATAAATTTTAAGTATAGAAACCATATCAGTTCCTGGTACTTGATGAAGACAACATTCCTGGTTGTAATTATTAAAGATGCTCCAATATTTCATACTGTTAGTTTCATCTCGGGATCGCAAAAGATTAATTCATCTGAGATAATTCAACAATTATGAGCGCACTGCAATATATTTATAACACTGATTTCAGGTTGTTATATCCTGATGCTTCGAATCCTGTTGTAAGGAATACTTACGCATCGCGACATTCCACTACAACCGTATCTGGAAGAAAATTGACAACCAAAGAAAATTTGAAGGCGAAACTGCTGATCCATAGCGGAAAGGAGCATATTTCATGTACGAAATTCAAAGCCAACTTTTCAAACAGGGGTAATTTAAACAAACACATGCTAACCCATAGCGGTGAGAGGCCATTCGCATGCAGTATTTGCGAAGCCAAATATTACCAAAATGGTAATTTGAAGGTACACATGTCTACGCATAGCGGTGACAAGCCATACTCCTGCAGTATATGCGGAAACAAATTTGTACAGAAAGTTAATTTGAAGAGACACTTGTTAACGCATAGTGGTGACAGACCGTACTCATGCAGCATATGCGAAGCCAAATTTGCGGGAGGAAGTAACTTGAAGGTACACATGTTAACGCATAGTGGTGACAGGCCATACTCATGCAGTATATGCGAAAACAAATTTGCCCACAGAGGTAGTTTGAAGGCACACTTGTTAACTCACACTGGGGACAAGCCGTACTCGTGCAGTATATGCAAAATCAAATTTGCCCGCAGGGGTAGTTTGAAGGCACACTTGTTAACGCATAGCGGGGACAAACCATACTCGTGCAGTAAATGCGAAAACAAATTTGCCCACAGAAGTAGTTTAAAGGCACACTTGTTAACGCATAGCGGGGACAAGCCGTATTCGTGCAGTATATGCGAAATCAAATTTGCCCACAAAGGTAGTTTGGTGGGGCACATGTTAACCCATAGCGGTGTCAAACCATACTCATGTGCTATATGCGAAGCCAAATTTGCGCAGAAAGGTAGTTTGAACAGACACTTGCTAACTCATAGCGGTCACAAACCATACTCATGCAGCATATGCGAAGACAAATTTTTCCAGAAAGGAAATTTGAAGAGACACTTGTTAATGCATAGCGGTGACACACCATACTCATCCCGTATATTCGAAGCAAAATTTGCCAAGGAACAGTTCATGAAGACACACATGTTAACAAATAGCGAAGACATTCATACTCATGCAGTCGATGTGAAGCCAAAATTGCCCACAAAGTTATTTTGAAAAGGCAAATGTTAACGCGTAGCGTTGACTCTCTAACTCATGCACATTATGCGAGGCAAATATGTCCAGAAACTGTTTTTTTTTTACCATACTCCATGCACTATATGCCAAGCTAAATTTGCCCGGTAAGATAATTTGAAGATACTCACGTTGACGCATAGCGCTGAGAGACCATACTCATGAAGTATAGGCGAGGTGACATTTGCTTCGGCCGGGCATTATTAAGTGACTTCTCTTGTCGCATAGCGGTAAGTTAAGATAATACAGTATATGCGAAGCCAAAATTGCTCAGAAAGTTCATTTGCAGACAAATGTTAACGCCTAGTGGTGAAAATCCATATTCATTTGGCATATGCGAAGCCAAATTTGCCCAGACAGCCTGGGTATATGTGGACACACCTCTTAACGTATAGCAGTGAGAAACCATTCACATGCAGTGTATGCTTAGGAAATGTGCTCTGGCTGGAATTTTGAAAACACACTCCTATAAGTTCATACCGGTAAGAAGCCATACTCATGTAGCATATGCGAGGGGCAATTTAAAGTAGCACATGTTGACCCATAGCGTCAAAATACCATCTTCTTTTCCCAGTTCCAAATCCCAACCTTGTCGCTAAAATGGGATTTAAAGAAACGCATCGAAGAGCGTTCTTTCTGTTGTCACATATGTGAAGAAAACTTCGCCGTCAGAGGTTTTTAGAAGCCACAATTGTTAACCCATACTGGAGAGATTCCTTACTCATACAACACCTGTAAAGACAAGTTTACTTAGGAACGGTATCTAAAGAGCCACATGCCAACCCTTACAGGCGAGTTTCTTTCTTCGGCCAAACAAGATTTTGATGACCTACGAGTCAATTCATCATGATGAAATGCTATTCTCGTTAATTAAATGCGAAGTGAAATCTGCTCAGAAAGAACATTAAACCACGTGTTAACCACAGAGGTAAAAATTCATATGCTCACCGAGGACATTTAATAAATGAACCATCGTCCTTAGCTGGAAGAAGCCATATTCGTGTATTATGCAAAATTAATGTTTCTCGCGTGGGAGTGTACCGATACATGTTAAACTCTAGAGACGATGTTCGTGGAAAATCAATTAAATTTAAGTGAGGATATTTCGATTAACACATATTAGCCCATAGCGGTCAGAAGCCTGTTCATGTATCATATGCATATGCTCGGAAAGGACATTTGAAGACACCTATGTTTACCCTCACCTAAAGTAGCCATATTCATATGTTTTATGAGAATGCAAGTATATATCAAGAGTATATTTGAACAGACACTCGTATATTAACAGCGGTGAGATGTCAGATTTTCCGAGAGAAGACAATTATTGTCGAAGCACATGTTTACCCATAGCCAGGAGAAGCTTTAATCAAGTAATCTATAAGAAACCCACTTTCTTCGAGAGAAAGTTCGATAATACAGTATGATTCTTAGGCCATTCTATGAAAAGTGATATTGGTAAATCGGAGCACAATCATACATCAAAAATACCATGCAGCAATGCTAGATGCCATATTCCCCTACCATATGCAAAGCTTATTACAGTGTACTTGTAGAGATTATGTAAATGATCATGGGTAATGCTTAGTGGCAAGAAGATTTATTTATTGTCTGCATGGGAAGCAAAATCACTATTAACATTCTTTGAAAACACAAGTGTTCACCTATTGCAGGAAGAGGCCATATTCATGTAGAATATGCGAAACCAATTTCCCTTGCAGAAATAATTGGCTATAATGCGTGGTAAATCACAGCGGCGATAAGCTCTATCCAAGAAACTTCTCCGACGACAATATTCTATGAATAACGCATTGATGACCCTCATGATATCCCATAGTGGCTAGACGGCATACACAGGCAGTATATGCGAATGCAAATCGTTCACAAACGACAATATTGTTGTCACATTTTAATGTAGAAAGCACTTTGTTAAGTGACAGTAAGGGCACTCATACTATTGGAATCCATTTAAACAAAATCTCTATGTTAATCTATTTTCAAAATTGTGCCGAAAGTGGCCAATGATAAAAATGCTTGTTATGAAAATATTATCATATTTCTTATTTCACTGCTAGGTGTCAGTGATAGTGGCATCTGGTAGAAAAACTTGGATCTACTTGAAATTGAACTTGCTGTTAGCCCATGGGTGTTGAATTAATATGCCCCTATATGGCCATTCGCTTTAATTCATGTATAATAAAATTTTGAAAATTACTTCTGGACTTAATTGAAATTATTCATTGATTCATTATCTTTAATTTCTGGGCACAGGTCTTTGAATTCCTCAAAAAGAATTAGACGTTTTGATTTTGATTTGACCCTGTTTGGGTCGACACTAGCACTCGTAGTGATTGATTTAGGCCACAGATAATATGTTCGCTTTGTTGTTGTCAGTAAAAACAGAAGTAGATATTTTTATTTGAACATATATGATAGATTTAGTCAACTACACATGGCATAGGATGTTGTCTTACGTTTGGTGTCCATTACTTGTCAGTTTGGTGTGTTTTACAGTACCGCCAACACGTAAGTTTGGCTAATACATAAAATATTCAAAAGTGGAATAATTCAGTTATAAAATGCAGGAAGTAGTAAGATTCAGCAACGATCCTGGAACGAGTCGGCAAAACGATGAAGACGTAACCAACGATCAACAACTTTAAATGAATTTCCTACAATGAAACGCACACCTCTCCAACAGGTGACGATCGCAGATGACACTCCGAATGGTTTCGTTCAATTCATTCATGGGCACCAAACATTAGACCAGACCCTTTTTCACTAAATCTATCACTACGATCGTTAGTGTTGACCGGTACATGGTCATACCAAAATCGAAAATCTACTTCCCTTTTGACTGACAAGTCATGCACGAAAATCTTAATTTCCAAGTTGTAAAACGAGTGATTTGACTCAAGAAAATTCAAATGTTCTCGAATTAATAATTTTCTATGGAGGAATTGTTTGTAGTTGCATGATTTTGTGTCCATTTTCCGTTTTTTTCTTGTTCTAATATTTGTCTTTTTGTTCTTCTGACACGAATAAACCAATATTCCCCAGTCATGTTTTCAATACTAGTTTCCTAGCATAAAGGGTTAAAAATTTGATTTTTTGTGGTAGGAAGCCATATTTATTTTCATCGTAAAAGAATAAATAGACAAATTGGATTTAGATGACATTTCAGTATATCATATTGTCAAGTAGGCAAAGCTGTATAATTGAAGCTATGTTTTGAACTTTTTTGGAAGAAATCTAAACAAATACCATGTTTTGTCCTAATGATTAAAAACATAGAGACCTTTTGTTTAAGCCAATATACAACCTTTTATGATTTCTAGTTAAAACATATAGCCTACTTTCCAAATAAAAGTTTTGTAAAAATCTAAAAATATAATGTTTTCGACTAGCTGTGGAATAAAGGTGGGAGTAGGAGTTGGGAGTCAATGATTAATCTTAAAGTACTCTGGATAAAAAAAAATATCTTGGTGTGTAGTTGTTGTTGCTTACTTACAAACAGGTTAGGTCAAGTCAGGTGAGGTTAGCTCGGATTAGATTAGGAAAGGTTGAGTAAAGACAGGTCAGGTGTTGTAGGGTTAGGTTAGGTGAAATGAGATTAGATTAGGTTGGCCGAGGAGTTAGGTAAAATTAGGTGAGCTGAGGTTAGGTGAGGTAAAGTTAGGTTATATTCGGTCAACTTACAAATGAGCCTATACAATATAAGCTGCCAATATATGATAAGCCACCAAAAGAAGCCGACACATAAAAGCTGACACTGAATTGTTCCTTTACCAGAACTGTTGTATCATTTGTAGTAAGCAAATCAGACTGACAAGTCAGTTGCTATAATGGAGCTTACTACAACCAACATAGATAAGCAACGTGCACTCCATAAAGGCTACTACAAGCGAAATAATGTAAATGGACTAATATTCTGCCAATGCTCAAAAGAAAGGTCAAACAAGTGTCGAGGGGACTTAAAAATTAGAAATTATTAAGTCCTAAGTGTTAGTGATCATCAATGTGGTGCTCCAAACGAATCATGGTTGCTGTTGAAAAGAGCTCGCCAAAATGCTAAAAAGCAAGTTCCAGAAAAAGATATTGCTGTTCAAGATAGCGAGATGTTAGTTGAGAAACATGTAACACCATTCCTAAACGCCATGTTTAAACAATCCTTACCATTTGATAAGCCTACAACACTATCAAAGAAATGCAGACTATGAAAGAGGTCCCTGTGGAAAAGGAACAAAAGAAACTATATAGTTCTTGTGATGATAATGATAAGTGTTCAAGTTTTTGAAGGCTACAAAAGCCTATAAGTTATTAGTTCCATTTTACGTAATTGTAGAGACAAAAAACAGAATGTGAAACGTTATTTTTTTCTTAGCCTATAAGTGTGACATGTGCTTACATGTGTTTTACGTAACCTTATTTAAATCTTTATAAACTGCTTTCTTAAATTATTTATTATATTCTACACTTCCTTGTTCTGTATTCAGAAATACAAAGTTGTAGGAGACTCTTTTTAGGACTGTTACAGTGAAACTCACAACACCGATTCCATTCTCTTCTCAATGCTCGCCTGTTATACCGACCAATCGCAGTTCTCCGTTCATCGATGTTCCTAGATGCATCCGTCTGCTGCTATTTAAACAGCTGCAATTTTCTTCCTCATCAAAACACATCTCGTCGCCACGATTACGACTACAGTCAACTCGTCACCTAGCTGTCGCCGCCTCTCAGTCCACCGGACATCGAGACTACGCTGAAACCTTCGACATGCAAACACTCTACAGCTAACCAACGTACTTGGAAAGTACTTAGTGCAATGTAGGCCTTGCACCTATTCTTCAAATTAAGTTTCCTGTCATTTTCTTCAAACTTCATCGATAAGCATGTCGACTGCTTTTAAGGGTTTTTAATCCTACAAGTGATTACTTATTTGCAAATGTTCTTCACATGGCGACGTTCAAAGCTAGTTGCTTTTTACTACAAATGTCAATCCTCCTGTCAAAGTATCTGGTTTAAGGACTACTTGGTCTTTAATATTTTTAACTGCTTCTCTACTCATGGTTAAATTAACCCATGGAAACTTCCCCTCAGGAAACAACCAAAGGATATGCAAAAATGTGTCATTAACTTTCTCAGCATGATATCTTCAGGTAAAACCTATTAACAAACTTTTCTACTGGGCTCTCCTATCAGATCACTCAATTTTGAATTTGAAGATCATCTGCTCAGTAGTTTCGGTGTCATATGTTATTATTCAAAATTGCCTTTTTTGTGGACAAGATCATTTGTCAGATATGAATAATCAGTTCTTCTTTTTGCATGTTTGCATTTAAGTTCTCTTTAATGCATACAACTTTGGTGCTAAACCTTATATTGCACTTTCACTGGCATAAACCAGTTAATATGCTAACTGCTAATTGTTTAGATTGTTGTTTGTTAAAAGTTAATATTGTTAAACTATACAAATATTTATGGGCTTGTCCCTTCTTGTCAAATAATTATTTACATTGTTGATAACATAGCAATATTTAAGCAACTTGCTCTCCCTTTACCATTACATTGTTCTCCCTTGATGTTGAAATTTATTTTTTGTAATGCTGAACTTAACCTTAACTCAAAGTATCCTTTTGAGTTTTCTCCGATACGGGAGGACTTAAATCGACCGATCCCTACCAATAAGGTTTTCACACCTATAAAACTATCACCGCTTTCCCAGTTTTTGAAAGCATTAGTCATTGAGCGCCATGGAAAACCACTCATTGATGGTACCTACTGGATTGATCCTCATACATTAACCAAACGTCCACAGGTCCTACATACCTTAAAACATGGAGTTTATACTAATCATGATTGGGAAATCCAGGAAATAGAAAGTTTACTTCGAAATGCCAAAATTATTGTGTAATGAGCCCATGTAACTGGTTTGATAGAGTCTTAACATGCATTGTAGGGTTTTGTTAAAATACTTAAATTAAACTGTACAATAAGAAGTCCATCTCTAGGAATGCAAAGTTGAGACCCTATCAAACTGTGATAAGACTGGAAGCACTGTTTGCAGTGGAATGCCTAACAAACCGCGCAGCTGGCTCGGTCGAGAGACTTGAAGTTAAGGAAAGAAAGATCATTAGGAATATTCTTAGTCCTTAGTTCAAAGATGAAGGTTACAAGCTCTGGAGTAATTCAGATGTATACTCTCGCACCGAAAAGAGCTCAAGTGTAATACGAAAACGGAGAATAACATTCTATGCCCACCTCCTCAGAATGCCAGTCAGTAGATTCTCCAACCGTCTATTATCATACTTCCGAGGTTTAATGGTGATGCCTCCTTGGCTGGTGGAAGTGGATGAGGACTTGTTAAAGTTTGACATTTCTGAATCAGGTAGCTTACTCAGAACCCCATTGGAGCGAAAATATCTGTCAGGTTCATAAAGAGGATATAAAACCCAGCAAGAGATATGTTCACTCGGATGAATGGAAGAAATCCCAACGCGAAAGGATGAAAATGTGGTGGGCTAACAAGAAGAAAAACAGTTGAGATCTCACGGCCCCTTGTGGCCACGACGATAAAAGTAAAAGTAAGTAAAATATATTTTATGGATATCTCCTGTTTGTCTTAATTAATATCTCCCTTCTGCCACTTCTTATTATCGTTAACCTTTGGCAATCTCTGGCTATGTCTGCAAAGAATTGCCTTAAATAATTCACTCTACTTGTGGTTTGTATACTGAGTAACATAATAATATAGTGCTACCAACCAATGTTGAGGTAATAGTTATGTTGGGTTAGGGGTTCGAACTCTTCCTTCCTTAAACAGGAAATTTGAACTAAAATAAAACGCCGTAACCGCTCGGCCAACCCTACAACAATTAGTAATGTAGTATATAAAATTAAAATAGCATTATAAAGACATGTTTAGTGGGATATAAAACAAGTAAAACATTAAAGAGGCAAAAATAGACTTAAAATAGTAGTATATCAAAAAGAAATAGAATCAAGGTGTAGAAAAGCTTAGATAGTTGGTTTTCAGTCACAAACTAGAGTATTCCTTGGAAACACATTTATCGTTGCCTTAAAATTCTTTCTATACCGCATAGTATTTGGACCACCCCTGATGTAAGGTAGTAAAATCCGGATAAATTCAAATATCTCATATAAAAGCTATAGGTATAAGGATAACATAAATAGTAAGTAGGTGGTAACAGTGACTGTAGAGAACTTATAAAAATCAAATAAGGGTTAAAGTATAGGATGCTATGCTAATTAGCTGGTGTCATAAGTAGCAATAACAATTTAAAAATCCTTGTTAGAAATCTATTACACCAATACGGTCGGGTCGAGAGAACAAGAGTTGACCAAGGGAGGTCAAGAGAAAAAATAGTAGAAAAGAGCTTAGGACAAGTAAGTAAAGCAATGTCACACTTGTGGTCTAGTTTTCACCAACTATCCAAGATGTAAATCCCTTTATATATTAAGAGATCTACAGATATATGTTGAATCTGAACCACTGAATGTAACATTTTATTAGCAAACTTACAGTTGTAATGGAAGGATGGGCCAAGGAAAATAACTCTAAGCAATAACCAATGTTAGAATATGGTAAAAGAATTGCTTCGTATGTAGGGTGTGGTAGTTATGGGTTCATAGAATGGCTAGCTTAAGAATGGCTGATAAAGAAAACAGCATTAAACTGGTCCTGTTCCTGATGACTAAAATAAATACATCAATGTATTACAGTCACTCAGCATATACGCCTGTGGTAAAACTTTCCTCTGTTTTGTGCGAGCGTATAATCATTTACTTAAAAACCAAGAAGTTCCGTGACGAACTAAAGAGCCTACGTTTCTTTAAATTTAAGATTCATGCCAATGATTAATCAAATAATGACGAAATTAAGTTGGTAATATCGGAATTTCTAATTAGTTCGAAATACTGTATACCTGGCATAATGTAGCCTAATAGAAAACTACAGTTGGCTGCCCTGGTGACTGAATATATTCTTAGTTCCATTTCTCAAGGTACAGAATACAAAATTTGGTTGAAGTCCAATGGATAGCAACGACGTTACATGCAGTTAAACATTGGATCTAACAGCGCGTAAAATCATGTTGGCAACAATGCCATGCATGTATTGGTCATAAATAATCTGAAATAATATGATCTATTGTTGCGCCAATTTTGAATGCAATCCACTCGTTAGTATAGAAGTTACATGGATTTTAAAATTGGACCTATCAGCAGGCTTAGAATCATGTTGACAGAACTGACGTATATTAGTTACTCCAAATTAATCTAGAATGCCTCGTACTAGACGTGTGCAAAGTTTAGAGCTATTGGCTTGCGTACTTTCCCATATATTGATATTAGGGTAACAAAAATAGAGACAGCTTTTATTAACAGTTGGCAGCCCTGGTTGCTCTTAAGAATACGCACAGTCATATCTGTTATGGCACACATACCACATACGAAATGTGGTTGAATTCCAATTGATAGTGTAGATGTTATATGCATTTACAAATTGAACCTATCAGCAGGCTTTTAATTATTTTGATAACGCTGCCATGTATGGCAACATTAAGCTAATGTTAAACTTTGGTGCTAAACCTTATATTACACCTTCACTGGCAGAAACCAGTTTATATGCTAACTGCTAATGTATGCTTAAAGTTAGTTTGGTAACGCTGCTAATTGTTTAGATTGTTGTTTGTTAAAAGTTAATATTGTTAAACTATACAAATATTTATGGGCTTGTCCCTTCTTGTCAAATAATTATTTACATTGTTGATAACATAGCAATATTTAAGCAACTTGCTCTCCCTTTACCATTACATTGTTCTCCCTTGATGTTGAAGTGTATTTTTTGTAATGCTGAACTTAACCTTAACTCAAACACGATATACTGACATACGCGTTGAAGGGGAATCCCCGTAGCGAAAGAAGGGTGTGGATTGGGGCAGGCAGCCTGGAAATGGCAGGGCTGGGGGGCACTCCGGGCTCCGCGCATCGGCTTGTCATTCCGTGGGGTGCTCCGTGACGTCACCGGGTGTTCACTATCGCGGCCGGCCATGTATAACATACAGCTGACAGCTGTTTATGGCAACAAAAAGGGAGGCAACTGCTGCCGATACGTCACGGCCGGGTGTGCGGTAGTCGAGCAAACAAGACGTAAATTGCTAGCTGCTAATAACATCATTATATGACGCTCAATTAAAAATAACTTGAACTAGCCTAACATTTAAAAATGTTAAATATCACAAATTCAAACAGTACGCAAGCTTAAAGCTTATAGCACGTCAGGGCCCTACGGCAGGCACCTCTCTTTTCACCTAAAATCTGAAACACGTAAATTAAATTTATCACCTCATTTTTCAACCCCCTTTACAAGTTATACACCAGGCTAAGGAGCGCGTAGACGCACCGCGTACCTGGCCCACACGCCGCTGGCTGCGCGAGCGAAGCGATTAGACGGCAACAAAAAGGGACGTTTTTAAAGAGAAATACGAATGTGCTGATCCTCGCATGTCCTGCTGTCAAATAATACCCTATAACTGGTATATCACTACAGTACCATTACACTTTATTGTGTTTTTCGAGGCTTCTTTTTATCTCAGCCGATACTAAGGTGCGGTAGCGTAGTTAGGCTAATCTAAAATATTTTTGTGTGTGTTTATGAAGTACATTTCGCATTACAAACCACTGCAATATATTGTTTATACCTTCCTCTTTATAACGTGCATATTGCCATTATTGTGATTGTATACTACGAGAGGAAAAGAGTAGCGAAATATGACTGTGTTTCCCGTAAGAATGCATTGTAAATATCAGCTGGCATGCGCCTGGCTTAACCTGGCTGCGTCACAGCGTAGCAGCCAATGGGAGCGAGAGGCACTGGAGTGTCCTACCTCATAGCAGGGGTTATCAAAGTGGGGGGCGCAGAGAGTGATAAAGGAGGGGGGGGGGGGCGCCGGCTTTGATTGAAATATTTATATTTCATATTCTGTAACAAATATTACTATCCTCATATTCATGAACCTATCATAGGCAGGTAGCTCCCAAGTCCATTCAAGAATAATAAACTCGTACCTTTGCTGACTTATTTCACAAGAACTGACCAGTAGAACCTGCCAGCAGGAATCCTGAGAAAAGGTGGCGAATAACATTTCCCCCACACCTCCCTTTCACTCGCCACCCGCAGTGACATCTCCTTACCAAACACTTAATGACAATAAGCCGCTTGACAATGTGACCGCCACTTCCTTTCAAGAATGGATTCCAAGAATGGATTCTTCTATTTCTGCCGTTGCCGATTCGAATTCAGCTAGGCCTTTCCAGTCAGTTCAAAGACAGTGAGTGAACAGTTGAATTCTAGTACGTGGTTAGCCAACTTTACAATAAACTGATACGAGTGTCGCCATTACCCATGGATAAGTGGCTTATTAGAAGTGGTAAAAAGAGACCCCATGAAAGTGATAGTGCTTGCCCTCCTTCGGAAAAAGAACAAGGTTCGAATTTAAACAAAGTCCATTGTTCTTCCGCGTCTACTTCTGCTCCCATCAGGATTATTAATTCTGCACATAAAGTGATGTGCGTAAATATCAAGACGATTGTCTGACATTAGGCTTTACCAGCATTCTTTCGAATAATAATCAGGAACAACCTCAATGCGTTCTTTGTTAGGAGATTTTAGCAAACGACAATTTGAAGCCTGTGAAACTTTAGAGACACTTGCAGACTAAACATCCATACTTTGTAAGTAAACCTTTAGCATTTTTAAGCGCCACGAGCAACAACTAAAAGGAAATGTTAGATTCCTAGAAAAGCACGCATCAGTTCCTAAGAAAGCGCTAAGAGCATCCTTGGAGGTATCCTATTTAATTGCAAAATCCAAATCACCACATATTATTGGTGAGAAATTACTTCTTCCTGCAGCCGTGAAAATGTGCGCGATCATGCATGGAGAAAAGTTCGGCGAGTGTTTGAAGTCGATACCGCTCTCAAATGATACAGTAACTCGTCGTATTGATGTAATAGCCTCTGACATGAAATATCAATTGCTACCACTCTTCATGATAGCCCAAAATTTGTCCTGCAACTTGATGACAGTACTGATATCCTAAACAGCGCCCAGCTTCGTGTTTCTGTACGCTACTGCCATGAAAATGAAATGCACGAGGATTTTCTATTTTGTAAAGCTCTGGAAGGGCGGACTACAGGCGTCGATATTTTTTCTCTTGTGAATTCCTTTTTTATTGACAAAAATTTCTCATAGACAAATTGTGTTGGTATATGCACCGATGGGGCGTCAGCATTTACTGAAACTAAAAAGGGTTTCAGAGCAAGAGTGAGTGCTGTTACTAATTCTGTAAAATTCACACATTGCATGATACACTGGGAGGCATTGGCTTCAAAAGTACTACAACCGGAAGTCAATAAAGTGCTGAACGATGTAAATAGTGTTGTAAATTTTGTGAAAGCAAGCGCTTTTAACACTCGGCTATTTTCCATTCTTTGCGAGGAGATGGGATCTACACATGATTCGCTTCTATTGCACACGGAGGTACGTTGGTTGTCTCGTGGTCGAGTCCTTCGTCGCGTTGTGGAGTTGAAGAATGAACTTCGTATTTTCCTATTGGACAGCAGTCCTACACTCGCAACCCTGTTTCTGGATGAGAAATGGCTTCTAATACTGTGCTACTTGGCAGACGTATTTGAAAAACTGAATGAACTTAACGTGTCACTTCAAGGACGAAATAGTAATATTTTCATTCTATGCGACAAAGTGCTTGCTTTTAAGAGAAAATTTGAACTTTGGAAAGCCCAGATGGACAAAGGTAACTGTGAGATGTTTCATTGTCTGAATGAATTCCTGGATGAAAATGAGTTAGATATTTGTCAAATTAGTGGAATTGTCGTAGAACACCTCCAGAACCTTCGTGAAAAATTCGAGGGTAGATTTCCACAACCTTCAACTGAGAATGACTCGATTCGCAGTCCGTTTGAAACGAACGTAACAGCCCACCTGTCAACGGCAGAACAGGAGGAACTAATAGAACTCTCAAGTGACAAAATACTTCGAAATGAATTTAAGTCGAAGTCTCTTGAAAATTTTTGGGTGCAGATTTGGAATGAATATCCCATTTTATCAAGAAAAGCAGTGGACCTGTTATTACCCTTCGCTTCAACTTACTTGTGTGAGTCAACAGGTTCCGCAATGGCATCTGTCAAGACGAAGCATCGGTCTCGGCTGCAGCTGGAAGGGGATCTGCGGGTTGCTGTTTCCAACATCCAACAAAGACTGGATTTACTTTCATCTCAAATTCAAGCTCACACATCACACTAACTCCGTTAGTGTCTGAGAATTACCGAATTCTGATCCATGTACACTTTCATTCTCCTGTTTTACTTTTTCATAGGTGAAGAGTTTTAACATAACATTTTTCAAATTCACAGTGAAATGTTGAAAATTGTATGTATTATTTTTATTGTCATTTATAAGTCACGAGCTTTCAAATATGAAAAACATTACTCAACACAGGTGTCACAGCTAAAGAGCTAATTAGTGAAACAAACAAAATTTACTCAATTCCAATAACTGCACGTGTAGCAGTTGTTTTTATTTTTACAAGCAAAAGTAATACATATGCATGACTTTTTTTAAACAAAACGTAACTGGTAACTGGTAGTTGAAATCTTAATTTAGTAGTTGCATACACAGTAGATCTCGTGTGATCTTATTTTGTGTGGTAAGTTGCCTAAGAGAAGTGCTAAGAGAGGAAATGAGAATAGGGAGTGTCGAAATTTTTGGTCCATGCGAAGAACTTGCAAAGGCCCTTCAGAGCCTGTTATACTGCCACAGGAGCAAAGCAAGTTGCTCTGATTGTAATGTCGGCAATGAAGGCTCTTCGAACGACAGAGGAGTTTGATCGGATCTACAAGGAAAGTTACGTTTGTGCTACGGAGATAGGGGAACGTGACTGATCTTCTTTACCAAACCCTAACCAACAAGTTTCCGAAAACTACGCCACATCCAAACCCGACGATGAGGAGGAAGAAGCCCAGGAAATGCAAAAAAAGAAGCAGAAGCATAGCAAGAAGCCCAAACCTGAACAAAAACTTCCCAAAAAACGGCTGAGGAAAATTCCGAAGCCTTTAGAACAAACGAGCAATCCAGCTCCTCCAGCAAAGCTCACAGATCAAGAAGAGCTTAGAAAAGATTACTTCTCTATTCTGGACCTCCTTTTGAATGAAGTAGAAGAAAGATTTCACCAGAAAGGTTTTGACACTTTGGCAAGTATTGAAAATATTCTGATTCAGGCATACCAGGGCATCGTTCCATATGAGCAGGTTCTGAAGGAAACGCTGGGTCCACATCAGGACGATTTTGATCTCGATCAGGTAAAATTGTTGAAAAGTTGCCAGGGAAGCCACCGAAGTGCATTGCAGATGTAGTTAAGCAGATGAATGAGTTGGCTACATCCACTAAAGATCTTTTCAACGAAGTAGTTTTGCTTGTTCTGGTATTCATGACCGTTCCATCATCTGCTGCTTCTTCAGAAAGATCTTTCAGTGCACTTCGGCGGTCAAAAAATTATTTGCGCAGTACCATGACCCAACAGCGCCTGACTCACGCTTTGCTTCTTCATGTGCATAAGGACTACCCTATACAAGAGCCATAGATCTGCAGGGTATCTTGCATGAGTTTATTTCGCGTAAGATTGAACGAGGGCAAGTGTTTGGGAAGGTTTAGCGTTAGCTAGCCACAAATCAAACGTATGTACATATTATCCTTTTTTGTGCTATGTGTTTTAAGTTTAATTTTTATGACGTTCTTGTTGCTGGTCGATACGTTACAAAGTCGCTTGTTCAGGCCACTGTTCATTTTTGTTTTTATTCAAGGGAGGACAATTAGTCTTGAGTCAACCTGACTGAGTTGTAGGCTATAATGTGTGGTTTAAAAGTGTTTGTAATATTTTTACTATTGGCCGAATAGCCAATACGTCATACGTCTTGAGTTCTATTTAACAAATAAACAGAATTTTTCTTTTTTCATTGCAACTTTTAGTGAATTAGTTCATACCCAAAATATCTACGAAATCAAAATAGTTCTTTCGTTGTAATTTTTCAAACCAATCGTCGTCACCGACTTCACTAAAAAAACAACAAAAAACAAACAAACAAAAACAGGCTGGGCCGAGTAAATCTTGCACCCCGAATAAAAAATCCGCTCCGACGCCACTGCTATCGAGTCCTTAAATAGTTTGGTCTCCAAGGCATAGCGCTATGCATTAGCAAGCTGTTTATTGAGTTCATAAATAGTTTGGTCTCCAAGGCATAGCGCTATGCATTAGCAAGCTGTTTATCGAGTCCTTAAATAGCCAGGTCTCCAAGGCCTAGCGCTATGCATTAGCAAGCTGTCTATCGAGTCCTTAAATAGTTTGGTCTCCAAGGCCTAGCATTATGCATTAGCAAGCTGTCTATCGAGTTTGTAAATAGCCATAACTCCAAGGCCTAGCGCTATGCATTAGCAAGCTGTCTATAGAGTTTGTAAATAGCCATGACTCTAAGGCCTAGCGCTATGCCTTAGCAAGCTGTCTATCGAGTTCGTAAATAGTTTGGTCTCCAAGGCCTAGCGCTATGCATTGGCAAGCTGTCTATCGGGTTTGTAAATAGGCATGACTCCAAGGCCTAGCGCTATGCATTAGCAAGCTGTCTATCGAGTTCGTAAATAGTTTGGTCTCCAAGGCCTAGCGCTATGCATTAGCAATCTGTTTATCAAGTTCGTAAATAGTTTGGTCTCCAAGGCCTAGCGCTATGCATTAGCCAGCTGTCTATCGAGTCCGTAAATAGTTTGGTCTCCAAGGCCTAGCGCTATGCATTAGCAAGCTGTCTATCGAGTCCTTAAATAGTTTGGTCTCCAAGGCCTAGCGCTATGCATTGGCAAGCTGTCTATCGAGTCCGTAAATAGTTTGGTCTCCAAGGCCTAGCGCTATGCATTAGCAAGCTGTCTATCGCGTCCTTAAATAGTTTGGTCTCCAAGGCCTAGCGCTATGCATTAGCAAGCTGTCTATCGAGTCCGTAAATAGTTCGGTCTCAAAGACCTAGCGCTATGCATTAGCAAGCTGTCTATAGAATCCTTAAATAGTTTGGTCTCCAAGGCCTACGCTATGCATTAGCAAGCTCTCTAACGAGTTCGTAAATTGTTTGGTCTCCAAGGCCTAGCGGTATGCATTAGCAAGCCGTCTATCGAATCCTTAAATAGTATGGTCTCCAAGGCCTAGCGCTATGCAGTAGCAAGCTGTTTATCGAGTCCTTAAATAGTTTGGTCTCCAAGGCCTAGCGCTATGCATTAGCAAGCCGTCTATCGAATCCTTAAATAGTTTGGTCTCCAAGGCCTAGCGCTATGCATTAGCAAGCTGTTTATCGAGTCCTTAAATAGTTTGGTCTCCAAGGCCCTGCGCTATGCAGTAGCAAGCTGTTTATCGAGTCCTTAAATAGTTTGGTCTCCAAGGCCTAGCGCTATGCATTAGCAAGCCGTCTATCGAATCCTTAAATAGTTTGGTCTCCAAGGCCTAGCGCTATGCATTAGCAAGCTGTTTATCGAGTCCTTAAATAGTTTGGTCTCCAAGGCCTAGCGCTATGCATTAGCAAGCTGTTTATCTAATCCTTAAATTGTTTGGTCTCCAAGGCCTAGCGCTATGCATTAGCAAGCTGTCTATCGAATCCTTAAATAGTTTGGTCTCCAAGGCCTAGCGCTATGCATTAGCAAGCTGTTTATCGAGTCCTTAAATAGTTTGGTCTCCAAGGCCTAGCGCTATGTATTAGCAAGCTGTCTATCGAGTCCTTAAATAGTTTGGTCTCCAAGGCCTAGCGCTATGCATTCGCAAGCTGTTTATCGAGTCCTTAAATAGTTTGGTCACCAAGGCCTAGCGCTATGCATTAGCAAGCTGTCTATCGAGTTTGTAAATAGCCATGACTCCAAGACCTAGCGTTATGCATTAGCAAGCTGTCTATCGAGTTCGTAAATAGTTTGGTCTCCAAGGCCTAGCGCTATGCATTGGCAAGCTGTCTATCGAGTCCGTAAATAGTTTGGTCTCCAAGGCCTAGCGCTCTGCATTAACAAGCTGTCTATCGAGTCCATAAATAGTTTGGTCTCCAGGGCCTAGCGCTATGCATTAGCAAGCTGTTTATCGAGTCCTTAAATAGTTTGGTCTCCAAGGCCTAGCGCTATGTATTAGCAAGCTGTCTATCGAGTCCTTAAATAGTTTGGTCTCCAAGGCCTAGCGCTATGCATTCGCAAGCTGTTTATCAAGTCCCTAAATAGTTTGGTCTCCAAGGCCTAGCGCTATGTATTAGCAAGCTGTTTATCGAGTCCTTAAATAGTTTGGTCTCCAAGGCCTAGCGCTATGTATTAGCAAGCTGTCTATCGAGTACTTAAATAGTTTGGTCTCCAAGGCCTAGCGCTATGAATTCGCAAGCTGTTTATCGAGTCCTTAAATAGTTTGGTCTCCAAGGCCTAGCGCTATGTATTAGCAAGCTGTCTATCGAGTCCTTAAATAGTTTGGTCTCCAAGGCCTAGCGCTATGCATTCGCAAGCTGTTTATCGGGTCCATAAATAGTTTGATCTCCAAGGCCTAGCGCTATGCATTAGCAAGCTGTCTATCGAGTTTGTAAATAGCCATGACTCCAAGGCCTAGCGTTATGCATTAGCAAGCTGTCTATCGAGTTCGTAAATAGTTTGGTCTCCAAGGCCTAGCGCTATGCATTGGCAAGCTGTCTATCGAGTCCGTAAATAGTTTGGTCTCCAAGGCCTAGCGCTCTGCATTAGCAAGCTTTCTATCGAGTCCATAAATAGTTTTGGTCTTCAGGACCTAGCGCTATGCATTAGCAAGCTGTTTATTGAGTCCTTAAATAGTTTGGTCTCCAAGGCCTAGCGCTATGTATTAGCAAGCTGTCTATCGAGTCCTTAAATAGTTTGGTCTCCAAGGCCTAGCGCTATGCATTAGCAAGCTGTTTATCGAGTCCTTAAATAGTTTGGTCTCCAAGGCCTAGCGCTATGCATTAGCAAGCTGTCTATCGAGTTCATAAATAGTTTGGTCTCCAAGGCCTAGCGCTATGCATTAGCAAGCTGTCTATCGAGTTCATAAATAGTTTGGTCTCCAAGGCCTAGCGCTCTGCATTAGCAAGCTCTCTATCGAGTCCTTAAATAGTTTGGTCTCCAAGGCCTAGCGCTATGCATTCGCAAGCTGTTTATCGAGTCCTTAAATAGTTTGGTCTCCAAGGCCTAGCGCTATGCATTAGCAAGCTGTCTATCGAGTCCGTAAATAGTTTGGTCTCCAAGGCCTAGCGCTATGCATTAGCAAGCTGTCTATCGAGTTCATAAATAGTTTGGTCTCCAAGGCCTAGCGCTCTGCATTAGCAAGCTCTCTATCGAGTCCTTAAATAGTTTGGTCACCAAGGCCCAGCGCTATGCATTAGCAAGCTGTCTATCGAGTTTGTAAATAGCCATGACTCCAAGACCTAGCGTTATGCATTAGCAAGCTGTCTATCGAGTTCGTAAATAGTTTGGTCTCCAAGGCCTAGCGCTATGCATTGGCAAGCTGTCTATCGAGTCCGTAAATAGTTTGGTCTCCAAGGCCTAGCGCTCTGCATTAACAAGCTGTCTATCGAGTCCATAAATAGTTTGGTCTCCAGGGCCTAGCGCTATGCATTAGCAAGCTGTTTATCAAGTCCTTAAATAGTTTGGTCTCCAAGGCCTAGCGCTATGTATTAGCAAGCTGTCTATCGAGTCCTTAAATAGTTTGGTCTCCAAGGCCTAGCGCTATGCATTCGCAATTTGTTTATCAAGTCCCTAAATAGTTTGGTCTCCAAGGCCTAGCGCTATGTATTAGCAAGCTGTTTATCGAGTCCTTAAATAGTTTGGTCTCCAAGGCCTAGCGCTATGTATTAGCAAGCTGTCTATCGAGTACTTAAATAGTTTGGTCTCCAAGGCCTAGCGCTATGAATTCGCAAGCTGTTTATCGAGTCCTTAAATAGTTTGGTCTCCAAGGCCTAGCGCTATGTATTAGCAAGCTGTCTATCGAGTCCTTAAATAGTTTGGTCTCCAAGGCCTAGCGCTATGCATTCGCAAGCTGTTTATCGGGTCCATAAATAGTTTGATCTCCAAGGCCTAGCGCTATGCATTAGCAAGCTGTCTATCGAGTTTGTAAATAGCCATGACTCCAAGGCCTAGCGTTATGCATTAGCAAGCTGTCTATCGAGTTCGTAAATAGTTTGGTCTCCAAGGCCTAGCGCTATGCATTGGCAAGCTGTCTATCGAGTCCGTAAATAGTTTGGTCTCCAAGGCCTAGCGCTCTGCATTAGCAAGCTTTCTATCGAGTCCATAAATAGTTTTGGTCTTCAGGGCCTAGCGCTATGCATTAGCAAGCTGTTTATTGAGTCCTTAAATAGTTTGGTCTCCAAGGCCTAGCGCTATGTATTAGCAAGCTGTCTATCGAGTCCTTAAATAGTTTGGTCTCCAAGGCCTAGCGCTATGCATTCGCAAGCTGTTTATCGAGTCCTTAAATAGTTTGGTCTCCAAGGCCTAGCGCTATGCATTAGCAAGCTGTCTATCGAGTTCATAAATAGTTTGGTCTCCAAGGCCTAGCGCTATGCATTAGCAAGCTGTCTATCGAGTTCATAAATAGTTTGGTCTCCAAGGCCTAGCGCTCTGCATTAGCAAGCTCTCTATCGAGTCCTTAAATAGTTTGGTCTCCAAGGCCTAGCGCTATGCATTCGCAAGCTGTTTATCGAGTCCTTAAATAGTTTGGTCTCCAAGGCCTAGCGCTATGCATTAGCAAGCTGTCTATCGAGTCCGTAAATAGTTTGGTCTCCAAGGCCTAGCGCTATGCATTAGCAAGCTGTCTATCGAGTTCATAAATAGTTTGGTCTCCAAGGCCTAGCGCTCTGCATTAGCAAGCTCTCTATCGAGTCCTTAAGTAGTTTGGTCTCCATGGCCTAGCGCTATGCATTAGCAAGCTGTCTATCGAGTCCTTAAATAGTTTGGTCTCCAAGGCCTAGTGCAATGCATTAGCAAGCTGTTTATCGAGTCCTTAAATAGTTTGGTCTCCATGGCCTAGCGCTATGCATTAGCAAGCTGTCTATCGAGTCCTTAAATAGTTTGGTCTCCAAGGCCTAGTGCAATGCATTAGCAAGCTGTTTATCGAGTCCTTAAATAGTTTGGTCTCCAAGGCCTAGCGCTATGCATTAGCAAGCTGTCTATCTAATTTGTAAATAGCCATGACTCCAAGGCCTAGCGCTATGCAGTAGCTAGCTGTCTATCGAGTTCGTAAATAGTTTGGTCTCCAAGGCCTAGCGCTATGCATTAGCAAGCAGTCTATCGAGTTCGTAAATAGTTTGGTCTCCAAGGCCTAGCGCTAAGCATTAGCCAGCTGTCTATCGAGTTCGTAAATAGCTGTCGTAAAAGGCCTGTCTATCGAGTTCGTAAATAGGTTGGTCTCCAAGGCCTGTTTATCGAGTTCGTAAATAGTTTGGTCTCCAGGGCATTATGCATTGGCAAGCTGTCTATCGAGTTCGTAATTAGTTTGGTCTCCAAGGCCTGTCTATCGAGTTCGTAAATAGTTTGGTCTCCAAGGCCAATTGCTATGCATTTTCAAGCTGTCTATCGATTTCGTAAATAGGTTGGTCTCCAAGGCCTAGCGCTATGCATTAGCCAGCTGTCTATCGATTTCTTAAATATTCAGGTCTCCAAGGCCTAGCGCTATGCATTATCCAGCTGTCTATCGATTCCGTAAATAGTTTGGTCTCCAAGGCATTATGCATTGGCAAGCTGTCTATCGAGTTCGTAAATAGTTTGGTCTCCAAGGCCTGTCTATCGAGTTCGTAAATAGTTTGGTCTCCAAGGCCAATTGCTATGCATTTTCAAGCTGTCTATCGATTTCGTAAATAGTTTGGTCTCCAAGGCCTAGCGCTATGCATTAGCAAGCTGTCTATCGAGTTCGTAAATAGTTTGGTCTCCAAGGCCTGTTTATCGAGTTCGTAAATAGTTTGGTCTCCAGGGCATTATGCATTGGCAGGCTGTCTATCGAGTCCATAAATGGCCAGGTCTCCAAGGCCTGTCTATCGAGTTCGTAAATAGTTTGGTCTCCAAGCCCTAGCGCTATGCATTAGCCAGCTGTCTATCGAGTTCGTAAATAGTTTGGTCTCCAAGGCATTACGCATTGGCAAGCTGTCTATCGAGTTTGTAAATAGTTTGGTCTCCAAGGCCTAGCGCTATGCATTAGCAAGCTGCCTATCGAGTTCGTGAATAGTTTGGTCTCCATGGCCTAGCGCTATGCATTAGCCAGCTGTCTATCGAGTTCGTAAATAGTTTGGTCTCCAAGGCATTATGCATTGGCAATCTGACTATCGAGTTCGTAAATAGTTTTGTCTCCAAGGCCTAGCGCTATGCATTAGCAAGCTGTCTATCGAGTTCGTAAATAGTTTGGTATCCAAGGCCTAGCGCTATGCATTAGCAAGCTGTCTATCGAGTTCGTAAATAGTTTGGGCTCCAATGCATTATGCATTAGCAAGCTGTCTATCGAGTTCGTAAATCGTTTGGTCTCCAAGGCATTATGCATTAGCAAGCTTTGCAATCTCTGTTGGTTCTGTAATTTACATGAGTATTGGAAAATAGGGGACCGTGGCCACAAGTTAGGAACCATCCAAGCTTTTTCCTGGAGTGAAAGTGTAAAGCCAGTTTTCAGAGTGGCTGGCAATAAAAGTCAAAACCCGCCTCTTCTCGGTTTTGACCATCACTGGTTAGACCAGAAATAATTTACTCCGGCGCTACATCTAAAAACGCTAGCCACTACACCACTAGATAAATGTCAGTAGATTCATTGGAAACGTTAAATAGGTCCTTTGTGGTAACTAGAAACATACATCGCCCTTGTTATTCCTGTTGTCAACTAGGTCATAAGTAATATACAATAAGAGTCTAGGTGTTGTGTGTGTATTACGGCCTAATGCCCTTCCTAACACCAACCTCAACCCAAGAGCGTTTGTTGTGTGGCCTCTTTAAAGGTCAAGAAAAGGTATTTCTAGTCAACGTCCGTGGACAAGCTGTGTGTCTGGATGGGAGATAAAATGAATGAAATTAAGCAATAATACGTAAAGAGGCGTCCGTGGTCTAAATTAGAAACAATCCCGTCATTTATCTGGAGTTACAAATGGGGAAACCACATAACCGTGGCCGGTCTTAAACCCGCGTCTACCCAGTCAGCAGAGAGCTTGGCCCCATGACCTACCGCTCCGCATTAGTGAATATAGCCACCGCTGTTGGTTCTATTGTTTACATAACAATTAGTAAGGGGTGGCTGTTGCTATAAAATTACAGATATCTTAGTTTGGTATATTCTAACCTGTGTAATTGTAGTATCTATAGTAGCATACGTATTCTTTTTATCCATGTACGGATTTGGAAAAGAGACAGGTGTGGCCTTACTCAAACATTGCCCCTGCTTTATGTATGTTTATCTCACGTGTGAAAGTGTACCCCGTTTTCTTAGCATAGCTGAGAATCAAACCCCGTCCTTCGTAGTGAGAGTCAGGCTATAGCGCCTTTTCATTCTATAGCATGGTCTGTTCTAGTCCCAGAGCCGTGAATCGAGTTAAGACCTCCAGTGCGAAAGTAGTCGCCACTGGACCATTGAAATGGTCAATCTCGGTTAGATAAATAATAAAGTTATTTCATGTCTGCATGTTACAAATATTTAAACAGGTTCGCTAGCTCATAGTACATCACGGGCGGAAACAGATTATATTTCTGCTAGCGCTGCTTTCTGTGACCTGGCTACTGCTTGAGAGACAGTTCCATTTCGTTTGGTTCCAGGCTTGTAAAGTAATATTTCGGTCATCAGTCCCGTGTACTTGAGAGTGTAAAAAAATAGGGTCAGATCGGCCATCAGAACCAAGTACTTCAATATTAACCACCGTGTAGTTGAGTGTTCGATATTGTGGTCATTAGCTCCATACATTGTCAAGTGTTTCATTCATAATATAGAGTTAAGCCATCATGGTTATTAGCCCAGTGTACTTAAATGTGTTGGATATTATGGTCAAGTAGCCTCATATACTTTCCAGTGTGTTGTAAAAATAAAATATATGAGTAATCACTCTACAACTCCGTAAAGCTAAAACGTAGGAATATATACTTTATCAGCCTCGTGTACTCGGATCGTTAGTCGTATATAGTTAGAAAGATATGAAAACTTCGGGTCATATCGGTCATCCTGCCTAGAGCATTTTGGTAAATATAATTACATTTTAAATTTAAATAAAAAGATCTGGTCGGTGCCGTGGAAAGGTTACAGATTTACACAAGAGTGGATCAAAAAGTTCCGGATGCTCTCATTGCAATGTCACCCTAGCCCTCTGATATCCTAATACCGTCAGTTCCGCAAGAGACCAAAATGGATAACAGAGTGAAACAAAAATAAGGCCTGTCAAGGTAGATAAAACGATTCATTACTCAACTAGAGACCCCTAGGTCCAACTGGTCGCAAGTGCACGTGACCACCGGAAATGGCTTTGCAAAGTTGAGATTAACCGGTCATATATCCTGTTGGGTTTGTGTTTCCGCAAAATGCTATGTTACATAATTATTTTTTAATTACTGGCTAGTGGCCCATTAGGCTACATTAGAAAATTATTAAATCATGCTATATTTATGATATGTAACGTTAGACCTCCATATAAGCTTGCCATGTAATAAAAACATTGTTTTAATCCTAAGCAAATTAAATCACTCTACCGTATTTCAAATCATCAATCATGGCTACGTCAATCAATCTAATAGGTTAGCCGGTATGGCTTTGGGGTCGTTATATCATAGCAGTTCGAAAACCATAGGTAGGTCAGTCATTCCAATAAGTGTTCGGGTCATTATGTCCTGTCAGCAAAACACGGACTCGCATGTTTGTTGCTTGAGATACGTCCTTCTTTGCAGGTCAGCTGTTTCAAGATCCAGTTAATACAGACCAATATCCGTAATTTGTATTCAAATAATATTATAATTAGGGCTAGGATTTTTAGGTAAATACATATTATTTTTTCTATAAATATATACATTCCTGCTTTTCACTTATTAGCACATAACACGACAAAATATTTACTTTTCTTAAATCAGAATACTAGATCTTTCAGATCATTGCATTTTTTAGCCTACTTTCGATTTTTGCAAAAAATGAAAGTAGACTTATGAGATCAACACAGGGCGAAAAAAGTGTGTCTGTCTGTGTGTATGTGTGTGTGTGAGTCTGTGTGTGTGTGTGTGTGTGTGTGTGTGAGGGTGTGTACTCTGAATGTCTGTCCCCCCCTATCAATTCGAACACGGTGAATGCGAATTGAACGAAATTTGGTACAAAGGTAGCACTAGCAAAGGACACCTCAGTGTCATGTTTTATATCGCCGTCATCTTGACGGAAACGTAATGGCGGCCACACAAATGTTCAAAGCTTAAATCAAATTACGACTAACCTAATCATCCGATCTCTACCAAATTTTGCAACAACATACCCTTATCGGGGGAGCATCCTTTCACCAAACTAATAGATCATCAGCGTAATAGTTTGCGGATGGCGGCCATCTTTGTGTGAAAATCGATTCCCCCTATTAATTCGAACACGGTGCAACCGAATGGAAGGAAATTTGGTACAGAGGTAGTACTAAAGAAAGGCACCTCAGTGTCATGTTTTATATCGCCGCCATCTTGACGGAAACGTAATGGCGACCACACAAATGTTCAAAGCTTAAATCAAATTACGATTAACCTAATCATCCGATCTCTACCAAATTTAGCAAAAAGATACCTTTATAGAGGAAGCATCTTTTGACCAAATGAATAGGTCATTAGCCTAATAGTTTACGGATGGCGGCCTTCTTTGTGTCAAAATCGATTCCCCCTATTAATTCAAACACGGTGAAACCGAATGGAACGAAATTTGGTACAGACGTAGCACTAGCAAAGGGCAACTCAGTGTCATGTTTTATATCGCCGCCATCTTGACTGAAACGTAATGGCGGCCACACAAATGTTCAAAGCTTAAATCAAATTACGATTAACCTAATCATCCGATCTCTACCAAATTTTGCAACAACATACCTTTATAGAGGAAGCATCCTTTGACCAAATGAATAGGTCATTAGCCTAATAGTTTGCGGATGGTGGCCATCTTTGTGTCAAAATCGATTCCCCCTATTAATTCAAACACGGTGAAACCGAATGGAACGAAGTTTGGTACAGAGGTAGCACTAGCAAAGGGCATCTCAGTGTCATGTTTTATTTCGCCGCCATCTTGACTGAAACGTAATGGCGGCCACACAAATGTTCAAAGCTTAAATCAAATTACGATTAACCTAATCATCCGATCTCTACCAAATTTTGCAACAACATACCGTTATGGGGGAGCATCCTCTGACCAATCTAATAGGTCATTCGCCTAATAGTTTGCGGATGGCGGCCTTCTTTGTGTCAAAATCGATTCCCCCTATTAATTCAAACACGGTGAAACCGAATGGAACGAAATTTGGTACAGAGATAGCACTAGCAAAGGGAACCTCAGTGTCATGTTTTATATCGCCGCCATCTTGACTGAAACGTAATGGCGGCCACACAAATGTTCAAAGCTTAAATCAAATTACGACTAACATAACCATTCGATCTCTACCAAACTTTGCAACAACATACCTCTATGGAGGGAGCATCCTTTGACCAATCTAATAGGTCATTAGCCTAATAGTTTGCGGATGGCGGCCATCTTTATGCCAAAATTGATTCCCCCTATTAATTCGAACACGGTGGAACCGATTGGAACGAAATTTGGTACAGAGGTAGCACTAGCAAAGGGCACCTCAGTGTCATGTTTTATATCGACGCCATCTTGACTGAAACGTAATGGTGGCCACACAAATGTTCAAAGCTTAAATCAAATTACGATTAACCTAATCATCCGATCTCTACCAAATTTTGCAACAACATACCTTTATGGAGGGAGCATCCTTTGACCAATCTAATAGGTCATTCGCCTAATAGTTTGCGGATGGCGGCCATATTTGTGTCAAAATCGATTCCCCCTATTAATTCGAACACGGTGAAGCCGAATGGAACGAAATTTGGTACAGAGGTTGCACTAGCAAAGGGCACCTCAGTGTCGTGTTTTATATCGCCGCCATCTTGACGGAAATGTAATGGCGGCCACACAAATGTTCAAAGCTTAAATCAAATTACGATTAACCTAATCATCCGATCTCTAGCAAATTTTGCAAAAACATACCTTTATGGCGGGAGCATCCTTGGACGAAACTAATAGGTCATTAGCCTAATATTTTGCGGATGGTGATCATCTTTGTGTGAAAATCGATTCCCTCTATCAATTCGAACACGGTGAAACGGAATGGAACGAAATTTGGTTCAGAGGTAGCACTAGCAAAGGGCACCTCAGTGTCATGTTTAATATCCCTATATCACGTTGTATTTCAACAAGCTACTACAACCAACATTCAATCATACTCCTTGAAAAGGACAAAGAGTTATAACAATACCCATGCATTTAGGAGAAAGTAGGCTATATGTTCTTTACTGAACATCTTGTTTGTTCTGTGTTACTTTACCGGGGAAGAACCTGTGAGTTATCTAATCTTCATGCAGAGCGTATGTCAGCTTGCAGCTGTGTTTTTCTTAACTTGTCGCCCCGTACCTCTCACTGTGGAAGCCGGAAATTTCCTTGTCCATACCCATATTGCACCATGTGCTAGACCTTCCCCTCCCACAGCTACCTGGAACCAGTTTATTTCTGGTACTGTGAAGTGTAAGGCAGTTTTACGATGCCTAAAGTAAAAACAAATACAAGTTATTGCTTTTTGCAGAATTTAAAGTTAATGTTACTTCTGATGGAGGCCAATCGTGTGGGAAAGCAATCATGGCTGAACAGCGATCTCAAGTTACACGACACCTCAAGGGCAAGAAACATATTGCCGCAGTTTCGCTCCTTCAGAATAAGTGTTTCGCGATAATCGTCGGTCTGTTGCGATGGACAGCCTGAAGATGTATCTCATTGTTTATTGTAATGCTTCAGCAGTCAGTGAGACATAGCATAAATTACGTTCATGAGTACTGCATATTAATAAACCAAATTATAATTAAACATTTTTACATTTTTGTCACATATTTCAGGTATTTTTAATACATGAATAATAAATATTTTCACGATTTTTAGCACCTAAAATCCGAGCCCTAATTATAACTGATAACGGCAAATGAAACTCAGATACTTTAAAAAAGTAACTATTGTGGTCTACATTCCCTGTATTTCCAAGTCTAATTAGGATTAACAATAAATCAGCCTACATAAATAAATAAGTATACAATTAGATCGTAAATAAATAAATACTGTAAGTAATGAAATAAATAAATTTAAATTCCTTAGGTTACATTCTGTAGGTTATTCTAATCAATGCCAGGAACCAAAATGGTCAACCTGATTCTATATACAGTATGCATTGGCTGTACTGTACATGAACCAAAATGGAAATCCGCTCTCTACAACCTTACCTCATGAGACAATAACAAACGTCATCTAGTCTGTAATCTAACTCCTGTCTGGTCAGCAAATTTGTATCTCGCGGCCTTCAACTAGGTCTGGAGAGATTTAGTCTTAACCTACAGTGTAATCATCTTTGTACATCCATTGCCGTGCGTAAAAAAGAGCCCCAGTGAATTAAATAATATTGATAATAATTAGCGGGTGATCATCCTGAATCTAGCCATTAACAATAATCCCCCTCTCCCACTCAGGTACCCTCTTGGGCTAGATAGCTATATAAGACAATCAAATAACAGTGACGTATACTGGTCTGAAGGTCTGGGCTACCACTGAGCTTAATATTACACAAAACATGCTTTTGAACGACCGTGCGAAAGGAGTTCATATTTCAAAGCCCTTCATGTGACCATACATTAACATTGCAACTAAATAACAAACACGGCCAGCAATACAATTTAGACAGTTCAGAACTGGCAGATAAATTATTCCACCTAACATATGATGATGATGTGAAATGACGTGTATACATTGGCACACAATTTCTGTTCAGGTGTAGGCCTCGTCATATGTATAATATGAACGTTCTCACTGTATGGACGACTGCTGAAAGGAACTTCAAACAAACTCTGTATTATACATTCATTGGCATTTAAAGCCCCCGCAGGTGTTTGTTCCATAATCTTCTTACAGAATCACAACTGGCACAGTTAAAACAAATCACTAGGCCTACATAAAGATTCTTCAGCATACACACACTTAAATAAATAACACATCGAAAATACTACAATTTCTAAAACATATTCACATCTATGTGCGTGATAATATATATTTATTGTAGGCTATTTGTTACTTTAAACGCTTTTAACTTCAAAGCAATCGCAGGCTGTAGTGGCAACTGGCTCGCTATGTGCCCTGCGCCTGCACGGAACAAGGGTGGGTGCGGAGAGATGGGGAGAGCGGCGAAAGGTTGCTGCTTTCTTGGTCGGTTTCTTCTGAGTTACCGCGTTGACTACCCACTAACAATTATTTCTTTCGATAAAGAAGAATGGGCATGAAAGTCACGATTGTTTGAATGCTTTGTTGAAATTGTAATAAAGTGCTATTTATTTTTAATGTAATTTTCTTGGGCTACCGCTGGTAGCCCTAAGAATACCCCCCGTCAAATAATAATAATCATCATAATTATAGTAATTGCCTAATTTTAACTACAGTAAATTCAACAGTATATGAGGAAAGGGGGCTGTGACATCATTTAAGAGGACCCCTTACACGCATTCCTACAATGATGGGTTTGGGAAATATCGGATTAAGTCTAGCGGTAACAAGCAGTTGAGTTGCATGCTTTAACGCTCACGCCTACATGTAATATAAAATTCTCTCTAGCCTTTCTCCCTTCCTCTCCCTTCCCCTTCTTGCTTGAGAGCTATCCTCTCTTCGTATAGTTACCACTAAAGCTAAATTAAATAAATAAATAAATAACAAACATTTTTACGGCTACGCCTTTTTGGCAAAAATCGAAAAATCCAAATAATTGGTAAATAAAAATTATATAAATAATAAGTTGAATATTAAAATAAAAAGTCAAAAATCAAAATTTTCAAAATGTGTAGTTATGCCCTTTGGCAAAATTTGATAAAAATAAACAGTCAACCCGAATAATTCGACACCTCATACTAGTCTCTATGGTTAAGGGATCGGAAAATATAATGGGCGAATAACCTGGCAGTTTTATGTCTTCTGGTTAAATCAAGAGTATCTAATTCATCATTAATTATTTTAAAAAAGCCTCCAAAGTATTACCCCTAGCCAAGTGTCCCAAAGCAAGGTACAGTTTATAAGTAAAATGGGTCCCTTACATACAGTTAAACCCTTTGGCATAAAATGTTGGCTAAGACAGTGGTCCTCCCCAAAGGGGACATTAAAAGCTTTCGTTTGACCCGTCGCACAACTATCTCCGATTATTGGTTAACGAAATATAAATGGGTATATGAAATTAATTTTTATATATATATATATAATAAGTGGGCCGTAGCAAAGAGGTTGTCATCCCGAGTTATAGGACACCTCACACGTCCAAATCCGATCATTGTTTCGGGAAATATAGGCAAAAACCCGAATGCCAGGTACAGTCGGGGTCAAGAAAATGGGTAAGGCAGGATTCTTGTTGCCTATCTACTGACAGTGGGTACAGCTTAACGCGTCCGGATCAAAAGTTCTGTGTCAATCGTGCCCCACTAGCTGCGCGCGGCCAAGGTCGCACCTACACCCGGGCGTTCTAACTTTCGTTTTGTCCAATCCATTGATTTTGACAATGGGCATCAGCCTAACGCGCCCATATCCATAGTTTTGTGTCAACCATGCCGCACTAGCTGCGCGCGGCCAAGGCCGGTCATACACCGAACTATCCTAACCTTCGCTTTGTCCAATCCAATGGGTTTTGACAGTTGTTACAACCTAATGCCCCCATATCAATAGTTGTGTGTCAACCGTGCCCCACTATCTGCGCACAGCCAAGGCTGCGCCTACACACGATCATTGGTTATTGATTGCGGTAAAGTGAAGTTGGCACCATTGCCTCATAGAAGCATTATTTACAAATACAAATAATTCACAAAGCTCAATTATTTCTTTTTTCAGATAATTTCAACGTTACGTGGCGTCATGTATATTTCGTATCGGATATGTTGGCAACTAATGACGTAATGTGTTCGCCTCCTAGTGAGCACACATGCCTACTAAACATATCTGACCAACATCAGACGAACATGTTATACAAAACACATATTTACGTGATTTAGCAAATATATCGTGTGCAGTCGGTTCAAAAGTGATCAAGGTTGGAAGTTAAATTGATATTGTCCCCTGAAAATATAAAAGAAGGTATGAATATAATATATTGTTGAAATGGAATCGAAAAGAAACAGAAGTGACATGTCGTGCATAATTAATGAACTTATGATGATATTACACAAATTATTCCCATGTTAGTTCTGTAAGTGTGCATAGATTCATCATTACAAACAGTATTGCGGCTAAATTCAGTAGTTTATCAGATTTTATTGTACTGCAAATAATGTGACTATATACCACACTTAATGATAATATGTGTCTCGGACAAATTCAAACTCACTTCTGTTGAATGAGGGCTTTCAATTATTTCCGTTTGAACCTGGCGGCTTGTAAGACGAGGAGAAGGTTTTGGGTAGAATTAGTGCATTTTATTTTGAATACCTTTCTTTTTGGTGAGAATGAACAAACTGAGAACTCTTTTCTAGTTAGATGACAAATCCAAGCTGGAGTATTTCAAATATTGTGGAGACATGCGGCAAAAATAAGTTAACGTACGGTAATTGGTCTTACGGCGGAAATATACTGTATTCTCAGTGCCCAGCGCAGATAATCAGTGACGCTCAGTTTACAATATTTAATTGTTGGGAATATAGAGATACCGTATCCTTGACAGAGGTATGTAGCTAAGAACACCTTTATGACGATATTATCCGAATTATTCCCATGTTAGTACTGTTAGTACTTCCGTTCAATGAGGAGAATGTAGGAGTTTTCACTTGAGCTGGGCATTGTGTGATATCTGGAGGCCTGGACTCATCTAGACGTTTCTCAAAGAGGCGTGTGTTACGATCAGTTAACTTATGTGGAACCTATTTCAGTCGCGTTGATAGGTGTTTTATGTACTAACAATCAGATATCCCCGCCTCGCCCAAACATTGTTCAGTTTGTGTGTATTTGGGAACAAACGAACTGAACATAAAATGATGGACACATTCGAGAGTTGCTCCATTTCACTTCTGTATATGTGCGGACTGGCGTTAATAATACCCATAAATTCCTCATTTTATCGACTCAGTCTCAATGGCTTGTATTCGAATTTACTTGTCATTATTCGCTAACTCATTTGTTGTCAAGTTGAGCGCATGATCAAGTAGGGTTTACTGTTTATTGACACTGTGCACCTCACGGGATATATTTGGACACCAATTTTACATTTGGGTGACCTCATTTTACATATCGTATCGTATTATAAATGAGGCTATGTCGATGAATAAGTGCGTACGTAAATAATTTTCAGGTGAATTTCTGTGTTCTAGTTTTCTAACGTAATGGACGAGCAAGCTATGATCAAATGTGAACCCGAATGGTCGACACAAACAGATGACTTGGCCGACATTGTAAGTGTACTTTGATTCCACTTATTGTGTAACATTGCAATCTTAGTGATCTCCAACACAACATTTTTGTGGTTAGCAAGGTAAATTATATTAATCAGTAAGTTAATCAGTATCAGTTAACTAGAGGTCATATTGTGTCTGTATATTCATACTTGTGTATTAAGTTAGTTGCCTTTGAGAAGCTGAAAGAATGTTTACACATCCAGTGTCAGTGATATTTTCGTCCTAAATTCTATGTTTTTTTTTACACAATAGAGATAGAACATAGCCGTTGTTTTGAATAATGACCTACAGTTTTGCCACACCATTATATGTATGTAACTGCACTGACTCACTAGAAAACGAGATTTATAGCAAGAATTAGATTTGGAATCCCCGCAGTTCCAAGACTTGAATTGCTCGAGTCTGGGGAGAGAGTAACTTATTGCAATCATCACTCGATGTCTACAACAAAAGCTTGCTGAGGAAATTCAACTAATTTCAAAAAATTAACCACACTGAACACAAATGCAATTTTTAAATTTTAAGTAAAAAATAAAATAAACACATTTTAGCAGACTTTAAATTAGTTAACTGAAATATCTCAAACAGTTTTTGAACCAGGTAAAAACCTCTTGATATATTGATGTTGATATTCTATACAATATTGTGTGTTAAAGATAATATTGATGTTGTTCAGAGTGATACAGAGAGGTTGTATTATTAAGTTACCATCTGTCATATTCGTTTTGTTTTACCTCTGTCACTTTTCTATTCCACATTCCCCAGGTAATGATGAATATTTCTCAGGCATGCTAAGTTCCCTAATAATCTTATTATAATGTCCTTGTAACTATTTTCATTTAGGTGTATTTTTGAGCATATCTGCTGCGCCCATTACTTTCCCACATAGGAGGCGATGTCCCTCTTTCCTCATGGTCTTTAAGCCTTATTTTTATGAACTCACTTAACCATTCCATTGTCACGAATCCCTCATGGTCTTTTATTTATAGCGAGGGTTGTTGATAAAAATCAGCTGAATACTATAATGTTGAAGATACAAATTAAAAAACACAAGCCTGGTTTTATTTCATTTTGTGATCTTTGAAAAATATTTTCCATGTAAATAGGCCTGCTGATCTCGACCGTCCATGTTGTGTTGTGTTTGGAAGAAATGAAAGGAAATGGAAACAAAATCAATGTCCATTTTATTATGAGAATCCTGTAACGTCATATTACACGTCGTATGTAAGATTTAATTCCACCTATGCAAAGGAACATATTTGTGAAACAAGTCATTTCTCTGCAGGTTGATGCTCATCATAGGAGGGATATTAAGACTGAATCGTGTCCCACGCCGCAGATTGTTGCATTCAGTAAAGCAGAATGTCCTACACCGGAGATTGTTCCATGGCTCAAAGTAGAACCAGCATCTTCAGATGTGAAAGGAGTGAGTACTGTATCGAGTTAATACTCTTTGCCTCATTACAAGACATGTTCTTCATCTCCTTATCACCAAATGGTATTTACGGATTCCAGAATTGTGATTTCACTACTATATTGAAGACAAATTTTAGGTTGTGTATTTTTCAGAAAGCACAATCCATTTGGTTAAAGGCGCTGTCGAAAGAATGTTCTCGAATGAGAAACATGCTTTTATGGTCCTTTGACAAGCCCAATTGTACACTGGGGCGAAACGCTGAAAATATATGAGCTTAACCGGACCATTCTACATAATTTGTTAAAGGCGCTGTGGTGAAATATCTGACCCATGCTGGACACAAACTAGCGACCGCCCCCTTTGTATGCTGTGGCTTGGGCAAATGAGCTTCCATGGTGACCAAGTTGCGACCATCTTCGATAATCAGGGTAACCAACCTGTGTATTGAAATTCACCCAGATTTCCTCAATAAATCCCTAAGATTTGAATTTTGTTTCCATTTATCTTCCTCTATAAACAGAACACGTTGCCACGCTGGCCTCGCGTTCCCTCAGCGGCTATGGTGGTTGTCATGGTTTCGTGACATGTGGTTTTTGCCACGTAGGTCTGACAAGGGAATTTTTCATACGAGTTTGTCCACGACAGACTACGTGGATTTACAAACAAGTTGATTCCTGTTATGAGACAGCGCATGAAGTCACGTTGCGACAGGCTGCAAGCAGTTTCCATTCAGACGAGTTACTTGGGGATGGGGTTTAAGGGAGAGGAGGGTCACCTAAATTGGTTCCTAAAGGTCAACCGTTTTGGTTCTTGACTACGGTCTGAGAGAGAAAGTAGATTGTCCTCACAAAGCTAAATATTAGATTGTAGGAAGAGGGTCGACCATATTAGGGATTAGTGGCCTCCATTTTGGTTGTTGGTTATGGGCTAGGATATAATATCAGCTGGTTTATACATTGTAATAGTAAGCAAAACCCTTAACCTGTGATATTGTTGTGTACGTTGATTCTTATTGACTTGTATCTGTAATTTCTTATATGCAGACGGATGTCGATACTTATATTGAATACATATTTACAATGAACATGTATCAACATACGATGGACATTATATTAATTAATTATTTAAGACCTAAAACAAAAAAACTCATGTTGTTTGTTGTTCGAGTCTTCAGTCTTTTGACTGGTTTGATGCAGCTTTCCATGCTTCCCTGTCCTGACCGAATCGTTTCATCTCTACACAGCTACCAACCCTACATCCGAGGCAATCTGTTTAACATATTCTAACCTTGGTCTACCCCTACAGTTCTTGTCCTCGACCCTTTCTTTCTTCCTATTCCAGGGTGTCTTAGTATGTGACCTATCAACCTATCTCTTCTCTTCATTAGCAGTCGCCAAAAACATCTCTCCTCTCCCACTAGTCTTAATAACTCTTCGTTTGTAACCCTATCTACCCATCTGATCATCATTATCCTGTAACACGACAATTCAAACGCTACAATTCTCCTCTTTTCTGCTGCACCAATAGTCCTAGTTTCACATCCATAGAGTGCCACGCTCCTGATAAAGGCCTTCAAAAATGACTATTTTATAAAAGAAATAGTTAAAAACAGATCTGTAACAAATATTGGGTAAATACTTCACAAAGGTTGCAAAGAGATAATACATTGGGAAAAGGAACGTTTATTCCAATAACTAGCAACACGACCTGGCTTCGCCCGGGAGAATGCATTACGTGATAATCGCATTTTTTCTCCAGTGTCAATAAACAACGACCAATATCCGTTTTACGTCTCGGCATGATGGGTTAAAATCACTGACTGGACTATTAGTTATATTATCATGGAGATGCATGTGCAACAAATTCTTGTCAGACGTAATTTAAGAATGGCGACGTGCAGGAAACACAAATCCCCCTTCCGTCCAATCTTAACTTGACTGTGAATTTTGCGGAACGAAAAGTTCACAGGCGAAATGAAGAAAACCCGAATTGCACTTCCTGGGAAACTCCAAACACAACTACCCTTCTCAGAAGTCTTAATTCAACACGACTCAACTGTTTGCTGCTGGCTGTATCTGGGGCAATAGGTTCACCCGCTAGCTAGGCTGTAACAGGGATGATAGATACGCCCTTAGATAGCTCGTAAACTGTTGCCTCAGTATTTGAATGGACATGGTTGGAAGAAATTAAAACGTAAAAACACTCATAGTGGGCGATGTATTGAAGATAGACATATGCTCTCGCGGACTTTTTTGTAGAACTTTTCATGCTGAACAATTCTTACACTCATAGTATTTAGATATTTTTAACAGTTTGACCAGTGTAAGCTTACAAAGCACTCGGACGCCAGGTTTTTTTTTTACTTTTCCACCGAAATCGTTACTGCTCGGCTTCCTTTGAGCACAAATAAATTATTTTCTACAGAAATCATCCTCGAGTTAACCTTTACAGAATGGTGAAAAGCGCATGAAAATCCATCCAGTGGTTCTCGAGTTTACCCGTAACATCCAAGAATCGGGGACTTAGTTTTATACTAAGTAGAGATTATACGCCAATCAGTATAATTTAATATAATATAATCCTCCTTCCGTCCAATCTAAATTAACTGTTTATTTTGCGGATCGAAAAGACAACAGGCGAAATGAGAGTTGCACTTCCAGGGAATGGCGAGGTGAATGAAACTCAAATCCCCCTTCCGTCCAATCTTAACTTGACTGTGTTTCACAGGCGAAATGAAGAAAACCCGTGTTACACTTCCAGGGAAACTCCAAACACAACCACCCTTCTCAGGAGTATTAACTCAACACGACTGGACGGTTTGCTGCTGGCTTCTATCCGGGGCAATAGGTTCGCCCGCTAGCTAGTCTGTAACAGAGACGATAGACTCGCCCTTAGCTAGCTCGTACTCTGTCGCCTCAGTAGTTGAATGGACATGTTTGGAAGAAATTAAAACGTAAACACACTTAGAGTGGGTGATGTTTTGAAGATAGACATATGCTCCCAAGGACTTTTTTGTAGAACTTTTCATGCTGAACAATTCTTACACTCATATAGCCCAGGCATTTATATGCAAAAAACACGGCCAACCTAAAAAAAATATGTAAAGCTGAAATTTAGCATAGATGTTCCCTAGTAACCTAGAAACCAAATCCTGAAAAGTCCCCATCTCTGCGGTGTCCGCGTCATAGTTTTTGGAGGTTTCAAAAGGGCTTAAATGGGGCCTAAGTGCCAAAAAACAGCATTTTTGCTTCCTGCGTTCAAAATATTGATCCAAATGTAGTTCTCGCTAGCTTCTGCAATTAATAAAAATGAACCAGTAGGATCACGGACTTGAAAATGAAAATCCACAGCCTGCTTCCAGTCTCCGACCGGGTCAGGAATGGAATGAATGAAGCCCCTATCTAGCGGCGAGGATATGAACTGTGCCGGCTGCCGAGGCCTGACGCACTCCTCTGGGGCAATGATTAAATGAATGACGGATGAAATGAAATGATAGTGGAGAGTGTTGCTGGAATGAAATGTTGACAGGGAAAACCGGAGTACCCGGAGAAAAACCTGTCTGCCTCCGTTCTGTCCAGCACAGATCTCACATGGAGTGACCGGGATTTGAACCACGGACTCAGCGGTGAGAGGCCGACGTGCTGCCGCCTGAGCCACGGAGGCTCAGGATCACGGACTTATCGGGCCTAATTATTGCTATTGATGAAGGAAAAAACGACTAATTTAACAATTTTAGCACAATTTTTACACTAAGTTTGGTTAATTTATCATTTGCAGGTCATTATTTTTAAACAACTGCTGATATTGACTTAAGACCCAGAATGAAAGTTATAAAGCATACTTAAGCTTTACACTGGTACATTACCCATGTCTATGCGAGGAACGGTTACCGAGTTACGGTCCCATGCATAACCGCTGTTGAAAAGGCACCCGATCGCGTTTCTAAGTGACAGCGCAGGTCAACAATACTCGAAACAATTAATTCAGCGTCTAAACAGTCTTGGATTTTCAGTAAATGTGGCGGAAGTCCACAGGTACGAAGTTTCAGCGCTTCGTGAAGAACGTCCAATCCCGAATGCTGGAGCGTTCACGCAGTTTTGCTTTGACAACGCTGACTATAACATAAGGACATTGGACGGGCGAAACACATTTCACTGCATGGGAGGCATGAAGTGCACAGGTCCAGCGCCTGACAGTGAAATATCTCCACTCCCACGTATACGAGAAGTTCCTAATGCTGGTGTGATTGCGGCGATAGGAAAGTTCAACATTTCGTGGTATCTGAAAACCCTCTTCTCCTGGATCAAAGGACGTCAAGATTAAGGAGTTAACTGTGGAAGCCCCAAACTCTGTGGCTATTGCGTCGATGATGGACTCATTGTGGTTATCTGGACGGTGGTCAGGTATTAATTTACCCGCTTCGTGGAACGGCTTTATGAGGACGTCACTGTCTCCTTATGCTCAACCAGCTTCCCAGACAACGTCAGTTGAAGCCCTGCCGTTCATTAACTTGGAACCGAGCTACCCATCAACTATATATTCCGCGTTGAAATTTGCCGCAAGAGAATGCGCGGAACTGAAAGAAAGCACTTGTTTCGTAACCATTGACCAGCCCCTATACGCGAAATTTGCAGAGATAGTCGCATCGGACACTTCAGAGGAACTCAAAAACGTGGCTGTTCGTCTAGGCGGATTTCACCTTCTGATGTCGTTTCTTGGGTCAATCGGCTACTTGATGAATGGAAGCGGTTTGGAGGAGCTATGGACGGAAATATACGCTAAATCGTCAGTGACTCACATGATGTCTGGACACGCATATTCTAGGTAGGTTTGCAATTATCTCGCTGTTAATGATTACGGTATGTCTTCAATTTCAAATGTATCAATAACGGGAAACTGTGCATGTTCTAGGGCCCACAGAGCGAATTTTCTGACAAAACAAGCTGTCGGGACAATGTTACTCAACATGAACGAAGGGCTGAAGGATGACAAGGATGAAATACAGGCGCTTTTTACCGCATTCCAAGAAGGCTCCGCCAACGACTTGGTATCATATCCTTGCCTTCAACGTCTCAAAGAGTCGCTTCATGACACATTTTCTTCAAAGAGCCAGAAATCTCGCACAGGAAAGCTGTGGGTAGAGTACGTCAAACAGCAAGCCTGGAAAATATTGAAGGATTCCGCATCTTTATGCGAGGAAATGAAGGTATTCGTCTCTACGGCTCCAGTTGAAAAGGCCATAATATCAGCTTGAGAGAAGTTCGCCATTTGCCTCTACGATAGTGCCAAATCGGAGTGCAAAAGCCTCGACGAACTTCGGGTAGTGAAATACAGCCAAAAAATTGCCAAACAACCGGTCACAGCATCATTTCAGCTGGCGTCACTTCCGCCAACTTCGGCGGCATGCAAACAACATTCACTGCGGGTATATTAGCAAGTTCAGGAATGGTTAGGATTTTCTTTGGACCCGACCCAATGGGGATGGAAAATCCAACTCTCAACTTTAGTACCAGTGACAACTCATCTTCCAGCTGCTCCAGATCATCTCCTCAATTTGGTGTCCTGCAACTGCAAGATCTCTTGTGGCAGCCGGTGTGAGTGTGTACGTTCCGGTTTAGAATGCTCCTTAATGTGTGGACACTGCAGTGGAAAAGCGAGTGGCAACGTCACATTTGATGGCTCAGACGATGAGGAGGACGATTGAGTCCGATGTAAGCTTTGTTTTGTTATTATTTGCATTATGCATATTATGAATGTACGTTTTACTGCTAACTGCATTAAACTCGTTTTGTTCTATGCAAACTGTTTCTGCTAGTTTACCTGGATTCAAAGGAATTCCATCCTAAAAGCTCTTGATCAAAGATACAATATGGTGTCAGCAAAGGTGAATAGATGGAGCCCACCAGCGTAAATGGGCGTTCGTTCGGAAAGAGACTGCCTCACTTGCACTTTTATATTTGTAACTGTATCTCTGCTGCTGTTTGTCGGATGAACATGGGCAATGTATCGGTTTAAAGCGGCAAGTGTGCTTTACAACTTCTACATCGGGTCTTTAGTCGCTATCAGCAGCTGTTTACACGATAAGTCCCGGCTAATGACAAATTAGCTAAATTTTCGTGAAAAAAGTTGAGCTAAAAATGTTTGATTACTCATCTGTTTAAATGTATGGCAATATTTACGACCAATAAGAGCGTTATATTTAACGCAGTCCTTCTCTTATTACTATCAAAGCTCATTAGAACTGATTTTGGATCAATATTTTGAACGCAGGAAGCAAAAATGCTGTTTTTAGCACTTAGGCCCCATTTAAGCCCTTTTGAACTCTCCAAAAACTATAACGCGGACAACGCAGAGATTTTGAAGGTGATACGTCCTAAATAATTTTATACCTTCCTTTTCAGAAGATATGCTATTACAAATCTTGCGGGCCTAGCCACTTTTCACTCAATGAAACATGTGTTAGACCCCATGACCTATTCTGGTCTTACTACTAAATAATTAAAAAATAAACGTTCATTTTTCCAATATGCTTATGCATACTCTTTCTATTAAGGCAGTGATCTCCGCATTTTGTCTCAAACTAAGATTCACTTGGTTTCTAAAGGAGTGAAGGCTTGGTGGTGTATCATGTTACAGAACTAGGGAGGACATAATGATCATCTCCATCACTAAGATGTGATGGACAGTATGAAGCTAGTGTCTGTTAGTTGTTAAGCGAATATATCTTTACAACAATTAAGCTGTGCTGTACAATTACATATTTTGTTATTTGTTGTTAAATGTGTAAGTTGATAGCAAATAAATAAATTATTGCATCTTATTTTCCCTAGGATTTGAAAGAAGAAATCCATGTTGAAGAAAGTGATTCAAGTGGAAATCATTTGAATGAGTAAGTGGACATCATAATGAGAAAAAGTGTTCTTCCTCTTTTATGAGTGCATAACTGCAAATGTTTCATTGGAGCATATGATACATGTCTTATACACTATTAACTTTCTACCTAGCAACCCACAAAATATCCATTCTTTTACAGTTCTTTCTGACTTCGTAGAATCCCATTCCATATTATTTGAGGAAATATACAGTACATGCCACAGTGAAGAGGATATGATATGACTGTGATATGAGTTTTGTTAGGAACGTCCCCTACTTTTTAACTCTCCTAGTGAGTTGCTCTGTCCTCAGCCCTAGATGACTCTTTTGTAGCCCTAAGTATTGAGCGTAAATAGCTTCCACCTCTACCGGTTATGGTACAAGTAAATCCTATCAAATATCTTCTACATCTACTTTGGGAGGATTTAGGTAATTTGACAGGTGACAACATTGTAGGTGATTGTAGGTTTACTGTTTGGAGCTTGGGAATTCAAGATAACATTATCTGGGGAGTTTTCTGAGAAACCGAAATGGATGGATGGGGTTAGGTTTGCAACATAAATTTCACCAGCTCTTCGGCCTACCTAAAATCACCAGCGTCTCGGCATATCTAAAAGATGTCCTATCCTTGTGTCTGCGGAGTTTTTATTGGGTACCTTGCTCCGGAAGAGAAATACATATCGGGTAGGCAGGTCTTGCTATAGTGTTTACATAATAGCACAACAAGCATATCGGTCTGAATCAGCTAGATAAATTAACTCTTGCGAATAATATTTTAATTGGAATATTCGCCTTCACGTCTACATAATGAAGCTCCGGCAAGTAATCTAGGTTATTGCTGTGATTGTTGCGGGGATTCGCCTGGGTGCATAATGTCGGACGCATCAGCGGACTGTCCGGACCGCCGGTGGGATAGTGGACGTCTGGGCCATGTTCTTTCGTACCTTCTTGTTCGTTGTGCGTTAAGCCTGAGGCGTCGTGGTTGTCAATAACCCAGGATGTCGGATGACCGTACCTCACCACATATTTCAAATATGATATGATATGGCCGCGTGGTAATTCTCCTTGGACCTAACTCTATACAGTGGTTGTAAGGTGCAGGTTCAGGTATTTTCTGATACTGATTACTCACATTCCTTAGTTTCTCTTCGGCTGCTGATAATCTATTTAGCCAGGTTTCTATGATTATTGTGATTTTTTTTTAAATTACTATAATGTATGTCTAAAAATATCGGCACCGCTTATATTATTCCCAACTTGTGACTGTTCTACGCATATCCTTGTATGCATTGATGTTGTAACAATGCGAAATTTAAAGGAATGATGCACAAGGTTGATCTAAATAATCAATATGATTTAACTATTGATTAGGACCTGCTCACAAGAAGGTTTGAGTAATAAGGTTCTCGAGAATAGAAGAGGTGGTGTAACAGCCACGGGGCAAAACCAGGATATATTATACATACAAGAGTTGAAAATGGTTGTGATATGAATTAGCCTAAGCCCCGAAGGAAAACAAATTAATACAACACAAGTAGAAGTTATGTTAAATGTAGGTGAGCAAAATTTAAACAATCTGAACAAATAACATTTCAAAATTAATAAGAAAATATAGGAGCGTCAAATAAACTAAATTCAATAGTTTAAAGTTAATTTTAGCCAAAACGAAAAGCATTGGGGACAAAACGAAATGAACCTTGACGTCAAAACATTGAGTATAAAGCCATCTCCTCTTAAGTGCGGGGACCAATTATTACATTACATTGAACATTTGCTTACAGGAATCTCCATCTTATATTACGAGGGTCCTATAGAGCCAGTGCCAGGTAATATGAATTAATATCATGAAACCCTCGAGTGATGGAGAATTCTTTGACATGGTTTAAGATACTTCATTCTGTGTATTATTTTCCGTACATTAATGTAAAAGCAATCCACCATTGCTACAACACTAAAAGTAAACTTTACCGTATTTTGATAAAAAAAAATAGAAAAGCTGCTTTTCAAAATCATGTCTTTCGGTAGTCCTGATCATATTGTTTTCGAAAATTTCATGAATCACAAGCATTATTCAAAACCACCACCAGTTAGTAGCCATGAAAAACCGTTTCGTTTCATTTTCAGTAATTTATTACCTAAATTTAAATCCATAAATAATGCTACTTAAATAGGTTGATATCCACCTTACGTATTCTAAATGACCGCCACTTGTCACCATCGCAACCCATTTAGTTTACCTCGTGGACCATTTAGCACCAAAATTCAAACCTGAGAGACTTTCTTCCCCTACTGTGTGATATATTCCTAAATATTTAAAATTATCCTTACTTGGTCACCATGACAACCCGTTTTGTTTATTTGTAATCCTGTTATCGTCAAAATTCAAATCTGAGGAAATTTTTTAAAATCTTTTTAATTTCACATCACACTGGCTGATATCTCTCTCTAAGCAACCTCCACTGAGTTTCCATGATAAGCCGTTGTGTTTATTTTGAGAATCATTTATCACCTAAAGTCACATCTTAAGAAATCTTGAAAAACTCTTTGTAAAATCCATGACTCACTGGATCGTATCCCTGTCACTGTATCTCCTTGGTAACCCATTTTGTTTTTGCAGGTTTGTTTCGTCTACTAATAAAATCTCGCGCCAAAATTTTAATCTAGGAAAATTAGGACACATTTAGGAGAATTTCGCTTTCACAAGTTGGCAGCACTGTAAAACACTGGCCAACGTGGCCACCGTAAGCAATCCTGAATTATTATTATTATTATTATTATTATTATAATATTTGCAAATGGGGGTATTTCCCCGGTGGCAAATTGTAGAAATACAGAAAATTCCCAACATTAACATCAAACACAATATAGTAATTACATTCTCTTACACACATCAACACGTCTGGGGAAAGGCTCTAAGACTGAGGCAGGTCATGAGTTACAATTATCAATACCACATTTAATGAAAGAATATTTCCCATAATTTGTGCGCTGTGGTCGGACCTTGACTTTATGAGGATGATCTGCCCTGCTCAAGTAGGGGGGATTTCCCAAACGTTTGCTTAGTTCTTCCCAGGCTGCCCGATTAGTGTAAGTATTAAACATAGCGTATAGTCTGGATTTCGTCCTTCTATCTTCCAGAGATTCCCACCCTAGTTCTTCTATCATTCGAGTTACACTACTTCTAGGATTAAAATCGTTCAGTTCAAACCTAGCAGCCTTCCTTTGTACCATCTCCAGATTATTGATGAGCCCTACCTGATGTGGGTCCCAAACCTCTGAGCTGAGTCGATTGGCCTCACCAGGGTCAAATATCCTAATTCTTTTGCGGTAGAGCCACTGCCTTTTAATACTCGCATTACAAAATGAAGAGATTTGTGTGCTTTGGAGACGACACAATCCACATGAGTACTCCATTTCATATCATTCCTTTCATGGATGCCCAAGTATTTGCACGAATCTTCTTCTACAAGTATTTCCGAGCCGATATAATATTGAAAATCATGCCTTCATCCTCTCCCTATTCCCATAAGACTACATTTACTCGTATTTATCTTCATTTTGTTGTCAACCGCCCATTTTTGAACAATGTTGAGGTCAGTTTGTAACTGAGCGTTGTCTTGTGATGTTTGAATTTTTCGGTATATTACACAATCATCCGCAAACAATCGGCAGTCACTTAGAATCCCATTCGGTAGGTCGTTAATAAACGCCAGAAATAACAGGGGCCCGATCACGCTTCCCTGAGGGACACCTGACGAAATCAAAATGTCCTCCGAGAATACATTACCCATTTAAACCTTTTGAAAGCGACCAGTCAAGAACTCTTGAATCCAAAGGATTTCTCATTTATCAATCTTCGTTGCCGCTAATTTACGGAGTAGTATGTCATGTGGAACATCAATTGCCTTCGCAAAATCTATAATTACAGCGCCAACTTGCACCCCCTTGTCTAGCGAGTCATGACTATCCTGAAGGAGTGAAAACATTTGGCTCTCACATGAGTACCCTTGTCTAAATCCATGTTGCCTCCCATTAAGCCATGATAACTTTCCCCACTGTTCCCTTAAGTGTTCAGAAATAAGGTGCTCCATCAGTTTACATATGATGGATGTGAGGCAAAGAGGCCTGTAGTTTCCCATTAGCAATCTGTTCCCTCCCTTGAATATCGGAACTATTGTAGCCCTTTACCAGTCTTTGGGTATTTGTGTGTTATTAATTGTTACATTAAACAGCTTCCCCAAGTATCGCCCAATGGCTGTACCTCCCAGTTATAGCACATCTCCACAAATATTGTCTGGGCCTTTCGATATATTTCTATGTAGCTTTTAAATTCCTGCTAGAATCAACGATTGGTTTATTCGGAATGGTGGTCTATCTGAATCATAGTTAAGGTCCAACACTCAGCTATTAAATTCATTAAACACACTACCATACCATATATTTAATGCATTAGCTATTGACTGTTTCTCAGTAATTAATTCACCATCTGTGGACATTATCATAGTCAAATCATTGGCAATTCCCTTCCGCCTTCTAACGTAACTATTTTTTCCACCCTTCTACCCCCTCCCCCACAGTTAAGTTTTGCATGTAATTATCGCGAGTAGCCTTCTTTTTGAGTACTAGCTCTTTCGATAATAATTTAATATTAAGCATATGCTCGTAACTATCGTGTCGTTTGTTATAAGCTTTCCTTAATTTCCTTTTGTGTTCCCTGATTTCCCTTGTGTAATATTCCAGATCCGAATTTTGCTACATTAATTTAAATGGCACGAATTTCTGAATAGCACGATCTAAGACATTTAGAAAATGTTCCCACTAGATATTTATATAACACCCCTCCGACACCCATCTTACAAATGACTCATCCATGTAGTCCTGATATTTGCTCTGATCTGCTCTGCTGTACTGAAATATTTTAACTGCTCCGACGGAGGCAAGTATTGGGTTGTCGCTTGTCTAATATTTAGTTACACACCGGAGTGGTCACTAATATACAGCGCCACAGGTCGTACTAAATAAACGTCTAAAGTATTATTCCCTCTCGTGGGGAAATCACCAAGCTGGGAGAACCCCCCCCCCCTCCCTATCTAGTTTGCTTGCTGCACGTTGAGCTAGTTGAATCACCGGACCAGTTCACACTTGGAAGATTTTAATCCCCGGCAATTATAATAGGCTATTCTTTTCCATAGATTCACCCGTACATGTGATGTCATAATGAGTATCCAGTAACGAGAAGTTCTCGATCGGTGCTCTTATGCCCCATCACCTGAAGAGAGCTTAACTTTGCTTCATCCAAGATTTCTACACATAACAGCTCAAGATCCATATTGGCCCATTTTAAGCAACTTACGATGTCCCTACGAACACAAATAAATAAACCACAACCTCTCATACCTCGGTCTCCTCTGTTCATAACTGGCTTCGTATCTGGTATTCCAGTTTTATTCGAGCCCAAACATTCGGCGCCAATCCACTGTACCCGAAATTACCTACCATTAGCTTCTTGAAATCCCACGAAGATCACTGGATCGTAGAACTTGAAAATCCCGACTAGAGAACCCCCAGATACTACCACCAAGTGACAGGGATAATATGGCACAGGTTAACCTAACCAAGGAAACGTTAAGAAACACCATGGCTAACCAAAAGAACAGCTCAAAAGAACACGAGAATTACGTAATGACGTAATCTCAGGTGTTTGGAACACCCTGAAATACTCAGCAATGGCCTTCTTAACGTGACCTCAAATCAATTCTATAAATCATCGCACTCGAATAATTAAAATGAACTGAAGACAATATATTCAGAAAAACTGACACAGTAAGAAGTAGTATGCCCTCAGATCAATCTCTGAGAAAAACGAAGGAAACCCTAACGAAATGTTAGGATTAAAACACAAAGAATACAGCCCACAGTCATCACTGGGAAATCTGCATCCTGATAAATTCCCAAATATGTTACACAAATGGATCCAAATGACCCATTCAACAGTGATCCAAAAATACTCCTGTTGGATCAAACATCAGAATGTTTCGAGTTCATAGGTAGTTTTTACCTACACACAAATAATGACCCTTAAATAAATTCTATACATATTTACCGTTGTATTGTAACACCTCTGTGAGTGTTGTATGAGAAGTACTTATGATTGTAATAGACGTTGTAGTTTAGTTATAATTAAGTATTAAATTGGTGTCACTCAGACCCAATAACTTTCGCTTATATAAGTAGAAACATTTGATATCAACAGCAATCTTCATATCAATAAGTTGGGAAGATTACGTAACTTAGTAAGCATTGTGGTATTTTTCCAGAATAAGGATAGTGAAAATCCTATAATCAAACCATTAATTATTCATGCGTTGAAATGCATGCCTCCAGATAACACAATATTCCTGAGAATTCCGCCACTGTGATGCTTCAATCAGCATAAGTCACACTTGACTACAAATAGACTATCCATTCATACGTGGATTTCATTAATACCACATAATATGTATTTAATTATAACACACATTAATGGTGCCTCCAATCGGCCTTACCCATTTCGTACATGTACTCCACTGAGCATTGATTACCATAATAAACTTAATTATCATTTATACTTGTGATTACTTATCACCTACACTGGTGAACGACGAATTGCATTGCTTATATAAATTTATAGTTTCACTTTGCATATGAAATTGCGTTATTGGAATTATACAGTATCAAGACAATTCATATAAAATATTGAAAATGTTATCGTTTATTTATTTAAATCATTATTAGAATTATCAACTATGCTCTACGTTAGTTTTATAATATTCACAAATATCGTGAAAGATATGCCTCCACATCTATTAATCTGTGATTTTCGTTGATAAAAAAGATGAATTTTTTCTCAAAATACTATCAGTCAGTAGACTATGCGTTCCAAATTCGTGAAAATTCCATTAAGAGTGGATTTCAATACGCTTTGCAATATATGACGACAATCATGTGTCAAAAATTTGAAGTTCAATGACGGATCAAAATTTATCAGGCTTAGAAATAGGAATAATCCTACTCGAATGGAGTCTGGAAAATATACAAAGTTCCTACACCATCGACCAAGGTAATCATAACAATTAGCGCTGTAATAGTCGATTAGAAAACCTCACTAGTTTCTATTGTCCACCAGAATAAGAAATATTTCCTAGCAGAAGCAAAAGATCCTATTATCACACAAGAGTAAGCTTTCAGTAAGCTCTAAACTTCGTATAAAATCGTTGTAAATGTTCAGACCACAACTCTCAAGCGAAAAACAATTATGAAGCTCACTATAAATGTACATCGAGCGAAATATGAGAGTGAGAAAATCATGTCGTGAATATACATCAGTGAGTGTTCAGAGCACTATCAAAAATTACGACGAATTAATAATGTTTTATCCTATCACGATCCTCTTCTCTACGTTAAAGATGTCCCCATATTAAATTATTAGAAGTTATTTTAAACGTGCAATAACACAATTCCTTATGGGAATCTAAATCCAGTCGAGAATAGAATCAGTCATGAGTAGAACATCATGCCTAAACTTTATCCTTCGATTATGCTAATAAAAAGAAAAGAAAAATGACAGAAAATGAAACGTTGCAATGTCTATGCCTTACTACTAGTAATAGAGCTGGATGTTCTGTACCTTCTCGCCTGTCGTAGATGGAATAGAAAGCAATGATATGCCTGCCAAATCATATCTCCTCCACACATGGAAATGGCCTGGATTTTCCTGGTCCGTGGGAATCGAACCCTGGAACGCTGTATCAAAGTCCCAACATTCACGACTAGGTATCATTGATATCTGGTGGCGAAAGTTGGAATTACTTGACATTGAACGGAACTTGTAGATCACCCTAATAAGCGTGTCCGCTGGAAGCAGCTACAGACTCAGGCGAGCTGAACATGCCCTCGGACACACCCGGCCCTAAAAGCCATACGATAAATAAATAAATAAATAAATAAAATGAATAATAAAAAATAATCATCTTGCTAAATTCTCAAACTATTAATACGGTAATATCAACTCACTTTGACTTGACTTTCTTAACAAAGCACATATTTCTTCTCTTCAAGAATATATTTCCTCTCCTCAATCAGGTCCTCGTCGACTCCTAAATATTTAACATATTCGCATAAACTTCCATAATTCCTTTCACATATTTCATCTTACTGTCGCCGTATTCACTAAGATATAAAACCTGGACATTTCTTCACTTACTTGTTGACCAAACTAACAATCCTGTCTACTTAAACGATGTGCTTTCAACAATATTATTTTACTTCAACACCAGCTGTTCTTTTTAGCTTGCCACGGTGGGGGAGTGGTCAGCGTGTCGGTCTACTGACCCCAAGCTTGCAGGTTCGCTCCTGGCCGTGGTAAGTTATTTTTGAAAGGCGGCAAAAATCAGTACTCGCATGTCATACGATATTGGCATGTCAAATAACCCATTTGAATTCAGCAAGCCGTGTTCATAGTGGCAAAATTAATCTCGGGAGTTTCCGCCAACACTAAGTTCCTCATTTCTCTACTAGAAAGCGCTGTAGTGTTTAAGGAGCTTAGATATCTAATCTCCTTGACTTTCATAGTGCTTCCAGGAACAACGAAATTCGACATGCAAGCTACCCTCTAGCTGTCAAATAACAAAGCTTGCACCCGGCACCCAAAGCTATACGATATTATTATTATTATTATTATTTTAGTCAGCTTTACCGTAACGATTCTATAATAGGATAATTATGACGTGCTCTAAATTCTACCTTACTGTAACATATGTCCTGATATTAATTAATTAATCCTGAAACTCGGTCTAATAACATTATATACAATAAAAATACATTCTTGTCTCGCCTCTCTGATTTTTCTTAAGTGTAGAAGTTTAAATTGCTTCTTTTTTACATCATAAATTGTTATTATTAACCCATGGTTAATCTTGTCATAACATTTATAACTGTCAATATTCTGAGTTGTCACCGTAACAGTCATCATAAACGAACAATACTCCGTCAATGCTCTAAATCTGTTTCTAGTGTACTGTTTGGTTCATAGCCAAATCATGTTCAAGTCTCAAATGACTTCACAAATCGTAATATCAATCTAAGTACATCTATCTAAATAGATCTAACTTGACAATCAAAGAATACTATATTCGAGTAATAAAATATCTGAACTCTGTCGATGAAATTTCCCAAATATGGAATAAAATATCCTATAAAAATTAACAACCCTAGAGAATCCTAAAATACAACTCGTCGTTAAAGAAAAGTAACTGATGTAATCTGAAAATTCTAAATAAGATAAATTTAAATGGTAGCCTGAGATAAATAGGTCTTTCCTAGAATATTGTCATGATCAAAGAAATATCCACAAATATCATTAATCTACTGAAAGAATACAAGGCGTTCCTCTACCTTGTGCCATGTTGAAAGTCTGTATTTCCAAACCTGGTGGAATTTTGGTCTGCTCGTACTGGCATCGTATTCCTGGGTTGAGAATCGCCTCGTCCTCGTCGTCCTGGATTTGATATCGTGTAGTCGGTTGACTTTTGGTGGATGGTACGCGTTCTAAACTCGTCTCGCCTCCGTCCGAGATAGAACTGTCGGTAAAAGCGTCCGAGATAGAACTCGGTAAAATTCCTCAAACGACTGCTTTCCTCATGTTCCTGTAGATTGGAACTCTATGTAATACTTTTGGTGTGATGACTAATTGAATTTCCAAGTAGGTGTAGGAAAAGGTTGCTGGTTCGTATCCTGGCATAGTCACCTAGCATTTGAGGGTGCGAAAATGTGAGGGAGCCGTGTCATTAGATTTACTGGCACAATAAAGATCCCCTCTGAGGCAACATTCGGGCACTCCGGCGTCACTGAGAGCCAGAGTAGTTAAAAGGGCGTAAAACCAATAACATTATAAGTATTATGGTGTAGGAAATCAATGAATGTCAATGTGAGATTCCATTTATGTGGACCGTGGTATAGTTGTATGGTTCCACATCTTTCCATGTGACTGGTCCATACCTACATTGTGTCACTCCAGTGTAATCCTCATCTTATCAGCGGTTTAGTTTCCCTTTCATGTATTTAGTACTCAATCTCGATCTTCTCTGTAGTTTTAATACTGAATATCCTCGTTGACTCAATCTGGTGGATCATATTCGACATGGTTATAATATTTGTAGGTGCCGAGTAGTTATTCTTGATATAATTTCGCTGAATATTCATGTTGGTAGTTTTTGAATAACCCTCGTTGATAATATTGGTCTAATTCGATGCTTAACCTTCACCAATATATGACGCAATGTTGAATTCCATAGGATAATAATATTACTCTTCGTTGCATAAATTTATATCGTATAATAATCTTCCTATTCCTTCAATCTTGTAGTAATGCTTTCACCGTCTATGGGCTCAAATATGACCATTGAAGATCCTGTCCTCGCCGTCTGAAATAATCACAAACTGGCGTGCCAACTTTGGGTAGAACTAATAATTCCGTCCCTCTCGAAGTCTTTCAAAATACAGCCTCGAGGTTCGCTCTCCAATTTCCCTCCTTCCTGCTATCGTAGCGTCCTATCGTGAATTTTGGCGGTCAGAACTCATTTGTCCATTCTAATATTATTCCTGGCTCAACAAAGCTTCTTAAAATTCTCTTCAAATAAAACTATTTATTATCAAATCCCATACAATTCAATGTCATTACATCTCTTCTAAATAATGTCTAGTAATTACAGCGATCTAATAACTTTTATCGAAATCTAATTACTTTATAGGATGCAGGTAGTCATGTGATCTGGCTCGCGCCAATATCGCACGTACCGAGAAGGGTGTCGGGCAGTGCTCTTCTTTCCTCCGCACTTCCAGTTTTTTATGAAGTTGTTAAGTCCTTTGGCGTTGCGGAAATTGATTATAAACCGGTTCTTTTTTGTGGGCTAGTCAACTCGCTGGCGAGATTTGTGTCATTTACACTGTCCTCTGGTTTAATACAACACATTGTCTGCCTTCAATATTTCCTCTTTCTGTTTCCAATGATATGAGTTTCCTTGACTGGCAAGAAGCGGATTGCTTATATACAGCTTGGTTGGTTGCCTGGATTCCCCTTTGAATTAAAACATAAATAAACACGTAAATTTCCGTTCGACTCCTGGCTTGTGACATGTGACTGAGCTCACAAAGTACGGGTTCAACGTGAATGAACCCAGGAGGTATAGGACGTTTTTAAATTGACTTCATTATGGTCAAGCAGAAATTTCTAAAGTAGATTTTGGATTTCAAAACGTACTCCGGGGACAACATAAATTATGACTACAATCTGGTTGTTATGAAGTATATGGGAAGGACTAACGAAGAACTGCAATGCAAGGAATGCGAATTAATGAAGAGGAGAAAAATCCGTAGAAGATATAGAAGAGAAAGTGTGCAGAAAATTGCTGGCCATAAGAGAGGAGATATAACTTGGGAACAGAATTGGTTGGGCACTGGATGGCATATGGAAAGGAACTTGGGTGAGGTACCGACTGAGTTGCTACGATGCATATGGGTTAAAAACCTGGTCAGTTTGTTTCGCTTATTACTACGTACGATTTTTTGGCTGTATGTCAAGCAGCTGACAGATGGTTTGATGACTCACGCTTCATAGTTTCTAAATAGAATAGTTACTAAGTGGGAGGGAAGACGGCAGAGATGGTGAAGCCCAGTCTGCTTCAACAAAATCTTAGGGATAAGGGGTATTATAATAAGTATTGGACTAATCTTAGAAGGTAGAATAGAAAGAAAGCATATTTAATCTTAAAATAACTGGTGATAATGTTGATTGTTTATTTTAATCCGCCTTGTCAATACTAAGAATATGATGATTAATAATATTTAAACATACATGTTTCGATATCCAATAATATCTTCTTCAACGTTATTAGGGTGTAACAGTAATAAAATAAGATGGATGTCCTTACAGTTATTTGATTAAGATAGAATAAGAATTTCCGCATATAAATCAAAGAAAATATATGTTGTTACTAAACTTGAGTTGCGATGGATTCTGGTGAAGATGTAAAACAATAACATAGGGAATTCTACCTTCGACACCTACCAAAGTCACACACTTTATCAACTGGCTGATTTTCGTAGTAGCTTATTAACTTAGAAGATGTTGTCTCTAAAGTGTACTTGCCATGGAATGTGCTGAAGCTGATGTAGTAATTGAGATTTCTTCCTTCGATATATTCCAAAGTCATAATTTTATTTAGTGGCTTATACTCCTTGCATCTAGAGAATCAGCTGGTTTTGGAGGCAATAAAATGCATGGCGTAGTTGTGACACCCTATATCTACCGTGTATTTACAAATGCACATTTCATCGAATTTTTATATTTCAACTGGTAAAATATTGAATGTCTCAAGTATTGAGATACTCCCAATTTCATACCTTTGCTTTCTGACAATATGAGAAGAATTGGAATAAAATCCAGTGATGGGAGAGTATCTACAAACAGGTGGTAGTTATAAGATTTGATGGACATGAAGGAGGGACGGGTATTTACACACTTGTAAGGTAAGGCTGCATTTTATAACTAGTACATTTCAATCTATACATTTAGGAAGTAACGAAGGAAACGAGATTGAAATTTTACGTAAATTTAAAGGATTAAGGTAAAGTAATTTCGAATCAGTGATTTACTGAAAACATTGCCATCTTTCCCTATTCGCCAGAGGATTTAAATGAGGTACTGAACAGTGCAAACGAGGTGTTGAGGAATGAGGCGAGGAAAGAATTCATAATAAAATCATGGTATTTAGAAGAGAACTAGCAGAAGTACCCGTTCTTCGAACGGTCTTTGGTATGAATAACGAGACGTTATCAATTCAGCTGTTGTTGCAAAGGTTGTTCATAAGTATATCAGAGCGAAGTTAGTTTTTTGGGAATATCACAGACACTGGTAATTTAAGGGCCTTAAAATGTGGTTTTCGGAAACCCTTTATAGCCTCCCGAATTTTGTGTCTCACATTGAGGAGTGCAACATATGCTTTGGTCATCCTTCTTGGACAATTTTTATATTTCGCCTATTTTAGCATGTATTTTGAAAAGTGTTTCCCTATACCCACCCTTCTATGAGAAGTACAGTGATGAGTTTTATAAATGATTAGTGTATTGACCCTCATGGATACCTACCTAATTTTACGATGCTCCAAGCATCCGAACACGAATAATAGGCGTACATAAAGATACACAGAAAGACAGACACACAAATCCACTATTTGATTACATCCGTCAAAAAACATACCGAAACGCGTAAAAGAAACAAAATTGAAATTGTAATAAACAAACAATCATATATTTATAGATAGGTGTATTTATGCGAGAGCAGAGGCAGCTAGTGGCCATGAGGCAAATTAACTCGATCGACTACAACGTATCAACCAGATGTTCAAATATGGATATATCAACCACACAGTATGAAACAAATTCATTTATATCGGCTTGTGGTGCATGAGAAATCATTTTTTTAGACTCCGTTGGCCCAAATTCCTAAAAGCTGCAAAAATAATATTTCAATTCAGGAATTTTTGAAAATAATGTTGCTGCTTGGTGATATAATAGACCTTCTGTACAACATATATCACGTGTAAGTCGGGTGAAAAAATTCTAGAGTGCCCCTTGACCCCCTTAAGCGCATTAATGGATTTTACAGTCTTAGTTGCTTCCGTGATAACCGTATTGCCATTTGCAAACTTTCACAGATATGTAGTAAATGGAGTGGCATTGCTTCTTGCAGAAAGGGATGGAAGGTTGGAAGTCATCACTTGAGATACTGTTGTCATGGTTACCGGCTTATATTATTTGGTTAGTTTATTAAATGAAATTAGTTTTCAGGGATTCTCTCAGAAACTGTGGGTTATAGAGCCTTAAAATGTAGTTTTCGGGGACCCTTTAGGGCCCCCGTGTTTTCTTTCCGACACCGTGGGGATGAAAATTAGCCTTTTCTCGTCTTTGTGCCCCATAATATAATAATAATAAGTATATAATTATATAGGGATAAAATAGACCTTCCGTGCCACACCCACACGTGTAAATCGCGTGAAAAAATTCTAGAGTACCCCTTGACCCCCTTAAGCGCATTATACTGTACGTTTTGATGAATTTTACAGCTTAATTTGGTTCCGTGTTAACCGTATAGGCGTTTGCAAACTTCCACAGTAATGTAATAATTGGAATTGAATTGCGTCTTACAGAAATAGATGAACCTGTGTGATTCTGTTGCCATAGTTAACGGGTTGTATTCTTTCATTATTTTATTAAATGAAATTAGTTTTCTGGGTATAACTCAAAAACTATTGGTTTTAGGGCTTTAAAATGTGGTTTTCGGGGACCTTGGGGCCTCCAAGTTTTGTTTCTGATATTGAGGGGCCCTTCTACGCCTATTTCAGCGTGCAATTTAAGGGGCTTGGCCCCCTCGTATGAGAGGTACGTTGAAAAGTTACATCAATGATTGGTGTCGTCCCTCTGATGGATGTTTGTACCAAATTTTACGTTGATCCACCCAGCCGTTCTCGAGTTATAGGGGAACAAATTTGTCCACAGACAGACAGACATAAATTTTATTTTCGCACGCATCCGTCATAAAACAGTCTGAAACGCGTTAATAACGCAAATTTCCGTAGAGATTTAGAAAAATCAAAAAACATTCATTTATATATATATATATTATATATATATATTGAACCCTTATTGATCTTCGATAAATAAGTATTCATATTTATTATTATTATTACTACGGCCCAGACAGCACATAAGGAAGTCGACTTGGATATTAGGGAGGCCAGCATTTCGTAATGATTGCAACAGAAGCTGAGCTGGTAGCTATTCCTGGGGGACGGCCAGAATTAGTCGAGTTCAAGGCCAAATTGTGCAACTACTGTACCAAAATTGGAGACATAAAGGAAGAATCACGAGGTCCTCTCAACGAACATACGATTGAATCAGCCAATCGCAAGAGACCAAGCCGTGACCACGAGGTGGACGGCGTCAGTAGTAAAAAGCGCGCGGAAGTGTGTATCTAAGGAACCGCCGAACGGATTAATCTCCGCTCGAGTAATTTGAGACGTTGGATTTATTTGGAGAAGAATGACACTAGCCCCATCTTTGTGAGACAAAAACTCTGGAAGTTTTTATCCGACTCCGCCCCACTCCACCGCCCTTGTCAGTTTCTCATAAATAGTCTGGCCTGACGCCAATCTGAGTACTATTCTTGTGGAGCCTTCAGAGGCATACTCCACGCCAGTTTGAGGTGTGATTTTGACGCTCGAATTTATCTGAGTACTTAACTTGTGGAGCCTTCAGAGGCATACTCCACGTCAGTTCGAAATGTGATTTTTGACGCTCGAATTTATCTAAGTCTAATCTTGTGGAGCCTTCAGAGGCATACTCCACGCTAGTTTAAAATGTGATTTTTACGCTCTAAAATCAGTGAAGCTAATTTCATTTTCTGAGCTCTGGGAAGCTAAAGTCGCAGCGTTTGCAGTACCGAATTTTAAAAGCTATAATACATTTTGTTCTAAAATCAATTAAGTTGTGTGATCTAAATATTTCACGCCAGCGCGTGATAAACTGTAACATTCTTTTAAAGACGACGAGTTCAACTTTAAGGGGGAAGTATCGTATCACCCTAATTAGCGCTTACCAGAACCGAAGTCCACAAGACGGGACGGAAATTCCGGACGAGATAGCGACTGCGAGTGCAGCCAGGATTTTGAACTTGTTAACGAGCCAGTGGCGCGGACTCGAGATGTATATTTTATGTATAAATTGTGTGTATTGTATGTGTGTTTTTATAGTGCGTATGTGCGATATAATTAGGGCCAGTCTTCGCTATTAATCGCAGTAGGACAATTGTGGGTGAACTGAGTAGCCTGCAAGCGATTATAGATAGGCAAATATTTAACATTGAACTTTTCTGCCAAGGAGTCGAGACCGAGATGATCAGCACGTGGTTTGAAGTTGGGATGAGCTTCAAGAAATCAATGCAGACGACTACTATGGAGTGCTAAATTGTCCATAGGGCAATGGGTTGAGGAGGATGTCCTTAGTCCTACATGCAGAAGCGGTGATGTACTAAAATTGGATTATTTCAATTATGTAGTTAGATTTGGCCGGGGAACTTTGTAAATAGTCTTGTTTTTCTTTCTTGTTTTACTAGCTGTTTTTCTTGTACCGACACTATCTGTTTAAATGTCCGTTGGCGCGTGGCCAAAGTGTTTGTTGATATTTTGATTTTTCTTGAGTCATGTGTAATGTACGCGGCGTGCGTGCGTGATTTTATCCTTGCAATTGCGGAACCCGTTACATTCGATAAATGGTGCTTTATTAACGTTAATATTTGAAATAGGAATGGGAGGAAATGATTGTAAAACTTTTTGCTGAACAGGTTATTATTCATGTTAGGGTAGCCGAGTGCACCAACTTAAAAGTAATTATAGAACACCTTCGTTCTAATTTTGATAGATTTTTCTTGAGTCCTTTTCAGGTGACTAGTCACGGCATAGAACGATGGCGCCAGCATGTGGATATTATTTGTGTCTTTTATTTCAGGGTCTGTCACAACCCATACGTGTGATTAAGTGTGTGTTGATGTGTCTTGTGTGTGTTGATTCTACGTGAGGAGGGGGTAGTTGTCCTACCGCCCTTATATATTTTTGCTGCTGTTGTATTTTAGATGGAAAGAGAGAGTGCTCTTGGGAGACTGCTGATTCTTGTCCATATGTTTTTCTGACACACACGTATTATTGTGCTTTGGGGCACATTTCTTCGAGGTTCGACCCCATGCTCTGGGAGGTCGAGGTTATTGACACGTGGGTTGACAGACATGCAGAGTTCCACAAACCGCCCGTTTTGCCTGTGACTTATTTTGATAGGCAGTCCTATTTGTCCGACTGAACCCTGTAAGCTTTCATGTAGCAAACCTGTTCATTGTGATGGCTAATTTTTAAGCCATAATTAATTGGGGAGTTCGCCATGTGTGTAACGGATTGTTGTACCTTGTATGGGTAAAATATTGTGATTAACGTAAATGTTGGCTGTTTTGCCTATTGCTTTGTTGATGACTCGATTTTATGTAATTTTGTTTGTCGCACCCGTGTGGTGTAGTGGTAGAGTATTTGTAAATTTTGACAGCGGTCATTTGAGTATTTTTCTATTGGTCACGTGTTAATGTACTTGTGTTGATTTGTGTGAGAAGTCCTAAGTTTTTAGGCAGTAAATGTTGCTACGGCAATTTAAGTCCAATTTCACACGGAAATTTTGTGTTTGTTTATAGTAGATTTAGGAAGTGTCGGTTTAACTTAAGTATTGTAGTTGTGTTCCCTTGTGTCGGTCTAGCTCTAGGAAATGCGGATTCGTTGTTTGAAGGGTCATTCTGGATGATAACGAATCACGCATTCAAAGTACACATCGTGATGCATGTAGAACGGCATACGCACTTATATGGTCACTTTTGTATCGTTTTATTTAAGGACACTTGGTCCAGGTAATTAATCTCTCCAGAGATATCGCCTAAGTTTTTGGCATTTTTATTAAGCGGGAGTCAGTTTGGGAGTTTTTGTTGTTAATTTTTTTATGTGTAAATATGGTGATTTGTTATTAAATTCAGTTGTTTTAACCCTGGCTTCACTCTTTCCTGCATGTTATTTTGTTATATGTTACCCTGCAAGTTAATGAAGCGCCCTGACAGCAACTTACGAATATGACCTGTTACGCCCCGAATCTGAGTCTCATATGCTTCTTTGCAAGGGTTCATAAAACAAAAATGGCTGCCCAAGTGGGGATTGTTGTTGTTGTTGCTTCGCTGATCTCATATTTATTTCGTTGAGAAATGATGCCAGGTCAAGCGGACATGTAAATTCAGTAAATGGAGGCGATGTTGTACCGCCATGTGCATTATTAAAATCACTGAGTTCCTAAAGTTAGAAATATTGAACAAGGTTAGAATTTGATTTGGTATTTGTTATAAACTTGTTCTGGCGCCCACATTAAAATTAGAAATTTGCATTATTAATGAACTCAGTCAAAGCAGGAAGATGTTGCCTTATATTTGACATTTAATTGACTTCGGTTAATTGGTGTTTCGTAAATTCTGTTGGTTAGGAATTTAAAAGCAGATCACTAGGGGTTATTTTGTTGTTTGGGAATAGGTGTCATGGTATTCAGTAAATTTTGTTACTGAAATTTTCATTAAATTAGAGCCAGTAATATTTAAATGTGTGACATGTATGTGCGTATAGGACTGAAACCTTAGCCCATAACCCTGTTTTTCTCTGAATATATTTGTGTGTGTGATATGGCGATTATTGATGAAATTAAGGCATTGTTAGAACAGATGTCGATCCAAATGTCCGCGAAAACGGAGGAACAATTAGAACAGATGTCCGCGAAAACGAAAGAACAATTAGTGCAGATGTCCGTAAAGACGGAAGAACAATTAAAAGAACAATTAGAAGCTCAGCGTGAGCATAGTGAAAAACAATTACTTGATATGAGCGGTAACATTTCGGTCCAGTTAGAAGTCCAGAAATTAGACACTGACAAACAATTTAATGAACTAAACCACAAATTGTCACAACAGGCGGTAACACAAACCGAACAGTTAGGAAAAATCACAAATGATATTAATCAGAGCGTTCAAAAAGTAGAGAAACTGGCAGGCGAGGTTGCGGAAAACAACATCAAACAGTTAGGCGAAATGAAGAAATTGGAGGCGAAATTTGATAACAAATTAGTACAATTTGACAAGATGGTGGCAGATAAACTCAAGCAGATAGAGGCAGCATGTGTCAGTAACACCGCGGGAGTGAAGAAAACCCAAGAGAAACTACAGCAGCAAATTAATTCGGTAGATAACAACGTGCTGGAATTAATAAAGGAAATAGATAAAGTCGAAGTTAAGGCTGAAACCGAGCGGATACACTTGCGGGAAAATTTAGAGGAGCAATTAGGCAGAACACAAGAGATCATAAGAAAAGAGATGGAAGGCCAGCTAATAAACACACAAGAGGTCATAAGACAAGAAGTAGGGGAGCAGCTCGTCAAAACTCAGGATAATTTGGAAGGTCAGCTAATAAAAACGCAAGAGGCTATAAGAGAAGAGGTGGGGGAACAACTAGTGAAAACGCAGGAACGGATAAGTGAAGAGCTAGAGAAAAATCAGGAGAGGAACGAGGAGAAAATAAATAGCTTAAAAAGTAGGATCCGGCGAGATTGGGACCAGCAGGCTCATGCGAATAAGGAAGACCGGCTGGCAGTTTTAAAGCGAATGCAGGCACTGGAGGAAAATATGAAGTCGAAATTACAGGAACACTCAGAATTAATCATAAAAAACGAGATTAGATCGTTAGAGAATGCGACATTATTTTCAAACGAAAATATTCCGGAAAAGCAAACAAGTATTGGAAGTCCGGCAGGTTCGAAGTTGGCTGAGGACACGAGTCAGGGTCAAAGTCCCAGACTAACGACTAATGCATTCCAGCAGTACAGGGGGGAGACTTCAACTCCGCAACCGAACTTGGCACCAGCCCAAGTCATCCAAGTCATTCGGGGTAATGATTTTAAGCCCGATAAGTTTAAAGAACATTCAGGAACCACTCCCAAAGCATTTCTACGGCAATTAACTGACTACTTTAATGACCAACACATCGGCCCGGAGAAACAATTAAGACTGGTGGAAAAATTTTTAGAAGGACCTAGCCTGACCTGGCTTTTAAGTTTCAAGTACACGTTTACAGACATGAATCAATTCCGCGAGGCGTTTTTGAAGAAGTTTTGGAGTCCTTCGTTACAACAGGGGTTAAGAATGGACCTGTACACGCGCAAATACCATAGTACACATCCAACCCGTTTTTCAGAATTCTTCAGTCAGCAATTGGTAAAATTCAGGGATTTTGATGACCCGCCTAGCGAGCCGAATATGGTTCTAACCATCGGGAAACAACTCCCAATGCATATCCAACAATTATTAGTCGCAGGAAATATTCAGACCGCAGTCCAAGCCGAAGAATTACTCAGACACTTAGATGAGACGAGTATGGTAAGCCCACAGACAGGAAGAAGGAATTTGGAATGTGTCAACACGGCAGAGGTAGTTCAGGGACTCCAAAATAACCACGGCGAGGGGAACCAAAGTAAGACACAGTCCACAGGGACACAGTTCACGCCAAGAAGACAAGATTTTGACGGCCGAAACCAGTTCCATAACAACAATCAGAATTATCAGAATAACCGCGGGAGATATCATCAGAATAACCAAAATCAAAATAATCAGTGGACGTACCAGCGGGAATACACGAATTGGAGGGGAAACCAGAGACAAGGTAGACCTTACCAAAGAAATGGAGATGGTAGATGGAGTAACGGCAGGGACTATCGCCAAGAAAACAGAGGAGATTATAGGAATAACTGGGACGAACGATATATTGAATCCCGTAAATACTTGGATCAATTAAGTAATGAAGAAGCGGAGAAGGAGAAGTGGGGGCGTGCCATGGCAAACAGACAGAGCCCAGTCAACCATCAAGGAGAGGGGGCAGAGAGTTTACTGAGGCAACAGGAGCGACAGAATGATAACCGGCGAAACACATCTAATGGGGCCCGGGATAAAAAAAAAACCCAAATGAACTGAAAGGAGACAGGCTAAAAACGGAGATCGCCAGGGAGCAAGAAGAGATGATAGTGGCCAATATAGAAGAGTGGGTAGCATTCCCAGACGACTGCCTGGAGGAAGTGGTGAAGAACCATGAAAATGTTATCAGACAGCTACCAATTATTTACGCGCATATTGGAGGTATGAGGGTGAGATGTTTGATTGATACAGGTAGCCAGGTGAGCTTAGTCACTGAAATTTTGATTAAGGAAATAGCAAGAAAACAGACTGTTCCTATTATGCCGGTACCGCTAATGAAAGTCAGAGGTGTCATTCCTGACAAAACTATGAATTGTAAACAGCAAGCATTTCTAGATCTGGAAATATTGAACCATACTTTTTCACAAACATTCATTGTTATTCCAAAGATGAACTACAATATAATTTTAGGAGCCAACTTCATCTGCGATTTTCATGCTGTAATTGATTTACATAACAACACTGTAAGCTTCAAACAAGTAGAAGGATTGGATCATGTGGGTTTAAATATGGAAGAGAATCCGCTGGAGAGAGAGGCCAATACTTGGGTTGTTGAGGAATGCACTAATGAGGCCGGAGATAAGATCTTGAGGGGAGAGCAAGTCAACCAGACAGCAGTGCTAGAAATGGACAGCCGAGATATTTCGCAGGAACTTTGGGTGCATTTGGCGGAAGAAGAAATGGGCGGAACCAAATTCGAAATTCTACTTCAGGAGCGACTTAAGGAAGCCATCGTAGGGGAATCTGATAGAAGAAGATTGGAAGAAATTTTAAGATTACATAAAGGAGCCTTTGACACCGTACCTGGGAAAGTTTTAAATTTTCAATATGCGATGCAGGTAACAGATTGGACCCCATTTAAAAGTAAATTGTACCCGATCCCAGAGAAGCATTTTTCTCAGGTGAAGGACATTATTACTAACTTATTAGATTCTGGCATGATAAGGAAAGCTGCAACTCCTTATCTGAACGCAATATTGGCTGTGACCAAGCCAAACGGATCAATTAGGCTATGCCTAGACGCGCGAGATTTTAAATAGCAAACTGCTAGTTGAGCACGACCAAGCACCGAGGATCAAAGATGTTTTGAAAGGCTTCCGCGGGAAGAAGATATACTCAAGTGTTGATTTGACGAATAGTTTCCACCATCTTGAACTTGAAGAAAAATCCCAACTGTTGACGGGATTTTTATTCGATAATCAAAGTTATATCTGGTGTCGAATGCCCTTTGGCGTGAAAACTGCGGGATGTGCACTCATTAGAGCACTCGATAGAAATCTGACTGAGGAGGTCAAGAACTTCACCACGAGATATGTTGATGACATATTAATCGCTTCTGAGACAATGGAAGAACACTTGATAAATTTAAATAAACTGCTGGACAACCTGAGAACCATGAACTTCAAGATCAACTTAAAAAAGTCACATTTTTGCCAGAGCGAAATTTTATATTTGGGACATATAATTGATGTCGAGGGCGTGCGGCCTAATCCAGCCAAGATTGATGCTATTAAGAAATTTCCCACACCTACCAAAGTCAAACATGTTAGAGCATTTTTGGGAGTGACAGGTTTCTTCAAAGAAAATTGCCCTGGTTACACAGAAGCAGTAGCGCCTATGCAGGAGATGTTGAAGAAAGCGAATCGATGGTCGTGGAACGAGGAGTGCGACAGGTCTTTTAAAGCAACGAAGGATTTATTGGAAAACTGTGTGAAACTTGGATATCCGGATTTTGAGAAACAATTTATCATTCAAGCAGATGCTTCGTTAATTGGGATTGGTGCTATGCTGTACCAAGAGGACGCTGAAGAACCCAAGAAGAAATCTTATTTGGCATTTACGAGTCGTAAATTACGGAAACATGAGAGGAACTACACAGTTACGGAACTTGAGCTACTAGCAATTCTATATTCTCTCCAACAGTGGCGCAAGATGATCTATGGTTATTCCATCATTGTTAGAACCGACCACCATGCACTGACATTTTTATTTAAGACAACAATAGCAAGTGAGAGAGTTACGCGCTGGTCCATCTACATACAGCAGTTTGACATCACAATAGAGCATTGTCCTGGGAAATTGAACGTCATACCAGATGCCTTGAGTAGAAACCCTGAGGACGGAAACGAAGTAACAGCGGAAGTTCACAATATTACCTTGACACCTAAGGCTCGTGAGTTTTTGGCAAGATTGAAGGATATTCGGAAGGAGCAAGAAGCTGACCCATGGATGATGATGATGATAAAATTCTATAGGAAGGAGTTACAACCAAATTCACCGGAGTACCGGGAAGCCAGTGCTAAACAAGCGAGATTTCACTACTTGAATAACTTGTTACATAAGTACGTGGATGAGCATCATACTAAACTGCGGATCTTAGTTCCAGCATCACTACAGAGGGGATTAACTTGGCATGTTCACGAGAGCCTAGCACATATCGGCACGGACAAGACTGAAGCTACGATAGGGGAGACCTTTACTTGGCCCAAGATGAGATTCACCATTGTTGAAGTAATTAGAACGTGTGACGCTTGTCAGCGCACAAAGCCGAACAACTTTATTCTGAAACAACCTCCAAGACCACTATTACCGCAGAAACCATGCGAGATGCTCGCGATTGATTGCTTTGGTCCTTTAGTAAAAGGAAAGCGTGGATGCCGACACCTCTTGGTATGTGTCGATGTATTTTCGAAGATGGTCGTGCTATGTCCTATTCAGAAGACGACATCAAGACAAGTCCTTAGTCGAATTAAGAACAAAGTCATTCCGATGCTTGGGAAGCCGGAATCCATTCTATCAGATCACGGGACCTATTTCACAAGCAATGTTTTTAGGCAAGGTTTGGAGAGCCTAGGGATAAAACACATATTTTCAAGTATTCGTCATCCTTGTGGAAATCCGAGCGAAAGAACAATTCGCTGTGTCGCTAAATACTACAGAGTAATGATTCCTAACGAACACAATAAATGGGTAGACAAAGTAGGGGAAATTGAGATGTGCATGAACACTACTAAGCACGAGTCGACGGGTCAAGTCCCACTGATTGTACACCACAACAGGTTGCCGGAAAGAACTTGGGACAAGATCATTCCTTGCCCAAGGGATCCATTATTAGCGCATGATTTGCGAATCCAGCGAACGAGGGAGCACATGAGGAACCAAGCGGACCGAAGGCTGAGACGGTACCGAGGAAAGAAGTTTCACCGAGAGTTACAAGAACAAGAATTAGTGCTGGTTCGTAGACCACCAATCTCCGACCCTAAGAACAAAGTCTTCGCCAAGTTCTGTCCGAAATTCATTGGCCCGTTCCGGGTAATTAAGAATCTGGGTAACAATGCCTACAGATTAGAAGAAGTGAGCACTGGTGCAAAATCTGTTTTTAATAGCGCCAATTTGAAACCGTACTAAAGAAGGGAACCATTTGATGATTAGGAAAGATGATATGTGCAGAATATGTATTGCCAAAAATTTTTTTTTTGTGAGCAAAAACTCAAATCCACGGGGAGCGCGTGAGTACGCACTTTGTTTGTAAACAACGAGCAGCTGAGACGACGGGAGTGGCAACTACGTGAGGAGAAGGGGGAGACCTAATGAAAATATGAATGACATTCCAGCGAGAAGGGAGCACACTAATTGAGTCAGAGGGGCATACACTCGAGCAGCTGAGTGAGATTTAAAGAGATGTGTTGTTACTACAGTGGATTTTGTTTTTGAAATCCAAACCAATAAATTGTTTCGAATTTCAAAACCTTGCTGAGGATAAATGAACCCTTATTGATCTTCGATAAATAAGTATTCATATTTATTATTATTATTACTACGGCCCAGACAGCACATAAGGAAGTCGACTTGGATATTAGGGAGGCCAGCATTTCGTAATGATTGCAACAGAAGCTGAGCTGGTAGCTATTCCTGGGGGACGGCCAGAATTAGTCGAGTTCAAGGCCAAATTGTGCAACTACTGTACCAAAATTGGAGACATAAAGGAAGAATCACGAGGTCCTCTCAACGAACATACGATTGAATCAGCCAATCGCAAGAGACCAAGCCGTGACCACGAGGTGGACGGCGTCAGTAGTAAAAAGCGCGCGGAAGTGTGTATCTAAGGAACCGCCGAACGGATTAATCTCCGCTCGAGTAATTTGAGACGTTGGATTTATTTGGAGAAGAATGACACTAGCCCCATCTTTGTGAGACAAAAACTCTGGAAGTTTTTATCCGACTCCGCCCCACTCCACCGCCCTTGTCAGTTTCTCATAAATAGTCTGGCCTGACGCCAATCTGAGTACTATTCTTGTGGAGCCTTCAGAGGCATACTCCACGCCAGTTTGAGGTGTGATTTTGACGCTCGAATTTATCTGAGTACTTAACTTGTGGAGCCTTCAGAGGCATACTCCACGTCAGTTCGAAATGTGATTTTTGACGCTCGAATTTATCTAAGTCTAATCTTGTGGAGCCTTCAGAGGCATACTCCACGCTAGTTTAAAATGTGATTTTTACGCTCTAAAATCAGTGAAGCTAATTTCATTTTCTGAGCTCTGGGAAGCTAAAGTCGCAGCGTTTGCAGTACCGAATTTTAAAAGCTATAATACATTTTGTTCTAAAATCAATTAAGTTGTGTGATCTAAATATTTCACGCCAGCGCGTGATAAACTGTAACATTCTTTTAAAGACGACGAGTTCAACTTTAAGGGGGAAGTATCGTATCACCCTAATTAGCGCTTACCAGAACCGAAGTCCACAAGACGGGACGGAAATTCCGGACGAGATAGCGACTGCGAGTGCAGCCAGGATTTTGAACTTGTTAACGAGCCAGTGGCGCGGACTCGAGATGTATATTTTATGTATAAATTGTGTGTATTGTATGTGTGTTTTTATAGTGCGTATGTGCGATATAATTAGGGCCAGTCTTCGCTATTAATCGCAGTAGGACAATTGTGGGTGAACTGAGTAGCCTGCAAGCGATTATAGATAGGCAAATATTTAACATTGAACTTTTCTGCCAAGGAGTCGAGACCGAGATGATCAGCACGTGGTTTGAAGTTGGGATGAGCTTCAAGAAATCCACGCAGACGACTACTATGGAGTGCTAAATTGTCCATGGGGCAATGGGTTGAGGAGGATGTCCTTAGTCCTACATGCAGAAGCGGTGATGTACTAAAATTGGATTATTTCAATTATGTAGTTAGATTTGGCCGGGGAACTTTGTAAATAGTCTTGTTTTTCTTTCTTGTTTTACTAGCTGTTTTTCTTGTACCGACACTATCTGTTTAAATGTCCGTTGGCGCGTGGCCAAAGTGTTTGTTGATATTTTGATTTTTCTTGAGTCATGTGTAATGTACGCGGCGTGCGTGCGTGATTTTATCCTTGCAATTGCGGAACCCGTTACATTCGATAAATGGTGCTTTATTAACGTTAATATTTGAAATAGGAATGGGAGGAAATGATTGTAAAACTTTTTGCTGAACAGGTTATTATTCATGTTAGGGTAGCCGAGTGCACCAACTTAAAAGTAATTATAGAACACCTTCGTTCTAATTTTGATAGATTTTTCTTGAGTCCTTTTCAGGTGACTAGTCACGGCATAGAACGATGGCGCCAGCATGTGGATATTATTTGTGTCTTTTATTTCAGGGTCTGTCACAACCCATACGTGTGATTAAGTGTGTGTTGATGTGTCTTGTGTGTGTTGATTCTACGTGAGGAGGGGGTAGTTGTCCTACCGCCCTTATATATTTTTGCTGCTGTTGTATTTTAGATGGAAAGACAGAGTGCTCTTGGGAGACTGCTGATTCTTGTCCATATGTTTTTCTGACACACACGTATTATTGTGCTTTGGGGCACATTTCTTCGAGGTTCGACCCCATGCTCTGGGAGGTCGAGGTTATTGACACGTGGGTTGACAGACATGCAGAGTTCCACAAACCGCCCGTTTTGCCTGTGACTTATTTTGATAGGCAGTCCTATTTGTCCGACTGAACCCTGTAAGCTTTCATGTAGCAAACCTGTTCATTGTGATGGCTAATTTTTAAGCCATAATTAATTGGGGAGTTCGCCATGTGTGTAACGGATTGTTGTACCTTGTATGGGTAAAATATTGTGATTAACGTAAATGTTGGCTGTTTTGCCTATTGCTTTGTTGATGACTCGATTTCATGTAATTTTGTTTGTCGCACCCGTGTGGTGTAGTGGTAGAGTATTTGTAAATTTTGACAGCGGTCATTTGAGTATTTTTCTATTGGTCACGTGTTAATGTACTTGTGTTGATTTGTGTGAGAAGTCCTAAGTTTTTAGGCAGTAAATGTTGCTACGGCAATTTAAGTCCAATTTCACACGGAAATTTTGTGTTTGTTTATAGTAGATTTAGGAAGTGTCGGTTTAACTTAAGTATTGTAGTTGTGTTCCCTTGTGTCGGTCTAGCTCTAGGAAATGCGGATTCGTTGTTTGAAGGGTCATTCTGGATGATAACGAATCACGCATTCAAAGTACACATCGTGATGCATGTAGAACGGCATACGCACTTATATGGTCACTTTTGTATCGTTTTATTTAAGGACACTTGGTCCAGGTAATTAATCTCTCCAGAGATATCGCCTAAGTTTTTGGCATTTTTATTAAGCGGGAGTCAGTTTGGGAGTTTTTGTTGTTAATTTTTTTTATGTGTAAATATGGTGATTTGCTATTAAATTCAGTTGTTTTTACCCTGGCTTCACTCTTTCCTGCATGTTATTTTGTTATATGTTACCCTGCAAGTTAATGAAGCGCCCTGACAGCAACTTACGAATATGACCTGTTACGCCCCGAATCTGAGTCTCATATGCTTCTTTGCAAGGGTTCAATATATATATAAATGAATGTTTTTTGATGTTTGATATATATATATATATATATATATATAGATGAATGGAATACAGCAGGAAGATATAAAAACTATTGACAAAGAATTACAGTTGAAACGCTTTAGGATGTTTGTGGCTCCTACTTCGGCACAAAATCGACAAGGAATATGAGATATAAAATTTGGGTTGACATCTGTTGACATGAAATTTAGATCTGATGGTGCCCAAAATAGTGGTAACCATTCACGAAGTATTCAGCTGTGAAGCATGATAAACCATGTTGTTCCGAATTCACACGGACCGCATATCCAAAATATACCCCATTATCCATGAAACAAAATAACTATTCGGTAGGGAGTATAATATCAATCATTCTGCCACCTGTAAGACAGCGTACTTTGTAAGTCTGCTGCTGTTCAGTTGCCATGATTCCCTTACACAATCGTTGTCCCCTCGCACAGCCATGTTATTAAAGCGACACAATATTAATGAGGAAAAAGTGAACACTCGCAGAGGAAGCGTGAATCAGCACACAATATCTGCAACCATTCAGTAATTTTAATTATTGAACTGATCAAGAATCAGGTTGACTTTTGGCAAATCACATCCATGAAAAGTATGATTCCAAATACTCCGACTAGACACACCTCTTGTTTTTTTGCATAATATAAGAGTAATTTTAAAGTAATCGTTCTATAGAAAATTAATTTGGAGTATAGAAACCAGATCAGTTCTTGGTACTTGATGAAGGCAACATTCCTGGTTGTATATTATTCAAGTTGCTCCAATAATTCATACCTTTAGTTTCAACTCTGGATCGCGAATGATTAATTCATCTGGGATAATTCAACAATATGAGTGCACTTGAATATATTTATACCACTGATTTCAGGTTATTATATCCTGATACTTCGAATCCTGTTGGATCTGGAAGAAAATTTACAACCAAACAACGTTTGAAGGCGGATCTGCAAATCCATAGCGGAAAGAAGCATATCTCATGCACCACATGCAAAATCAGTTTTTCAAAAAGGGGAACCTTAACGAAACACATACTGACCCATAGCGATGAAACGCCATTCGCATGCAGTATTTGTGAAACTGCATTTTCCCAGAAAAGTACTATGAAGAGACACCTGTTAACGCATAGCGGTGACAAAACTTACTCGTGCAATATATGCGAAGCCAAATTTGTTAGGAAGGATTATTTGAAGAGAGACACATTAACGCATAGCGGTGACAGGCCATATTCATGCAGTAGATGCGAAGCCAAATTTGCCCTTTCCTGTAACTTATCGGCACACATGTTAACACATAGTGGTGACAAGCCAAACTCGTGCACTGGATGCGAAGCTAAATTCGCTCGGAAAGGTTGTTTGGTGAGACACATGTTAATGCATAGCGGTAAAAAGCCATACTCATGCAGTATATGCGAAAGCAAATTTTCACAGAATAGTACTTTGAAGGGACACATGTTAACGCATAGCCGTGAAAAACCATTCTCGTGCAGTATATGTGAAGCGAAATTTGTCCGCAAAGTTCATTTGAATGGACACATGTTAACACATAGCGGTGACTAACCATACTCGTGCAAAATATCCAAAGCTTAATTTTCCCGGAAAGATAATTTGAAGATACATACGTTGCACAGCGGTGAGGGACCGTACTCATTGTGAGGTTTGAAGCCATTTTTCAGTGTTGCCTAAGGAAACAAATGTTTGGTGCTTTTCAGCCGGACAACATGAATGTACCCAAAGAGAGCTGGGTTATGTCCTAATCCTGAAATAAATTACTTGAGATTAATACATACACTATGATGACCAGTTTCGATCGTCAAGCGATCATCATCATATCCATTACACTTAGGCTATAACATCTATGTTTGAGAATACAAGTGAAAAATATTTACAATATGTACAATTATTTAGTTGCAGTATTGGTAATGCTACTGTTTGATGTAGTACGTGCAAAGCCATATTTGCATGGACTGGGAATATGTAATAACACCTATTAACGTATAGCAGTGAGAAACCATACACAGTATATGCATAGCTGGAAATTTCAAAACACACGTATTAAGGCATAGCAGAGAGAATCCTTATACATGTAGTATATGCGAGAACAAATTTGCTCTGATTGGACAATGCCACCTGTTTACGAATAGCGAATATTAAACCATACACATGTAGCATATGGGAAGGGCATTTAAAAAAGCACATGTTGGCCCATACCGTCAAAAAACCATCTTCCTTTACCAGTTCCAAATCCCAATCTTATCCTTAAAAAGGGATTTGAAGTAAGGCATGTTTTTACTCATCAAAGAGCGGTCTTTCTGTTGTCACATATGTGAAGAAAACTTCGCCGTCAAAGGTTTTTAAAAGCCTCAATTGTTAACCCATAGCGGAGACATTCCTTATTCATACAAAACCTTAAAGGCAAGTTTACTTTGAAACGGCATTTGAAGAGCCACTTGCCAACCCTTGCAGGCAAGTGTCTTTCTTCGACCTAACAAGAATTTGATGACTCACAAGCTAATCCATAATGACGAGATGCTATTCTCGTTAATCAAATGCGAAGTGAAATCTGCTCAGAAAGGGCATTAACCCACAGCCGCAAAAAATGCATATGTTTACCAAGGACATTTGAAAAATGAATCATCGCCCATAGCAGGAAGGAGCCATATTCGAGTATTCTGCAAATTTTAAGTTTCTCAGATTGGGTGTGTACGGATACATGTTAAACTCTAGGGACGATGTTCGTGAAAAATCAATTTAATTTGAGTGAGGATATTTCGATTAACACATATAACCCCATAGCGGCCAGAGACCATGTTCAAGTAGCATATGCATTTGCTCGGAAAGGACTTTTGAAGAAACCTATGTTTACCCACACCAAAAGTAGCCATATTCATATATTTTATGAGAATACAAGTGTGCTTCAAAAGTATATTTGAACAGACACTCGTATATCCACAGCTGTTGGATGTCAAATTTTCCAAGAGAAGACAATTATTGTCGAAGCACATGTTGACCCGTAGCGGGGAGAAACTTTAATCAAGTTATCACTAAGAAACCCACTTTCTTCGAAAGTTCGGAAATAAGTCTCTTAGGCCATTTTAGTAAAAGTGTTATTGGTAAATCGGAGCACAAACATACGTCAAAAACACCGTGCACCCTTGCATGACGCCATAAACCTTTGCAATGTGCGAAGCTTATTACAGGGTACTTGTAGATATTATGTAAACTCTCATGGTAACACATAGTCAAAAGAAGATATATATATATATATATATATATATATATATTGTGCACTTGGAAAGCAAAATTACTATTAACATTCTTTGAAAACACAAGTGTTAACCCATTATTCATGTAGAATATTAGAAACCAAATATCTTTTGGAGAAAGAATTAGCAAAAATGCGTTGTAAATCACAGCGGCGATAAGCTTTATCCATTAAACCTCTCCGACGACAATATTTTATCAATGACGCTTTGTTGACCTACAAGATAGCCCATAGTGGCTACGCGGCATACTCAGGCAGTATATGCGAATGCAAATTGCTTATAGACGACAATTGTAGATTCACATTTTATTGTAGAAAACAGTTTGTTAAATGACAGTAAGGGCACTCAGACTATAGGAATCCATTTAAAAGGAAATTCTAAGTTAATATATTTTCAAAATTGTGCCAAAAGTTGGAAAGGATATAAATGCCTTTTATGAAATAATCATATTTCATATTTCACTGCTAGTGGCATCTGGTAGCAAAAGTTGGATCTCGTTGAAATTGAACTTGCTGTTAGCCCATGGGCGTTGAATTAATACGCCCTTCTATGGCCATTTGCTTCAGTGCATGTATAATAAAATGTTGAAAATTTCTTCTGGACATAATTAAAATTATTAATTGATTCATTATATTTAACTTCTGGACTTAATTGAAATTATTAATTGATTCACTATCATTAATTTCTGGGCTATTGATCTTTGAATTTCTCAAAATGAATTGGCAATTTTGATTTGATTTGACCCTGTATGGGTCGACACTAGCGCTCGTAGTGACACACTTAGGCCGTTGAGATTATGTTATATTTGTTGTTGTGCATGATTTGTCAGTAAAAACGGAAGTAGATATTTTGATTTTTATTTGAATATATATATGAGAGATTCAGTCAACTACACATGACAAAGGATGTTGTATTACGCTTGGTGTCCATTGTTTGTCAGTTTAGTGTGTGTTACAATACCGCCAACCCGTGAGTTTGGTTAATACATAGAATATTCACAAGTGGAATAATAAAGTAATAAAATGCAGAAAGTAGTAAGATTCAGCGACGAACCTGGAACAAGTCGGCAAAACGATGAAGAGGTAACCATTGAACTATCAACAACTACAAATGAATTTCCTACAATGATACGCAAACCTCGCCAACAGGTGGCGATCGCAGACGACACGCGAATGGTTTCGTTCAATTCATTCATGGGAACCAAACGTTAGACCATATTATGTTTCACTAAATCAATCACTACGAGCGTTAGTGTTGACCCGTACATGGTCAAATCAAAATCTAAATATCTACTTCCGTTTTGACTGACAAGTCGTGCACAAAAATCTTAATTCCCAAGTTGTACAACGAGTGATTTGACTCATGAAAATTCAAATGTTCTCGAATTAGTTATTTTATAAATAGGAATTGTTTGAAGTTGCATGATTTTGTGTCCATTTTCAGTTATTTTCTTGTTTTAATGTTTGTCTTTTTTGTACTTCTGACACGAATAAAACAATATTACCCAGTCATGTTTTCAACATTAATTTTCCAGCATAAACGGTTAAAACTGTGATTATTTGTGGTAGGAAGCCATATTTATCATTATCGTAAAAAAATCTATAGACAAATGGGATGTTGATGACTTTTAGTATATCATATTGTCAAGAATCCATTTTTTGAACTATTTTGAAAAATTCTAAAAAAATCCATGTTTTGTGCTAACAATTAAAGAACATGTAGGCACTTTGTTTAAGCCATTATACAACATTTTAGGATTTCTAGTTTAGATATATAGCCTACTTCCTAAATAAAAGTTTTGTAAAAACCTAAAAATATAATGTTTTCGACTAGCTCTGGGATAGTGGTGGGAGTAGGAGTTGGGAGTCAATGATTAAACTTAAAGTACTCTGGATTTTTTTGAAACCTTCGTGTGCTGTTGTTGTTGCTTCCTTGCAAACAGGTTAGGTCAAGTCAGGTGAGGTTAGCTGGGATTAGATTAGGAAATGTTTAGTTAAGACAGGTCAGGTGTTGTTGGGTTAGTTTAGGTGAAATGAGATTAGATTGGCCGAGGTTATGTTAGGTAAAGTTAGGTGAGGTTGAGTTAGGTAAAGTTAGGTTAGATTATGTCAAGTTACATATGAGCCTATACAATACAAGCTGCCAAAATATGCTGACATAAGATAAGTCGCCAAATTCCTCTGACATATGATAAGCCGCCAAAATAAGCTGACATATGATAAGCCACCAAAATAAACTGACAATAAATCAGTCCTTTATTAGAACTGTTGTAACATTTTTAGTAAGCAAATCAGACTGACAAGTCAGTTCCTATACTGGAGCTTACTTACAACCAACAAAGGTAGGCAACCTGCACTCTATAAAAGCTACTCTTATACCTACAAGCGAAATAATGTAAATGGACTAATTTTCTGCCGATGCTCAAAAGAAAGGTCAAAAAATGTCGAGGGGTCTTAAAAAGTAGAGCTCCAAACGAATCATGGTTGCTGTTGAAAAGAGCTCACCAAGATGTCTGGAGGAGAGGTAAAATGAATGGAATTAAGCAAAAATATGTAAAGAGTCATCCTTGGTCTAAATTAGAAACAATCACTGCATTTATCTGGAGTTACAAATGGGCCGGTCTTAAACCCGCGTCTACCGAGTCAGCAGAGAGCTTGGCCCCATGACCTACCACTCCGCGTTAGTGAATATAGCAACCACTGTCGGTTCTATTATTTACATAACAATTAGTAAGGGGTGGCTGTTGCTATAAAATTACACATCTCCTGGTATTGTATATTCTAACCTCTGTAATTGTAGTGTCTATAGTAGCATGTGTATTTTTTATGCAAGTAAGGATTTGGAAAACAGACAGGTGTGGCCTTACTCGAACATTGCCTCTGCTTTTTGTATGTTTATCTAGCCTTTTTAAAGTGTAGCCCGTTTTATTAGCATAGGTGAGAATCAAACCCCGCCCTTCGTAGTGAGAGGCAGGCTATAGCGCCTTTTCATTCTATAGCATTGTCTAATCTAGTTCCTTAGGGGCCGATAACCTAGATAACAATTATGATCATCATCATAATCTAGTCCCAGAGCCGGGAATTGAGTTAAGACCTCCAGTGGACCATTGAAATTGTCAATCTCGGTTAGATAAATAATGAAGTTATCCCATGTTGCATATTAATAATATTTAAACAGGTTCGCTCACATCACGGGCGGAAACAGATTATATTTCTGCTAGCGCTGCTTTCTGTGACCTGGCTACTGCCTGAGAGACAGTTCAATCACGATTGGTTCCAGGCATGTAAAGGAATATTTCAGTCATCAGTCCCGTGTATTTGAGAATGTATTGAAAGATAGGGTCACATCGGACCCATGTAGTTGAATATTAACCACCGTGTAGTTGAGTGTTCGATATTGTGGTCATCATCTCCGTACATTGTCAAGTGTTTCATTCAAAATATAGAGTTAGGATATCATGGTTATTAGACCCGTGTACTTAAGTGTGTTGGATGTCATGGTCACGTGAGTTGTAAAAAAAATTATGAGTTATCACTCAATAACTCCGTATAGCTAAAACGCAGGAATATATAATTTATCAGCCTCGTGTACTCGGGTCGTTAGTCGTATATAGTTAAAAGATAGAAATAGATCGGTTCATATCGTTCATCCTGCCTCGAGGTATTTTTCCGTGGTGCTACTACGTAGGTTATGTCTCGACAACGTTATATGTTAATCCCAAAATCAGCAGCATGATAAGGGTCTTTATTTACAAAATAAATGTTGACACTAGAGAAATTAACCACACTAAATCATCTGAGTCTTTTGTAGACTATTATGCATAGCCTGTGTTCTTTCGTCCTCATTTACCATTGCCGTTCTCAAATCCATAAAGACGACTACTAATTCTGTTGAACGTCTGGAATCAACGTCAACATGTAACATACGCAAATCCGTTGTTTATAGAGTATGTGGTATTAATATACACCCATAGATATCCTTAAGATGTTGCCTTTAATGCAACCAGCAATCCATGTTCAGATACTTCAAAAGTTAAGAGCAGTAATGTAATTAAAATGGAAGTAGCAACTTATCAAGAACAGCTTATCAGAGTTGTCCAGAATGCGGTCAATGCTTTCACTCTGCTCCTGGTTTAACCATGCATATGGCTAAAAGACATGTGTGCACTGCAAATAGGAAAAAGTCAACCAAATTTCAAAAACTAATGCCACGTCAGTTGAGGCGTCCATTGTAAGTAGCAGTGGGAAAAGTCGGAAATCGGAGATTCAACATAAAATTAATTATTGGGAAAAAGCTTTTCGAGATATTTACAATAACTTAGAGAATTTTAATCCTTAAGTCCTGGAGAATAAATTCAATGAGTTCATATCATATTTGCAATAAATAAACTTGAAACTTCCAGGACTAAAGCATCCTGCTACACGTTACTATCAAATGCGAAATAATAATAATAACAGTCAATCCAATATTAACCACAAGAGCTCAACAAATCCACAGCGGAGTGCTAAAGCTAGACCTACGAGTAATAGAGGCCATTATGAATACGAAGTGACAGAATTTTATTATTACAATAGACGGAAGGCTGTATTTAGAAGAATTATGATTTCAGGTAGCCAAAAACCATGTCAGATTAATATAAATACTGTTGAAGAGAGTTTCAATAAAGCCTTTGGATCACCCAATGACAACCTTACCTTACCCCGTGGCGCTACAATCTATGAAGGACCTCGGCCTGCTCTACCACAGTCTTTCAGCTTTTCCTATCCCGTGCACGCCTCCTCCAAGCTCTGACACGTAGCACCCTGAGATCCTCCTCGACATCGTCCAGCCAGTGCATTCTCGGTCGCCCCCGTCTTCGCTTTCCAGTGGGTCGCCCATGGAAGACCTGATACACCATCCTTGAATCGGGCATTCGCTCGACATGTCCGAGCCATCGGATCCGGGAAATCTTGACCTCTGCGACGATATTAGGGTCTCCATACAGATCATAGATCTCCTTGTTGGCGCCACACTCCACGATCACACACACGGAGTACCTTCCTCTCCCACCTGTTCAACAAATCCTCATTCCTCCTAGTCAACACCCATGTCTCACACCCATAGATGACAACTGCGTGATAACGTTCTTGATCGCAGCAGTAACTGATGTAGCTTCTGTTCCCGGAGCGCAGTCTCTCATTGATTTCCTCGAGACAGTCAGATCCCTCGGTGATAGTCGATCCAAGGTATTTGATAGTGCTGGTTTTAGCGAAAGTCGTATTATTATCAATAACAAGCTCCTGAGGTGCCTCACCCTGCCTCACGGTGGTCATATACTTTGTCTTCGTGCTATTCACCCTCAGCCCAGCTCCTGAAGCCATCTGGTCTAATTCAACAAATGCCCTCTTCACATCTCCTGATGTCCTTCCCAGCAAAGCAACATCATCCGCATATGCAAGACACTGGATTGGCGTATTAAACAGTGTTCCTTCCACTTCACTCTGATATCTGACGAAACTGCGCATTGTACTCTTTCCACTTATAGTGATATTTCGAATAAGCTTCTCCAATACTAGGATAAACAACACACAGGAGAGAGGGTCACCTTGCCTCAAGCCTTGGTTGACACTGAACTCACGTGAATATTCTTGCTGTACTTTTACTTTACACTTGGTGTTCGTAAGTGTCATGCGTACTAGCCTGATCATCTTCTTAGGCACTCCAAGATGGCCCAATATTTCATTCAGGAAACTCCTCTTAATGCTATCATATGCTTTTTGGAAGTTGATATACAACTGATGGACTGGAATGTTAAGTATTCTTACCGTATCGTATTAAAACCGCCAGTCAAACACTAACGAAACGTTCAATTACATTATTAATCGCACATGTTTCGGTATTTCATTGATACCTTCCTCAGCATGATTGATATTATATCTTAAAACTAGTTAACAAAGCCAAAAAGAAATGGATATCCTTACAAACATTGTTTAAATCAAAAATGGAAAAGCTTGCCAATAATTAATTGCCATGCATTAAAAAGTAGTAGTAAAATGATGTAATTGAATTAAGTGCTCTACATTATAAACTGCCTACGTCAATTCAACATTAATTTTGTTCTAAAATTGTAGCGACAAAAGATGTCGCTGTCAGAAGAATGAAGCGTCTAAATTGTCGCTTCAAATGGAACAAACATTTGTAATACGGTCTTCTAACCTTAGAAATTCAGTCGATTCCCAACTTGATGGCCCACTCTCGGTCACTACAGTTTTCGAACAAAATTATTGGAGTATTGACGTAGGCAGTTTTAGAAGGTAGATCTCTTATTTTAATAACGTAATTTTACTCTCACTTTTTAATACATGGCATTTAATTATTTGCAAGCATTTCCATTTTTTATTTCAAACAATGTTTGTAAGAATATCCATTTCTTTTTGGCTTTGTTAACTAGTTTTAAGATTTAATATCAATCACGCTGAGCAAGGTATCAATGAAATACCGAAACCTGTGCGATTAATAATGTAATTAAAAGTTTCTTTAGTGTTTGACTGGGCGGTTTCAATAAGATAATACTATCAGTCAACACGGTTATTAATACCATTGTCATAATGGTCAATGTTTACGCATTTTATGGTATGTTAAATTCATAGCATTTCTCCAGCATGCATCGGATGGTAAATATATGGTCCGTGGTTGAGCGATTCCTTCTGAAACCACACAGGTAGTCCCCAAGATATTTCTCTGCAAACTCTTGTAGCCTCGCTGCAATGATACTAGTTAGCACCTTGTAACCCATGTTGAGGAGTGAGATATCTCGGTAGTTGTCACATCTCAGCATCGGACCCTTCTTATGCACAGAAAATACGATGGCTATCCCCCACTCGTTAGGCATCTTTTCTTCTTCCCAAATTTTCTTTATCACAATACAGAGCTGTCCATGAAGATAGCTGCCACATTTCTTCAACAGCTCTGCCGTGATCAAGTCTTCGCCCGGCGCCTTGTTGTTCTTTATACGCTTGATGGTTTCGCTTACTTCAGCCTGGAAGGCGCCACGACTAAAGGGTCGGGCCCCTCTTGGTAGATGTCCTCATCCTGCCCACCCTCACTCTTACAGTTCGTTCAGGACATGCTCGAAGTATACAGCCAATCTCTCCAGGATACGTCTTCCTTCCGTCAACAGATTACCTTCTGAGTCTTCGCACATGGTAGTCCGCGCTCTCTCTTGTTGCACGAAAACATTCCTCTCACATCTTTCTTCTTAGCGCTTTCCTCGATGATTTCGATCTTCTTCTTTGCCACTGACGCTTCTTCTTCCAGCATGTCTTCTTTGCTTCTCGGCGTGCTTCAATGAAATATTGTTTCATGCTCTTGGTTTCCCTCTGCAACGCATTTTGTCTTGCTTTATTCCGATCTGCCAGAGCATCTTTGCATTCTTCATCAAACCATCCTTAATTCCTTTGAAATTTCTTGAACCCCAAGGTTTGCTCTGCGGCCAATGATATAGACGTCTTGATAGTTTGCCAGTCTTCAGGATTTCCTTCCTCTATCAATTCTTTGGAAGTATTTTCATATTCTTCAACTTTTTGCCCACTCAGTTTGTCCACATCAAACTTCTTCTGCTTACTCCCTTTGACCTCCCTTAGTTGTCTAATTCTTTGTCTGTACTTCACACGCACCATAAAATGGCCAGATGTCTGCCCATCTACATGTACGCACATCCAGGATGTCTGTTGCATGCCTCGTGTCTATAAGGACGTGATCAATCTGATTCCGTGTGATGACGTCCGCTGAGAACCAGGTAGCTTTATGTATGTTCTTGTGGGCGAAAAATGTGCTGCTAACTGCATTCCCTTGCCACATGCGAATCCACTAGCCTCATTCCATTATCATTGCTCTCTACGTGTAAGCTTTCTCTTCCGATAGTGGGTTGTAAGTATGCTTCCTTCCCCACCTTGACATTTAAATCAGCCAGGATCACTTTGATGTCATGTGTCGGTGCCTCCTCATATAGAGACTCAAGATTTTCGCAGAAGTCATCTTTATCATCCTCAGAAGAATCTTCCTTAGGGGCATGGGCACATATAAAGGTGATATTAAAGAACTTGCCCTTCAATCGTAGCGAGCACATGAGCTCATTCTTTGATGTAAATTTGGTCACTGCCCCTACCCATTCCTTCCTCACATCAAAACCAGTTTCACTTATACTCTTCATGTCACCTCTGTAAAATAGAGTATATTTCCCTCTGGTTATACTTCCAGCCTCCTTCCATCGTACTTCTTGAAGTGCCATGAGAGAGATGTTATATCTCTCAAGCTCATCAGTTAGATTTGCAAAGGCTCCGATCCGGCGCAGGCTTAGGGCGTTCCAGGTTCCAATCCAAAAATCATTGCCATGTCAAGATTAATGTCTATTCGATGTATATCATCCGATTTTTCTTCTGTAGTGTAGTTTTCGTTGCAAGTTAATTTTCTGTGGTAGGGTAGCTAGCCCTACACACAAACTTCTAGGGGGCTGCCTCTCACAACTCTCAGGATAGCTGGCCTTTGATGTCAGGGTGGATCCCTTAGCCTTCTGAAGATCCCTTTTCTACCCAGAAGGCAGTGGGTTCCGACCGTTTTACCTCGTCTGCAGGTTGCCTCTTCCGCCACCCTCGCCGTACCGGACCAATCATCCTCCGCCTCAGGTACCGTTGGGGACTTCTCCCTCCTCCTTACTCATCCGGGCTTGGGACCGGCAATGGCGGAGTTACCCAATGACAACACCAGAGACAAATATTCATTAAATGAACCCCACGATAATCTTTAAACGGCGTTTATTAATATCGTTCAGAAGGCAATTAAGGCATGTCACCTGATACCTCACCCGGACCTGATCGTGTTTTATGAGAACTGGTATGGAACTCGAGATATCACAAATCATTACAATCATAATTAATATCATGCTATGTATTAGTTATGTTCCTACCCAACTCAAAGGAGGTAGGACCATTTTAATATACAAAGGGAAAGGGAATGTGAACGAGTTGTCTTTATGGAGACCTATAACAATATATCCGGTGATCCGTCGCATTATTGAACGTGTTTTGGACTCACAAATACGAATGCAGAATGAAATTGATCATAAGCAACGTGGATTTGTTCCCAATCTGGCAGGTTGTCACATTAATGCTAAGCTGACAAACGGTTGTTTGAATTATGCAAGAGTGAGAAAGAAAGACTGTGTGGTCGCTTTCTTGGATATCTCTCGAGCATTTGATAGAGTTGTCCACGCTCACATTGAAAAATCTCTCACAGCTCAAGGTATTTCATTATGAATGAGTAATTTAATTGTCTCTTAAAAGAAAACACAATACAAGTAGAAGTGGATGGTTAAGGAACGAAAATGATACCTGTTCGATGCGAAATGCCTCAAGGTGGACCATTGTCTCCAATATTGTTTAACATTGCCATTAACTTTTTACATGCTGAAATATGTGATGGTAATTTCACAAGAAAGCTTGGTTATTCCTTAGGAGATGATGTTTGACTGGTTTTGCAGATGACCAAGCAGTAACAGCCTGCCGTACTGATTCAGCAATTGATACCACCAAACACTTATTATTATCCAATGGTTTAGAAATAAATTCCAGCAAACATTCTGTCATTGTTGTTCAACAAGGTAATCTGACACAACATGACCTGCGCCTGGGCTCTGGAGAGACAATCCCATCCATATAATTGACAGAAACTATCAAATACTTTCTGTGTACTTTTAATAAGGACCTGTCATTTAATAGAGAGTTTTTAAAACCTTTCAACCAAAACCTTGAATAACTAGCAAAATCTCAACTTCTTAAAACCCAACCAAAAGCTAAACATAATGAACCAATACATTTTTCCATCTCTAATTTATCCTCTGCAGACAGCACCTCTCGTAAAAATTCCACTATATGTTCTGAATGGTCTTGATGTCATTATTAGACGGACGGTAAAATACATTTTTGGACTTCCAGATAGAACATCAAGTGCAATTTTATATTATCCCGCGTCAGACGAGAGGCCTTGCAATTGTTAACTGAAAATGGGTAGCTCTTTGCAAAACATTTCTATTGCACGTAAATTGCCAAAGTGTGATGATTCCCGCTTAATTAAACTGTTTACAATTTACGAAGAAATTCAAGTAAGCTTGAGTAGATTAAACATCACACAAGAAATTCATTCTTCGTGTGTGACTGCAAGGAAAATTCGTCAACGCCTAAGGCAGTCGTCTTTGCAAGAATGGTCCTCTATGCAAAGACAAGGAATTAGAGTGATGCATTTCGCTCAGTATGCGCCAGCAAACAACTTCATGATTGATAAGATTAATTTAACATCTTCAGAATGGACAGCTTTCTTAAAAATAATATAAATTACGCCAATCTCAGAGGAGTCACTGCTAATAACGGAGGATTCCCTTTGTAGAAGATGTGCAAAGGAGTCTGAAACACCAAGTCATGTACTTGGAAGTTGCCCTTTTAAATCTTTGCTTATTAACCGAAGACATAACAAAGTTAAACACTCAATCATAAACATGCTGAGCAATAAGGGATTTGAATGCTACGAGGAAGTGCATGCACTAGATTCTCAAGGGAGGAACCATGTCGCTGACATTGTTGCATTTAATAAAACATCTAATGAAGCCTATATTCTAGATCCAACCATTCGGTTTGAGAAGAATGCACCAGATCAAGCAAAAGAGGTTGACCAATAGAAAAAAGCCATCTATGAAGATTGCATCCGTACTTTAGGGAGAAATACGGAAATAGATACAGGAATCACACCTTCAATGTGCGAGGAATGCTGTTTGGAGCCAAGGGCACTATCTATAGAGAACATTTTGGGGTTTGAAGCCATTTTCTCAGTGTTGCCTTAGTAAACAAGAGATAAGTGCTTTTCAGTCGGTCAACACGAATGCACCCAAAAGAGCTGGGTTATGCCCGAATCTTGGAATACATTACATGAGATTAATAAATACACTAGAATGACCATATTCGATCGTCAGGCGATCATCATTTGGCAAAAAAATCTATATTTGAAAATATAGGGGAAAATATTTACAATATGTACAATTATTTAGTTGCAGTATTGGTACTGCAACTGTCGGTGTATGCTAAATGCAGCATATATGATATTGGGTGAAATTCTAAATGGTGATAGCTATCCGGAGTTTGTATAATTGTAGTGATTATATGGTTGTAAAAATGAACTATGGTTAAACTGTAATATTACAGGCCACTACTTATCTGGTTGTCTTCCTCGCTGGAGCTACGCGCAGTTTCGTGTTCACTTTTACTCCAGGTGTGGTCGACTGAGATGGGCTGTTATCTCAACGACACTGGTTTTTCCCTTTCTCCCTCCTGTTCATATGTGCTGTGCGGAGTCAGTGCGATGTGTTTATGTGGGGTGTTGCCAAATCTAGACGTATGTTATTGAATGAGGTGGGTCTACAACTATTAAATACCGTGGAACATTCCACGCCACGCGTGGACCGTTAGCCATTCAAACTAAGCGCCGCCCGTTCTTTTGAGGACGTCCTGGCACCTTTAATACTGCCGCGAATACGGGCCTTGGTTTATTTGCAGAAGAAAAGTACATCGTGCACCAGATCCCGATAACATTTACCTATTAAAACCCCCTAATCTCCCCCCCCCCCTTTTTATCTAGCTTGGCTGTATCTCTAAGTTGGGTCTTGTTTCCGACAGGGTGTATGTTTTAGTAGAGTGAAGAGGGATGAGCTCTCAATAAACGTGTGTTAATTTAGATTGTTGGGATTGTTTCGTTTGGCTAGGTATGTCTCGATTGCTTCCTTTATGTCAAGAGCTCTGCCTTTCGATTCGTGATGAAGTATTTTCAGGTCCGCCTCGGGGTTAGTAAAGCTGTGTCCCGCGTCAGACATATGTTCCCATACGGCTGAATGTGTTCCGTATTTTATCGCATTCCTATGTTCATTATAACGTGTGTCTACTCCTCTTCCACTCTGTCCGATGTAATTAGCTTGACAACCAGTGTCTTGGCATGTTATAGAATATACCCATGGCTTTGAAAACGGGTTATGTTTATTTCGATAACTATTTTGTAGGTGCCTACTGGTTGTGTTTTCCGTTGTGAATGCTATTTTTATGCCTTGCTTTTTGAATAGATTAGTGATCTTATATGTATTCGCATTCACATAGTTGAAACGCGCAAATCATTTCTCATTACTGTCCGGTTTGGGAATCGTTTTATCTTGATTTTTATGTTTGGCTATAATTTGGTTTATTTTGCTATGGCGGGAAATTGTTTTCCTTTGCTATTTGCTTAATGGTTCGTATTTCCTTATTATAGTTGTCTTTTGACATGGGTATGTTTAAAGCCGTGTGCACCATTGAATTGAACCCCGCTAATTTGTGCGTACTGGGGTGATTAGATTGATTGTCGATTGCATGCGAGGTTTGTGTGGCTTTTCGGAATATGGAATATAAAAGCTCGTTGTTTTTACGTTCAATAGTTATATCCAGATAATTTATTTTTCGGTCTGTTTCGGATTCCTTAGTGAATTTGATTGAGTGGTGTAGGCTATTAATGGATTGGAGAATTGTTTCTTCGCTTGTTAGCTCAGTATCGTAGATGCAAATTACATCATCTACGTATCCTTTCCTTATTAGTATTCCCTTTGTTTAAGTCTTTTCTAAGAACGAATTTTCTAGTGCATTAATGAAGATGTCAGCCTTAAACCCGCTTAGTGGCGATCCCATCGTTAGGCCTTCTCTCTGTGTGTACATCTTATTGTCGAATTGAAACACGTTTTGGCTGCGTACGACCCTCAGTAATCTCACAAGCTCTTCAGTTTCCTTTGACGAATTGTTGGATTTTAAGTTGTTTTCGATAGTGTTGATTGCTTCAATAATCGGAATATTGGTGTACATATTAGTTACATCGAAGGATACTAGGCTCAAGCTAGGTTTCATTTGTAGGGTGTTCAATGCTGATACTAGTCTGTTGTGTTCTTTACAGAGTTGTTTTAGTCGTTGGAAAGACGGTATTTTAAGTGTATTAGTAACTCTTTGCTGATTTTTTAATTAGGGACATTCCTACAATTGACTATTGGTCTCATTGGGCACTCCTTTTTGTGTATTTTTGGTTGTCCCCTCAATGAAGGTATTTTCGGGTTCATGTTTATTAGTTTCGATTTTTCGGCTTTGGTCAGTATGTATTCTGTTTCTTTTAGCGCATGAAGGTAATAATTTTTTTTTTATTTGTTTGCAGATAACCGGGATACATCACATGTCTGACAGAGAACCCATTGTACTTTTGAGCCCACTAGAAGGAAACATCAACAAGCCAGTACAAGTCAAGGTGATATTTTTAAAACTAACTTGTTTCATTTTTGTTTGATATTTTATTTGTATGAGATGCATGTGTTAACCTGAATTTAGGTATTTATGGCAGTTTATTTAATTGATTTTTAGAAAGTTGCAAAGAAAAGCTTTACTGCTGTTGCAGTCGCTGGAAACCCGAGACGCACTAGAGTGGGACCATTGTCAAATAGTGACCTATTCAAAACTCAGGTAAGACTAACTTAAAATGCTATCCATTTTACCACTATTGAAACCCCTAGATAAAAATTCATTTCCTGTATATGACTGGGACGATGATTGCTTTCTTGATTAATGGCTATGTATTGGCAACCAACACAAGACCATATTGGTTGTTGACCAGGATAAGTACAAGACCATATTGGATTTTTAAACTAAAATTTAAATTCAACTGACGTGTCGTTCACTATGGACTCAACAAATATCTTCAGGTTTGAACAAGATAATTTGGAAATAACGACATGACATTCATTTTTTGTTCCTATATTGATTAAAGGGGGATGCTAATGACTGCTGCTTTATAAAAACTAAGTAGATGTGTTACTGTTAGTGCGACATACAGATTCTTTTTAAATATTTTTAAGGTGTTTTCATTTAATGTCAATCAACGTTAAAGTTTTATTTACAAGTATTGATTGATTGATTGACTGAGTGATTGGTTATTTTGTTTGTTTTTAGGTGTGGTCATGCGCCATAAACGTAGTGAACAGACAGTGAAAAAGCATACATTATGCTTTAAAGTACTATGTGCACTTGTGCAACGTTAATAACTTACTATACAAAGTTTTATTATAAAACATGGCGTTAGTACTGTAGCCGTTTGACGGATGTCCCATGTCCACATAAGAGCACATCTAAATAACAGCAGAGTACAAGACTCAAAAACATCTCGGGGTAAAAATAAACAAACAACCTACGTTGTAATTTAATATAAAAGCTTAGCTGTTATTCCGATGTACACTACAGCAAGGATAGAGAGGAGTTAAATTTCAAGGAATCATGAATGACCCCAGTTTTCTATAAGATTAAATGCATCAGGTCAATTTATTCATTCAACCATCCTACTCTATTTACAGTTCTTCTTTTCTTCATTTAAAGTCAACCTTGTTTCTCTTTGTAAAATGTAGTAAGAATTAGTAATTCTGTAAACCTTTTTTGAAATTAGATTAACTTCTATTTTTGTAAATGGCTGCCCACGCGTCGAATCATATCTTGCACATTGCTTCCTCCTACTTCGTCTAAAACGACCTACATTGGACTAGTTGAAAATTTTCCTAACGTGTCTCGGACTCTGAAAGCACTGCTGGTGCTGGTGTTCAGCGTTTCTGAAGATTTTTGGACACAGTGATGCTGTTGACTAAGTGGTTTGCGAGGTGATCAATTATCCCATCACTGATAATCTGACCCTGCATTCTTCCTAACCAAAACGATGCGGTTTCATCCATCAATTGGAGTTAACAGGTGAACATTATCTTCGGGAAACATCTTTGGTGAATCGACTAGTTAAGGAGTACTGTCTATGCCTTGGCATATTCGTGAACGGTGTTCACGCTTAAGGGAGGGAGACTGATACGTGCAAGGCACGTCCCTACCATTTCAAACATGTATATACCCTTGGATCGTAACATCTCGACATTTGAAACGACCGCCTGGTGACTTGCTTCCCATTTTGAATACGAGATGGTAGCGCCAGTCGGACTTTGTAAAGTCTGCACGTGGTTCCTGTTTCTCTCCGATAGGTGGTGTGGGCTGCGCCTTATAATACTCCTTATATGCATGACATAATTGAAAGACAATTACATTCTTCGTCATCAAACAAATGCTAGTGTATTCTTGATACCGCCAAATTATGAACTTATTTATGACATTGTTGTTTTGAGGTGTCACTCCGTGATTGGACAATATTATTTACATGAAGACAGTTCGGCAATTGACGAGCGATTCTCCGCCATCTTGTGAATAATAAGTTGTGACTGATTGCTGGGAAAAGAACTACGCATATTGTGAATCTCGCCAGGGCGAGGGCTCTGCCCTCGTCCAAGCTAACTTGGGAATATATCCCAGTATTGGATGATACTTGAAATATTAGTGAGCAACGATCATCTGTAATAATCGTGTAAATAGTTTCTTCGGCCGCCAAATAAAAAGGCGATTTTTGGTGTGCATCTCTTCGACAGCGACTGGAAGCCATCTCCTCTTAATTTTTTTTGTGATATAAATCCTTTAAGGATATCTAAGTAGTGTTTAAAAATTAGTGTTTCCCCTAAAGGTATGTTTTGGCATGTTATTATTTTAAATTATTGGAGCTCCATGTTTTGCATTGTGTACTGAGTGTTTGTTTTGGTTCTGAAAGGTTGACCTTGGAATAGATATGTCACCTATGAAAATGTAAATTTTTGTTAAACTATATTTGCCCGGGGAACACTACTGTTTTTCTTCTTATTTTATTATGTGGCTTCTGGCTAAAGCAATTTTTTTTTCTTCTTATAATATTATGGTACTTGCCAGACGAATCTATTAACACTAGGCCTAAATTGGTTTATTAGTCGGTCGGTTTTTAGTCTGATCCGTTGCCTGTAAAAACTATTTTATCTCGTAGTGCCTTGGGTTTGTTTATATCTAGCTGTTTTCTCACTGGAGAAGATTTTATTTAAAATATAAATTACGCGTTTCTCATAAATACGTACTGATGTAACTTCAACTGTTCTTGGTCGCCATGGTAACTTGTTGTCAGTAGTGCATTGTGGGCCTTCCTTTTCTGGCGTGTTTTTTGAAGTGCACGTTCTTGGGTCATGGTGGTGTTGGTTGGTTAACTTATTTGTTTTAAATTTTCCTTTGGTTTTCCTTTTTTGGAGTTTTCTTGGTACTCCTTCGTTATTCTTTCGTTTCCTTGTTTATGGTAATATTTTTCACTAGTTTTTTGATTCTCCAAGGCCCTCATGGTCCAGTTTGGGAATATGTCTGGTGCTTATTTAGTGTTTATTTTGGTTGTAGCTTTTCATACTCTTACCTCAGGTTATTGTTTATTGATACCGGCCTTAATTTTTTTTTATTTTCTACAGTGAGAATTCTAGCTGAGGTTTTGTTTTATTTTGTAATTTATGTTGCCTGATGCATGTTCTCTTTTCTGGTGGAAGTTTTAACAATTAATTTTTTTTGTTCCTTTTACTACTGTTATGGCATTGTTTCACCGGCAGCAGTTCTGTCGGTTAGTGGGGGGTGTCTGTTGAATAGCCTGTGTGTGTTGTCCCCTTCTCCATCTTCCTTCCACCCCTTTTGGAGATCTTCTGTTGGGACATGTCTTCTGGAGGTGATTTTGCTGCGGAAGTGACCCGGGCCCCTGAATACAGGTAAGTTGGCCCATCCACGCTCCCCGTACTCGTCTCATTCTGGTGAAGCAGAGCGTTGGTTATCGAGTTACCGACGTGCTGCTGGCCAGTGCCGTTCATTTGGGGTCACAATAATTATTAGAAAAATCCTAATCGTGAAAAATCAAACTCATTAGTTAACGATTAAGTATCTCATCTCATCGAATATCACTGAAATCAACTCCCGGGAATCATTAAGCAACGTAAAATCATCGCAAGTACTATCCAAGAAAGATAGCATTCGATAAAAAAAAATGCAAGAGGAAAAATAATATGTACACGACTGTACACCAGAAAATCTATGAAAAGTGACTAGCTAACTATAGAAGCATGGATGCATTGAAGGAATGTCATCACCCCACGACAAAACTGTATCGTGGATATGCTGGGCTTCGCCTAGAAATCCATAAACTGGCTCCAGTCATTATGCTCTGGCATAATTCAAAAATAAATGCTGGCATCAAACGTTCATTTCTAAAATGGTTGATCGAAATAGTCTACAGTATGCAAATCACATGTACTAATTATTATAAGTAAAGATGTTGTTCACTTCCCTTGATAGTTGCCTGCAACGATGGATACAATGGTTATAGCACGCCACCTCCATGACATGTGGCTGGCTCGAACCCACATGTGCAACACACATGTTCACTGGTTCCTCGCCACGATTTAAAGTTCCATAACGTCAACGTCCATCACACCACCAAATATGGTTTAACAATCCATAATGACGTTTCGATTCATGATAGTATTATTCAAAAGTTTATCACGAATGTTCGCTACCATGAGTACCTGTACGGTATCCACTAACACCATGGCTTGTGCCATAGAAATCCACGTGATCTAGACTGCTGTAGTTGACTATTGTCATCCGGTCATTTACAGTTCCGAAATAAGTCTATGTTACTAGTACAAATGTACATGACTTTGCTATCATTCAACTTGTATTAGCGCAGTACACTGACGAACATTGTTTGCCATATTTTCGAACATTAGATATAAAGACATAATTCATTCGAGAAGACCTTAATGCTGGGGAAGATAGAAGGCACAAGAAGAAGAGGGAGGCAGAGAATGAGATGGATGGATGGCATCACAGAAGCACTAAATTCCAGCTTGGAAAATCTTCGAGAGGCAGTGCAGGACAGAGGAAATTGGCGTAGTCTAGTAGGCTACATGGGGTCACAGAGAGTCGGAATCGGCTAAACGAATAGAGAGAGAGAGAGAGAAATCCTTTAATTGAAGATATGATATTCCCAATATTCGGGTTAGGAATATATTCCAGCACATGGGCTAACTGTATGTCAAACTGAATATTAGTCCACAACAGTTTTGAACGCACAAAATTGGTCCGACCATATAAATGCTATCTGCGGACAACACAGAAACAGTGTTTCCTTGCAGGCTAATTATCTGGCAATATGTCTGGTACTCGTAATATTGTCCCGAACGAACGCTTCGAATACATGCTCGATTTCCATGACACGAATCTCGTACTATGCTCTCTTGCACACATTTTCCTCACACTAACAGGTGTTCCTGGTGCAGTGAAATGACTCGCTATCCCGCGCGCATCCACCTCGCGCATCTGACGTAACGCCTTCGCTCTAGTGGGCTCTCCACAAAATTTTCCTTGGCGCCCTCTTCCAACTGACTTCAAAATATAATCCAGACAAACGACTCTCATATCCAGGATATGGGCTCCCTCAAAAATGGGCACATCCACCCCACACATGCTAAAATTGAAAATCTCCATTTTTATTTTTCATCTTGCAGGTGTTTTTCGACTTTATTCCTATCTAGTTCTTGAAAAATATTCCTGCAGATTTACAGCACTAAATTTTCCCACGATGTTACCAGATGTAATGTCTTCAATTCGATAACTGCCATTATCTAAACTCTGCGCAACGCTGAATGGTCCATTATATAAGGTGGCAAACTTTGAATATACTTTGTTGCTGACATCATATGGAGTAGGCTTCCTAATCAACACTTAAGTTCCTTCTCTCAGAGGCTCTATATATCTCCTTCCTCTAACTCTTATGTTGCGTTTTTCTTCCTGTATTCGCAATCTTCGCAAAGCTTCTACGCGATGGGAATCACATCCTTCCATCGCCAATGTTCATTTGCACAGTAGAGACGACAGAAATTAGTTATCTCAGACATCAATCTCTCCGCCGGGTTACCCTCTGGATGTCTTATGGAACATAACACCTGCCTGATATCCAATTCTCTCATGGCATTTCCGAACTCCCACGACGTAAACTGCGAACCATGGTCTGATAATAAAAATTCATGCTTTCCTGCTTCAGGAATAATGCATTCCCTTATCCTCTTAATTATGTATCTGGAATTTGCTTACTGAATAGGATGTATCATTGTGTATTTACTAAAGACGTCAACCGTAACCAAAACATATAGGTTGCCCCTTTTTGACTTAGGTAGCGTCCCGTAAATATCTGTGGCATATAATTCACGAGGCTTTGATGGGATAATGGGCCTTGTTATCTCTCTCAACAAATGCGAATTGTGTTTGCTACGCTGGCACAAATCACAAGTCCTGATGACCTCTCTGACGGTGTTTCTCATATGTTTCCAAGTAAACTTTTCTGCAACTATGCACACAGTTTTATCGACTCCTGCGTGTCCCAAACTTCTATGAGCTAACCAAATGATGGCTTCCTGTAACCTAGGAGGTATGGCGATTCATAGCTTACTATGATCTTCATCGATGAATTTATACACAACGCCATTCAATAATACATAATCTCGCGTCATCCTTTCCATAACTGGATATTCAGCATCAGTCGGATCCATGTCTCGATGAATAAATTTATAAATGTTTCTTAACAATCCGTATCGTTTCTGGGCTTGTGGTATCCTCTCATTACTGGTAAAATCCGAAGAGTAGGCACCACGACTCTGCTTAATAAATCAGCCCCCAATTAGCGTTTCCTGGTCTCTGTTCAATGGTCACGTTGAACTAATGCACGAATAATGCCCATCTCGTGATCCTATCACTGGCAAAAAAAAATAGGATAAATTTCAGAGCGTGTTGATCCGTTCTGACTATCACGGGATGTGAAATAAGTAACTTCTCCCAGGACTCTAATGCAAAAACAATCGCCAAAGCTTCAAGCTCCGTGGTAAAATAATTGCGTTCTGATGGCTTCAACTTCCTACTGATGAAACATAGATAGTGTCTTGTGCGATCCTCATCTTCCTGAAGTAAGATGGCTCCTATCCCAATATTCGATGCATCCGACTCGATAATAATTTTTTTCTCAAAGTCTGGATATTCCAACTTGACACTGTTGAGCATTAACTCCTTCGCCTTATTAAGAGATTCTTCATGTGAGTCATCCCATTTCCATTTATTGTCCTTTCTTAACAAACTCTGCAAAGGTGCTACTACATCAGTATACTTATGGCAATGTCCTGCAAAGAACTGGCAAGTTCCTAAGAATTGTCGTACATGCTTGACTCGAGTAGGTCTAGGAAATTCAGCAATTGCTTGAAGTTTCTCTTCATTGGGTCGATAACCATCACCATCCAAGATATGTCCAAGAAATCCAATTTTTTTCTTAAAGAACTGACATTTCTTCAGGTTAACTTTGAAATTGGACTTCCTTAAATCCAAGGATAAATTTCGTAGGTGTAACATGTGCTGAACTTCAGTCTATGAAGCTACCAAAATATCATCCACATAGCATATACTGTAATTGTATCTTTAACCTCTTGACTTAGGTTCTGATCTAAGGCACGTATCAAAACTGCTCCTGAAGTCTTCATCCCAAACGGAAGTTTTCTAAAAGCATAGGTCTACTGTTCAAATAGAAATCCTGTGAACTTTTGTGAATCTTCGCTGAGTCTAACATGATGATAAGAAGAAGTCAGATCTATAGTCGAAAACCACATCTTAACCTTGAATTTTCTCAATAAATCCTTGATCAAAAGTGGTCTATCATATTCTGGCAATAGTCTTGAATTCAGTGACCTGTCATCAAGGCATATCCTTAAATTCCCATCTGCTTTAAGTACGACAGCCAAAGGATTAACGTAAGCCGTTACACATTTCTTAATAATCTGATCCTTCTTCAGGTTTTGGATAATCTCTTTCACCTTCGTCCTGTGTTTTTCTGGTATTGGATACAAATTTGCATGATATGGGTTATCTTCACATATTTGGATCTTATATTCGAAGCCCTTAATCGCTCCTCGTCTAGTATCAAAAATATCATGGAATTCTTCTAACAAACTCGTCGTTACTGGAACATGCTCAATTCTCTCATCAGCCTTCTCAGATATTTCTATGCTCTCAAAAACCTTGGTCCATCTCACTTCTCCCACGGTGTATTTCTCTTCATCTTCGAAATGAACATCCCCTGCATGATGAAATTTAATCGTATCCGATTCCATGTCTAGAATAGCCTTGTACCTCTTGATAAAACCCGTCCCCAAGATCAAATCATGTGCAATATCCCGCATCACGACGAAAATATGGTCGAAGAAACATCCTCCAATCTTAATCTTTAAATACAGTAGCATCTTGCACGTGGTAACCTTATTAGGAATAATACCTTTGATCTTAATTCCAGCTACAGGTATTTCTTCAATATCCTCCGTTAATTTCCATAAATTGTACAATCGTTCGCTCACCAAACAAAGGATGGCAAATTTATTTATCAGAGTGTGCACCCGTTTCTCTCCAAACTCTTTTATCTCGTGTTCTTCCTGAATCAAGTTCTCATCTTCGACTTCCCATTGAATAATTTTGGAAATATACTGCTTTGGAGTTACTTCTGCTGGCTCTCTCGTTCCGAAATCGACGTTTTTCAATCTTCCCAGCCGAATTATTAATACCAGAAGTACTAGGTTGATTTCTTCTATCATCTAATTCCTTCAGATATTGTTGACTTTCTTCTCCTCTCTGCTCCAGATTTTGTCTTTGCTGATCTTTGAACCTGTCATTGTTCGATCTCTCATATTGCCGATTGTTACCTGTTCTATTGTATAGCCTACTGTATCATTGTCTCCTCCAAGAATTCCAATTCTTTCCATACCTTTCTCTTCTAACGTAAGGTTGTCTATTATCTTGTCCTCTTCTATCGTGATACTCCCTCGACGTTTGCTCTTCCCTATTCCTATCATTCCTATCAGGTGTTGTCTGACATTGTCTATCGGTAAAGACAGCATATGCGGCTTGATTCTCTTGCTTGCTATTCCTCTGCTGGTAAAATTGAGAATTGGAATGGTCTAAACACTGAATGACTTCAACAAATTCCTCCATGTTTTCGACATTATCAGATATAAGGCTTCGTTGCACCTCCAACGGATATTGTCTAATTAACGCAGGAATTAGTTCATAAGTTGGCATGGGTGGATCTAAACATTGGAGTTTCCCAAGCTGGTTTGCGAAATAATTCGAATATTTAGTTGGCTGTGACGTAGAATAACGTTTCACGTATAACTCTGCCCTGATATTCTGCTGAGTTTCCGGAGACCAATATTTTCGTAATAGTGCCTGTTCAAACTCTTCCTAAGTTCTCAAATTGCAACGAAAGGCCCTAAACCAGACGAGTGCCGGACCGTCTAAAAATCTACTAATAACTCTCATCTCCCTCTCTAGTAACTTTAGTATCCTTCAGATAATCTCGAACCTCCCTCAAAAATTCAACAGGCGAAACATTTCCAGTTCCTGAAAATTTAATCGGTTTCTCTTCATAACTCTTTACTAATGAGATCGGGGTAGAAGTACGAATGGTAGAGACTCCTTCTGACCTACCTATCTCTGATAATCTTCCTCTAGTTTCAAAGGTATTTTCAGTTATATTTTCTTGTTTCTCATCAGATATTGATTTATACTCTTCCAATTTCCTCTCCAAAATGCTAACAGTTTGTCTAACTTCCTCCATTTCCTTCCAATTTTCTTTTCCCTCTTCATCTATTTCCATACTATCCTTCAATTCTTCTATTCACTTCATCTGACTTTCCTCTTGAACAGTTAACTGATTCTTTATTTTTTCCACCGTATCCCGAATAGATTGAATGTCTCCTGCCACTACTTTAATCTCTGACGAAAAAGCTGTCCTCACTCCTTTACCTTCATCATGAGTTTCTTTCACAAGCTGTTCCTGAATATCATTAATTACTTTTTCTTTAACCTCATCCTTCAATTCTGAGATTACTCCTTCCTTTAATTGTTCAACTATTATTCCCTGAAATTCAGACGTAACCTTCTGGACTACTTGTGGGGAATTCAATGTACATTCCCTCATCGTACTAATTTCCAAAGTTGCTAAGTCATCTGTTACATTCCGGACCTGATCTTCTAACTTATTTTCCAACGACCTAACCATCGTCTGCGTATCGTTCTTTTGTTGAGCTAACTCGTCCTTCATCAAACGACGACTCTCCTGCAAGTTTTCCTTCATATGGCCGCAGTTAGTAAACAAGTTATCTTTCAAATTCTTCTCGGTATCTATGATCTTCAATTCCAAACTTAAGACATTCTCTTGAGCTCCCCTAGCTTTATCTTTGATTTTCGTTTCCAATGAGACTACTCTATCCTCAATTTTAGCATCTATAGACTCAGATAGCTATTCTCGAATGATTCCATCATTCTCAACATCCTGCTTTCTATCGATTCTATCTTTCCTAACATTTCGGATTTCAACGAGATTGAGTTTTCAGTGATTTTACATTCTAAACCTTTTTACAGAAGCCGAATTCTCTTTTATTTGACTTTCGATTTTGTTATCTAAACCTCTCATTTTCTTATCTATTTTAAGTTCTAGAGAAACAAAAATCTCTGTTATTTTATTTTCTAGAGAAATAAAAATCTCTGTCATCTAAGTTTTTATTTTATGTTCTAGAGAAGCAGAATTCTCTTTAATTTTCTGACCCAACTCCTGGATCATCCAAGTAATTGTTTCCATTTCATTCATAATAGGTATTGAGAACACTGGGGTACGATATCAGTCGACGCTTGAAGAACCTTAAATCTAAAATATTAGTACAGTGATTATGCAGACACGACCTTGAACTGAGACTTCATTACGAATAACTTATTAATTCTTACATTTTCTATTAATTTACTGTGAAAAATCACAAGCAACAACCCAACAAACTGGAAATCAAAACTACAAGACTGTGCATTCATGATCATGAATCAAACCAAAAAAATCTCCTATGCTAATTCAAAAATCAAATACCACTCGACCTCGTATCGAAATTCGGAATCGAATCGCATCAGAGTCAGAAACAACTCAACATGTTGGCAGCCAAACTCGCGTCCCACACGTTGGGCACCAAAACTCTTCTACCTTACTTTATGTGACCGTTTGACGAATGTCCCACGTCCACATAAGCGCACATCTAAATAACAGCTGAGCACAAGATTCAAAAACATCTCGGTGTAAAAATGAGGAAACATCCAACGTTGTAATTTAATATAAAAGCTTAGCTGTTATTCCGATGTACACTACAGCAAGGGTAGAAAGGAGTTAAATTTCAAGAAATCACGAATGACCCCAATTTTCTATAAGATAAAATGCATCAGGTCAATTTATTCATTCAACCATCCTACTCTATTTACAGTTCTTCTTTCCGCAGGGAGATCGCTAAATACACTCCTGAAATAAAAAATGCCCTATCGCTCCCCCCTGGGACCCTGTTTTAAAGATGCCCTATTTGATTAACGGCAATAATTAAATTCAAAATTCAAAATTAAATAACAGAATTATCAAAGGTTCCTCCAACATTTAATGAAATTTATAGTTTATCACCGGAATGTGTGTTATTCGAAACACCATAAACACATTGACGAAGTGCAGACAATTAATAGTCCGGTCTGACATCATTTCAAAATTATATACAAGTTAAAACAGCATTATATTTAAAAATATCTTCTAAATTATCCCTGGTTTCAATATCAATCATGTGAAAAGGCATGAATAAAAATATTGAAATAGTTATCTCAATTATATAACTAGCCATTAAACTATTGGCTATGAACAATCTATTCTTCCATGTTATCTGATGATAAATCAGTTATCTCACAATCATAAATTTCCACACCTAGAATTTATTAATCACTCCGACAACCTTGTTGATTTAATATAATTTCTTAAAGAAATGAATTTATTCACTTATTAAATTTGGGAGTAATTCGCTAATATCATGTAATTATTAAATTTTATATGAATTATGGATCAGTTATAACGGCTAACAAAATCATCCGAAATCGAGGTCAGAATTCCATGAATGCCCCTTATTACTAAGCAACAACAGGCTTTACATTCTTTATCTCCACATAATATTGAAAGTTTCAATATTATGTTGATCAAACTGCAATATTAAAATTATTCCGTAGATTATTTGAGGTGCCTAGAATCAAAACGCGCCAAATCCATTCCTTCACTTTTTCGGCAAAGTGGCGAAAACTGTCACAAACGAACCTATACCCAAGACGAAATACTTTTTTCACTAAAAATGAATGAATTCTTTTTAAAAACAGTGACGAAGTACGAAGCTGATCCCCTATATAGTTAAAAATGTATGTAGAAAAATATAAATCAATAATTCGGATTTGTCGGGGTTTGTTACTAAGATTTGGATTGGGCAGGTTTTGATACCAAAGAGCCCTAATACATTTGAAGTTGCGAAAAGATTGTAGAAACTGCGTAAGCTTTATTCAGAAATTAATATTTGAATGAAAGTTAACTAAATATAGGTTCTAAAATAAAAACCATCGTATAATTTTTGTGTTTTGTTGTTGTTATTATTGTTGTTTTAAGGGGCGGTTGTGTTTTATTAGAATAAACAGAAATATAATAAAACTCATATTACCCATTCAAGATTTGATTGCCGCTGGGTGTGGCTGTGCCAGAGTTTATGTTTATTGTAGAATGAGCTCTGCGGGGCTAAGCGGAGGACACAGCGATGACAGAGTGCAATCTGCACATAGATCACGAAGCATTGCGACAGAAAAGCGTCACAGGAGCTCATGTCACCATGGACAGTTAAATACAAAGCTGGAGCTGAGTCATATCCTACACCCGCAACTGTACCTGTCAACGAAGCAAGCTGACGTGTGACACAATTACATAAAGAGTAGTTTCCATCTCCACCGCCGGCAATCAATTCCTGAAAGGGTAATAATACTGTACAGTAAATAACCCCTGGCACTACAGCCCGTGAAGGGCCTAATCCCCAGCCATTTGGCCTGCAGATATTGGGGTGCCGCATGACCAGCGCATCGGGTCCCCTCGGCCGTTAATCTTGGTTTTCCCGATCGGGGCCCTGTCCTCCAACAGTCATCTTACAAAACACTCGCTATATGATACAACTGCTCTACACCGCAACTTCCTTTTCGAAAATATTATCATCATCTCATTAGAGAAATCCAAATTACATTATTAATTACGACCGAATTACCTCTTGTCTATAATCTGATCCAAAATTCGATTATGTGAACACCACAGATTGGTTCACTGTCACTCAATAAATTTATTATTATTATTATTAAATCTTTCAAAAAGTCAAATAATTAAATTCCAAGTTTATGATACCAACAGATCTTCAAAATCTCGATAATCATTGAACATGATTCAATCAAGTATTATCGGAAGTATTACAATCATCAATTATTATTATGATAATTATTAGAGAAATACTAATCGTGAAAAATCAAACTCATTAGGTAACGATTATGTATCTCATCTCATTGAATATCACTGAAATCAACTCCAAGAATCATTAAGTAACGTAAAATCATCGCAAGTGTTATCCAAGAAAGATAGCCTTCGATCAAAAAAATGCAACAAGAAAAATAATATGTACACCACTGTACACCAGAAAATCTATGAAAAGTGACTAGCTAACTATAGAAGCATGGATGCATTGAATGAATGTCATCACCCCACGACAAAACTGTATCGTGGATATGCTGGGCTTCGCCTAGAAATCCATAAAGTGGCTCCAGTCATTATGCTCTGGCATAATTCAAAAATAAATGCTGGCAGCAAACGTTGATCTCTAAAATGCTTGAACGAAATAGTCTACAGTCTGCAAATCACATGTACTAATTATTACAAGTAAGGATGTTGTTCACTTCCTTTGATAGTTGTCTGCGACGATGGATCCAATGGTTGTAGCACGCCACCTCCATGACATGTGGCTGGCTTGAACCCACATGTGCAACACACATATTCACTGGTTCCTCGCCACGATTTAAAGTTCCATAACGTCGACCTCCATCACACCACCAAATATGGTTTAACAATCCATAATGACGTTTCGATTCATGGTAGTATTATTCGAAAGTTTATCACGAACGTTCGCTACCATGAGTACCTGTACGGTATCCACTACCACCATGGCTTGTGCCATAGAATCCACGTGATCTAGACTGCTGTAGTTGACTATTGTCATCCGGTCATTTACCGTTCCGAAATAAGTCTGTGTTACTAGTACAAATGTACACGACTTTGCTATCATTCAACTTGTATTAGCGCAGAACTCTGACGAACATCGTTTGCCATATTTTCCAACATTAGATATAAAGTAAATCCTTTAATTGATGATATGCTTTTCCCACTATTCGGGTTAGGAATATATTCCAGTACATGGGCTAACTGTATGTGAAACTGAATATTAGTCCTCAACAGTTTTGAACACACAAAATTGTTCCAACCATATAAATGCTATCTGCGGACAACACAGAAACAGTGTTTCCTTGCAGGCTAATTATCTGGCAATATGTCTGGTACTCGTAATATTGTTCCGAACGAACGCTTCGAATACATGCTCGATTTGCATGACACGAATCTCGTACTATGCTCTCTTGCACACAATTTTCTCACACTAACAGGTGTTCCTGGTGCAGTGAACTGACTCGCTATCCCGCGCGCATCCACCTCGCGCATCTGACGTAACGCCTTCGCGCTAGTGGGCTCTCCACAAACTTTTCCTTGGCACTCTCTTCAAACTGACTTCAAAATATAATCCAGACAAACGACTCTCACATCCAGGCTATGGGCTCCCTCATATTGGGCACACTACCAAATACAACAAGTGAACAAGTCGGTTTACCACGTGGGTTAGATTTAAAATCAGAAAACGGTCGTTGGTTAACACTTTAATCTTGGCCTGTAGGCTTTTTGTCAGCACATGAACTTGCTGGAGCTGATTCTTATTACTTGAACTGAGAAGATGTTGTGCGATGTGTGTTTTGCCGTATTGAACTTTCACGCTGGGAAGAAGGGGATCATCCCATTCGAGACCATTTGCGATGGTCTCCTCGTTGTCCTTACATGCTTGTAAAATAAGTGGGTAACATACCAGTGTATTCATTTTACCCAACCACAAGGCCATTGGCTACTACTTACTTTGCTGAATCACAAATAAATAATTATGATGTTTTACCAGCCAACGGTAGTGTTGATATATGTGGTCCATATGCCATAGGCAGTGTTGAATTGGCACGCTTTTGAAAAATTGGGTGTTTACAAGATTAAAGCGCTAGCACACCCAGAGTACTGGTCTGTTGAAAAACGTTTAGAATCTTATAAAAATGTTTGGCCATTAATATTAAAACACCTTACAAAAGAGCTAAGTGAAGCTGGATTTTTTTATACTGGTGAAGGGGATAAAACAATATGTTTTCATTGTGGATTTACTTTAAAGGATTGGCAATTGACAGATGTCCCTTTTGTGGAACACGCTCCTTGGTTACCTAACTGTAGATACATGGTGTTGCTTAAAGGTTAGGAATTTGTGAACACTATTCGTAAGGAAAACGTGATTGCAGCACAAGAGATAAAAGTGCCTTTATAGTTAGAACACGCGGTACAAATACATAAAGGTGAAAACAAAGATAACTAGATGTTGTATTTTTGCTTTGTGGACACTTGATAGCCTGTGTTAAGTGTGCATTAGCACTTAACACTTGTGCTATATGCAGAAAAGTAGTATCTGCTATAGTTAGGTCATTTCTTGCATAAATAGTATAATTTATTAGCAATGCATAGTGCAAAATACCTATATGCACAAACTTATTACAAGCTGTTTTAGTGTGTAATAGGTATGAATTAGGTTTATTTGTTTATTTATTTATCGTGAGGGGAGTGTCGGAGGACATGTTCGGCTCGCCAAAGGCTGTAGCTGCTTCAAGCGGACACCACTAGGGTGAGCTACAAGTTCTGTGGAATTTCAAGTAGTTCGAACTTTCTCTACCAGAAATCAATGCTACATAGTGGTGAACGATCGGACATTGATAGAGCGTTACAACGAAATCTATCCTAGAAATTTAGCTCCACACAAGTTTGTTTTGTTTATTGATTACTACAATGAATGTTTTGAACGCTGTGGAGAAGAATGTGGCTTAGAGACAAAGAAGGTCAGCGAATTCCCAACGCATATTCCATTCTGCATTATCAAGATTCGGAAATTGAAAACAGCATATGGTGATCGTGTACTTTGTGCAGGTGAAAACTTTGAGACATTTCTGCCTACACGGTTTAATGATACAGTATGTCGGAGAGTGTTTTTGATGAAGTGAATAATGCTATTCAACCTGTGCACTTAATTTATGAAGGTTTTAAAAATAATAGGTGCCTGGTCCGTTTTAATTAAATAAAAAAGCAAATGTCAAATAATAATGCTATAGACTGAAAAAATAAGATAATATGTGTATAGAATAATAATGTTTTAGTTTTTATAATTGCCTTTAAAAATATTATGATGAAACCAAAATAATGTATATAAAGTTTGTAAATAAATGTAAATGATGGTACAATGCTGTTTTATTTTATACAAAGTAAGAATATTTTTATTTGGTTAGTTTTTTACAATAGATACACACTGAATACAACTCTTACTCTTTACCATTTCTTGTTATAGTTAGTTTCACCACAACGCTTTTTCTACGGCAAAAATAGGTATAAAACGTCATTTTCACTATCATAATCATAAGCAGCATTATCACGATCATTATCACTGTAATTATAATCACTATTATCATTCTCAATATTTACCTCAACATAACTAAAACTATCCAATTCCTCTAGTTCCTCTTGCACAGGGTCCTCATGTAGAGTCTGTGTGGCTTTTGATAATGTTAAGTTTTTTTGAACGTTGAACTATCTTTAGCAGCAATATAGTTTTCTTGGACTTGCTTCTTAGCATTTTCATGAATTTGTGTTGACAGCGACTGTGTTTCATACAATACACTACATTGATGATCACTGACACTTAAAACCTCACTATTTTTACTTTTGAGCTCACTGTGACATTGTTTGGAACGTTGTTTTGAACAACGCCAAATAATAGTTCCATTTTTATTGGTTCGTTTCACAATATGAGAATATCCTTTATAGTATGCATAAGGCCTACCATACCTAGTTACTGATACTACCATATCAACTGTCAAGCATAGACTAAGCTCTAGTAAAGACAACTTGATAATAAGAACATTAGTTTAATATGTGAGCATATATGGGTGCAAACGTGGAAGCGAAAAGTGGGAGCAAATTTGTGAGCAAATGTGGGCGCAACAAGTGGGAGCAAAAAGTGGTAGCCAAAAAAGGTCGGAGCAAATAAAGTAGGTGCAAAAGTGAGAGCAAAAAGTGGTAGCAAAAATGTGAGCACAAAGTGGGGAGTAAATATTGGGGGCAAAAAGAGGGAGCAAAAAGTAGGTGCAAAAGTGAGAGCAAATAAACTGGGAGCAAAAAGTGTGAGAAAATGTGGGGGCAAATGTGGTGTTTTAATAAAACAACATTACCTAACCTAACCTACTCTAACATTTCCTAACCTAATTTTATCAAACCTAACCTAACCTTACCAAACTTAACCTAACCTAACTTCAAGTAACATAAACTAACCTAACATAACCTAACCTATAATAACCTAACCTAACTTTACCTAACCTAACCTAACCTAACTTTACCTAACCTAACTTTACCTAACATAACCTAACCTAACCTAACCTATCATTATTTAACCTAACCTTTAAACCCTTAGATGAAATTTAAATTCTTGGCATAGTTGAGTTGCAAACCAAGACCTCAGGGGTAACAACGAAGTATACTGGCCACAACACTGCAAGAAGGTCAGAACACAAAATAAAAGTTTCCTATAGTGTGACTGATTGGTTGAGAACCATAGTTGGGATTAGAACCCAGAAACTAAGGACCTCTGTTTTATACATTGTCAAAGAACAGTTCCATTTCTATTGGTTGCTTTTACAATATATGTATATCCTTTATAGTAGGCTTGGCATAAAGTGGGAGCTGATATGAGAGCAAAAGTGGTAGCAAAAAGTGGGAACATAAAGTGAGAGCAAACGTGGGAGCAAATATGGAAGCAAAAAGGAAAATGTTTTTGTGTAATAAAAAAAATTCCTCTCGGCACGCCGGAAGGCGGAGGTAGATTTCACCGGGCAAACTAGGGGATAGGCTATAATAGGCAAAATATGCAGGTTTTCGTAGAAGGATCAGACCTCATTTACTGCGAGAAAGTATTTTAAAATGTAATTGGAGTTCAATTAACTTTTCTTTCGTCTTACTATGCATATTTTTAACTTTTTTTGTCTTAGGGGTACGGTACCCTTCTTGTCATTTGGGGTCCATTTCTATACTTGTGGTCACACCGTCCTTATGCAAGGTTTGGAACTGATGTCTAACTATCTAACAGTCTGTTACTTCTTCACGTCAAATTTTATCTCCCGCAGAGATGTTGGTTGATTCCTCAGTTTAGGGCTGCAACAACGCGGTCTTGTAACCCCGTGTACTTTGGGTGTGTGTAGAATCTGTCTGATAAACGGTGTTAATTGTGATGGCTGTATTAGTCAGTAATTCAGATTTTTATTTACTTTTTATTTATCAGTTAAGGACTGCAGACGGTCAATTTCAAGTAGTAGTTCCTAATGTTGGTACCAAATATACCGTCAACGACACCTAGCTGTGAACTTGGCTACTAGATGCCACCGTAACCAGTAACTTGCAACGAACGTTGGACTTCCCCTCTGAAGGAAAGCATACCGAGGGATTTTCAACGCTCTTTGAAAATCCGACGACTTCGGCCGGCTTTGAACCCGCGACCTTGGGCATAGAAGTTCAGCAGGCTACCAGCGAGGCTACGTCATCGAAGCGGCTTCCCACATAGTCAGATGGAAAAGTGAATGTGATCTCGTTGTCATGGCAACCTCTGATAGCTCATCCGTCATCAATTTAGAAGCGTTGTCATGGTAACCTCTGATGGCTCTTGGCATTTTCTTCTAATTCCGAAATCATTTTTCTCATCCCTTGGCGTAATGGTGGGTTGTATCAAAAATTCTTTCAGACAAAAGTTTTAGGTAATTATCAGGGCAATATCATCCATTTTTTACGGTTTTGATATTGTGCCTATTAAGAGAGATATGATTAATGTTTCCCGAAAAACCCACTTATTCCACCCCATTGGTCAATGGTTGGTGCTATCAAGAAACGTTTTAAACATAAATTTTTGTCATTTATCCGACACATAATATGAACTTTGAACAATATTTCAGGTATTAAGAGAGTTATAGTGATATTTCACTTTTTCGAAAAAAAAAAACATTTTTATCCCCTTCGACTGATTTTGCCCATTATCGAACTCGACCGAGATTTTATAGGGATACATATTATGTAAAAAATTCAAAATGATTGGTGCAAAATTACGGCAGTTGTCGTGTCCACAAGAAACTGATATATATATATATATATATATATATACATATTATTACTTAAACATGGCGGACGAGATTGATGTGCGAGTCGAATGTGCTCTAAAACCTTACAGAATATCGCGGAAGTAGGAGGTTATTTAAAAAAAGAGGTAAAAGAAGACATACTACAAGTGGTAAGTGTCATTAAGACAAGTTTCTCAGAAATGAAAACCGCTCTTTACAATAAGAATATTGGAAATGAGATTGTGCATGTGAATGAAATTTCTCGTAATGAGGTTAGAGAAATCCAACCAGCGGACAAGCATGGAGAAGACTATTCCCTTGCGGTACAACTAGCGCTCTCTGATGACCCCATGCAGCAACACACTAGTGACAGACAACGTTTGCTGACATCTGGCGGTCAAATCCATAATGCGCAAGAACCGCCGCATGTCAATGAGAATCCTCGTAACAAGGTTACGGACATCCAAACAGCCGTCATGCAAGGAGAAGACAACCCCCATGCGGTACAAGTAGAACCATTTGCTGACATCATGAAGCAACAAACTAGAGACAGACAACGCTCACCTTCCTGACAGGATCTTTTGAACTACAAGGATATAAATCAATACACGCCTATGCCAAATCAAAAGACAGAGGTAGGACAGAGGGAGGTGTCTCCATCATGATAAAACCCACCATAGGAAGGATCAAAGAGACAATAAAGGACGACAACAAAGTCATTGTGAAAACAAACAAACTAACCATAATAGGCATGTACATCACCTAGGGAACATCCTCTGATGACACAGTGGAACAGATAACATCTGCAATAGCACAAACGAAGACAGAAAAAAATGTAATAGTTGCAGGCTACTTTAACTGCAGAACAGATAAACCAAACAAAAAAACAACAACATTCCTTGACATACTACAAGGAGAAGGATACAACCTGATCAACAATCCGAGTGAAATAACTTACATCGCGCACAACGGAGCTAGCACGATCGACCTGGTCTTTTACCGAGGAAAGGATATCTGCGTCACAATGCAACAAGGAATCTGGAAGACGTCTTCAACCCCACTGACCAAACATGTCCCAATCCTCACAAGCCTCATACTAACCACGGGACACTGACCAACAATGCCGAATATGCATACGCCCCTCAGAAAACTGGACACAGATGTGCTAGCGAGCAACACACGAGCGCTGAAACTGACCTACAAGGTAATAACATCAACCTCGCTATGTCCACAATACAAGAAGCCCTAGTCGCAGCAACAATACCAAACAAACAACGAAAGGGGAAACCATGGTTTGACACAGAATGTTACCAGCAAAGAAAAACCACGCTAGAGGCACTACACCAAGCGAAAACCTCTCTCTCAAAAGACCTATTAGAAGAATACTCCAAAAGGAGAAAATCCTACAAACAACTACTAAAAGACAAACAAGCGAATTTCATCGAAATGCAACCTCTACAAGAAGCAGAAGAAGCGCAAAAAGACCCATTTATCGCTCTAAAAAGAAGATACAACAGAACATCTGGAGAAGTTCAAATGGTAACATGGGAGGAACATTTTTCAAGGATCCTGAATAAAACCGAAGGAAACACATCTCATGAAACAGGCCCTCCAAGAGACAGTAAAGAGATCACATTATTCACAATAAACGAAGTAAAAAGAGCAATAAAAGAATCTAAAGATAGGAAGGCAGCAAGCCCCGACGGAATATGCAACGAAACACGGAAAACGTCGACAGAAATTCTTGCAGAGATATGGACAGACCTATTCAACAAGTGCCTGGCCTCAGGTGAGATACCTGACGAGTGGCGAAAATCTACTATCAAAGTACTCTACAAAGGAAAAGGAGAAACAAAAGGAAGCTTGTAGTTTAACGTGACCGTTAATCTTGAGATCATGAGCCACGGGACCTCCTTTTTACGTGGAATCCGAACCACAGGACATGGCATTTCACATCGAAAATCTCACATGCATTGACCGGGAATCGAACCCGGACCGCCTTGGTGAGAGGCATACAGCTAGACCGCTGAGCCACCACGCCCCCAAAAGGAGAAACAACTGATCCAAACGCATAGAGGTATAGCTTTAGAAAACAACATCTTCAAAATCTATACAAAACTACTAACCAACAGGCTGTCCGCAACAATAGACCCGAAAATACCCGAACAACAATTAGGCTTCAGAAAAGGAAGATCCACCATACAGGCCACAGGAAATCTAATGAACGACATCTACCAAGCCCTAAGAATACCCAAAGGCAAATTCCACACTGTATTTATTGACCACACCAAAGCCTTCGATCTACTGGAAAGAACAAGACTTCTAAACAGACTCGAAGACCTTGGCGGAAAGAATGAGATCACGATAGCAATAAGAAACATACTGACCCGCAACAAAGTCGTAATACAAGACGGAGGGGCAACTTCGAAGGAAATCACGCAAACAAACGGCGTACTACAGGGGGACCCAATGAGCCCTATACTGTTCAACATCGCCACAGCAGATATCACTAAAATAATTGAAAACACCAAAACAGTGTCATTATATATGTACGCAGATGATAAGGCCCTGGGTTCATCTGACATATCGGAACTACAAGACACCTTGGATGCTCTCCACACTTGGGCGCAAGAAAACGAAATGTTAATTAACCACAGTAAGACGGTCCACATGGTATTTCGGAAAGAAGGAAAACTAGCAACAAATGACGAGGTAAAACTCGGAGATAAAGACATCAAAAAGTTAATACCTTTAAATACCTAGGGATGACACTCCAGACCACATGCAACTCATTCAGGGTCCATATACAAGAAAGAGCTGCTGCCGCCATCAGAGGAATGTTTGAAATCAAAAACATCACCAAACTCTCTCTACAACAGCCATTGCGCTATTTCATGCCAAAATATATCCAGTTATAACATACGGCATTGAACTAATATGGGAAAGACTAACCCTAACGGACCTTACCAACCTTGAGAAAATCAAATCGAGATATTTGAAGAGAGCACTTGGAGTAGCGAGAACGACCAAGTCCAGACTGGTATATGAACTGGCAAGGGAACCGTTCTACATAGAGGACCTGAAACTCAAGCTGCTCCTACCTCACACCAAGCAAGTATCTCAATTAATAGAGCTAAGGAAACAAAAAACAAAAGAAATACCCGAAGACTTTTACGCTACAGACGCCATGATTGACAGGAGATGGGCAAAAGCGAACCAAGAACTGCGATCGGTGCTAACCAGACTTTCAGTGCACGGCTATCACCACAAGATATGTAGAAATGACAAATTTCACGAACCAAACAATGCATGTGTATGCGTACTATGCAACGAACATTGTGAAAAATACCACCTAACTAAATGTCGTAAGAGGACAAAGTCAATCATTGACTATAGCAAAGACTAGAGCTAAATATATCAAACATTGTACATCGGATAGAAGTCTTTATGTATGCACATTTTTGCGCATTGTATGTAATGATATATATATAAACTTTTGAACTGATGGTGGTTTTGGGGTCTGGGGGATGTGAAACGCGAAGAAATGTCGAAATTATCTGGAAGTCGAAACATGGTACCCATTGCAATAGTTAGCTTTCTAATGAAATCTACCTAAAAGTCATGTCAAGCCTCCCACCGCCATTCATCTCTGACGTCATAGCCAGTCTGAAAGCAAGTCTAAACTTTATAGAACATGTCATGTGACAAGGTTAACTTAGGTTAGTTAGCTCTATCTCACTCCTAGCCAATCATTAAAATTAAAAGTTCCCTCGAGTTCTTGGAATCTGTTCATGTAATTATTATTCTTGACAGTACTTTGGATATTACACCTTGAAAAGTATCAATCCCCTTGATTTTTAATGGTATTATTATTATTACCCAAGTCACTTTACTAAAATTTAATTCATGTGTATTAGTTGATATGAATGTCTCAACTACCAGCCATGGTTGCTCCCACTTTTGCTCCCATATTTCCTCCAACTTTTTGCTCCCATATTTGATCCCGCAATTGCTCCCACTTCTTTCTCCCGCTTTTTTTCTCTCACTTTTGCTCACATATTTGCTCCCACTTTTGCTCCCATATTTGCTCCCACATTTTCTCCCACTTTTTGCTCCCTCATTTGCTCTTACTTTTGCTTCCATATTTGCTCTCATATCAGCTCCCACTTTAAGCTAAGCCATATGCCTACTATAAAGGATATACATATACTGTAAAAAGCAACCAATACAAATGGAACTGTTCATTGACAATGTATAAAACAGAGGTCCTTAATTTCTGGGTTTAAATCCCAACTATGGTTCTCAACCAATCAGTTACACTACAGGAAACTTTTTGTGTTCTGACCATCTTGCAGTGTAGTGTTCAGTATACTTCGTTGTTACCCCTGAGGTCTTGGGCTCCAACTCAACTATGCCAAGAATTTAATTTTCATCTATGGGTTTAAAGGTTAGGTTACATAAAGTTAGGTTAGGTTAGGTTAGGTAAAGTTAGGTTATATGAAGTTAGTTTAGGAAAAGTGAGGTAAGGTTAGGTTAGGGGAGGTTGTTTTAGTAAAACACCACATTTGCCCCCACTTTTTTCTCACACTTTTTGCTCCCACTTTTTTGCTCCCACTTTTGCACTTGTTTTTGCTCCCACTTCCCCCCCCCCCCCCATATTTACTCCCACATTTGCGCCCAATTTTTGCTCTCACATTAACTCCCACTATTTGCTAACACATTTACTCCTCACTTTTTGCTCACACTTTATGCTACCACTTTTGCTCTCACTTTTGCACCTACTTTATTTTTTCCCACTAATTTTGGGTCCCAATTTTTGCTCCCATTTTTTTGCTCCCACTATTTGCGCCCACATATGCTCACATATTTGCTCCCACATTTTGCCCCCACTTTTCCCTTCCTCGTTTGCACACATATATGCTCACACATTAAGCTATTGTTCTAATTACCAAGTTGTCTTTACTAGTGCTTAGTCTATGCTTGACATTTGATATGGAAGTATCAGTAGCTAGGTATTGTAAGCCTATTGCATACTATAAAGGATATTCACATATTGTGAAACGAACTGGCTCTCATCCCCCCTTTACCCTTCAAATTGCCCAAATGATGATAATAATATTAGCATATCAAAATATGCTCTATCAACATGATATTACCATACCAAAAATTAATAAATTATAACACACAGGAAAGGCCTAATTTAATTACTCGCTAGGTCAGCTGAGTTCACAGCAAAAAAACCTAGGAGTGAATGTTCCAATCTTCGTGGTATTCAAGAACACCCTGATTTGATTTAGGAAAAGAGATCAGGCGGGGCGAAGCTAATGTCAAGACCAGCTTGTTGAATGGAAGGGCTGGACGTACTCAGAAAGGCCGACAATTTTAATCTTGCCACACATGGTGAAGGGAACAGAAACAATCTTCCTACTGACTGGTATCATTAAATAAAAAACAACATCCAAATGTCAAAGTATAATAAAAATCTAGGAATGATACAATTAAATTACAATTAAATTACAACTAAAACCCTTAACCGCTTAGGCTAATATTTAAAAGGGAATGTTGGCAAAATTTCATTTCCCCTTCATACGATTAATTGGATTACTGAACAGAGGGTAATATCATCCACAAGGATAAAAGGAAATATAACAAGATGAAATTCAGGCCGGGTGCCATTTCACAAACAAATTACATAAAGCAACAAACGCGTTCCTTAGCGAACGAAAAGCGTCCGAGAAACTTCAGAGTCCAGCACAGACTGTCCTTTGAAGCCTATCTGACCAAAATTAAGTCCTCGAGGTTCCCATCCAGCTAACGGGAAATAGGGCAATAAGTAACCCACCCTGCAGTAACTACATATAACAGTATGACCAAATTATACAAGACCTTCCAAAATATTACATACTAATATACTAAATAAAATTCCAAAAATTACATACTGATATACTAAATAAAATGTCAAAATCTGTATCCAGTTCACATTGTGGTCCACCGACACGTGGCCTTAAAATTACATTACCAAAAATGTTTTGCAGTCAAAGTTGGTAGTCATTTCTTTTAGTTGCCCCTTAGAATTAAGTTATGATAGTACCACCTGGTGTCTCCCAGCCCTCCGAGGAAACTGCACTATCAGTTTCCCCGGAGGCGATTGCTTAAGAGTCTTTTCGTCAGCAAGCTTCTCCACACACTGTCCCTGGTTTCGCAGGCCACAAACCTGTATTCCAGTGTACCCCCACCACCCTACTCCAGTAATACCAAATGCGACTAGAGGCGCAACGGGCCAAAACAAGGCCAGAGTCCAAGGTTTGAGTAGGTACCATTGAATATCACCCCACACAGCTAGTGCGTAGAAACTTTCCAGGAGCTGAGGAGTTACACAATGTTCCTGCCAGATTGTTCTTAGAACAAGAGCTTGGCGAATGTAGCTGACAGGAAATGTTCACTTTTCCAATGTTCACAGATACAAGGCTTGATTTATCTCCCTTCCAACAGCGATAAGCCTTTAAGTGACAGGACACACAAGGGGCACAAATCCTGGCAGAAAAAGGGCTTGGCGAACCCATCTCACCAACAGTCAGGCGCCAGGGAGGCGAAATTAATTCCCAGAAGAGGCTTGGTGTATGCTCCCATGATAATCCGGACAGACCTGGAGTTCTTACTGCGCCTCGAAGATAAGATGAACATGTACTGATTTGCAAAATCGGTACACATACTATAAAGGATATTCACATATTGTGAAACGAACCAATAACAATGGAACTGTTATTTGGCGTTGTTCAAAACAACGTTCCAAACATTGTCGCAGTGAGCTAAAACGTAAAAATAGTGAGGTTTTAAGTGTCAGTGATCATCAATGTAGTGTACTGCATGAAACACTGTCGCTGTAAACACAAAATCATGAAAATGCTATAAGGCAAGTGCAAGGATACAATATTGCTGCTAAAGATAGTTCAACGTTAAAAAAACCTTAACTAACAACAATGGTAAAGAGAAAGAGTTGTATTCAGTGTGTATCTATTGTAAAAAACTAACTAAATAAAAATATTCTTACTTTGTATAAAATAAAACAGCACTGTAACATCAATTACATTTATATACAATCTTAATATACATTTTTTGGTTTCATCATAATATTTTTAAAGGCAATCCAAAAAATAAAACATTATTATTCTATACACATTTTTTCATATTTATTTTATTTTTTCAGTTTATTGTCAGCACGTATATTTTGCATTATTATTTGACATTGGTTTTTATATATTTAAAATGGACCATGCGCCTATTGTTTTAAAAACCTTCATAAATTAAGTGTACAGGTTGTATAGCATTATTCACTTCATCAAAAATACTCTCCGACATTCTGTATCATTAAACCGTGTAGGCAGAAATGTCTCAATGTTTTCACATTCACAAAGTACACGATCACCATATGCGGTTTTCAATTTCCGATTCTGGATAATGTGGAATGGAATATGCGTTGGCAATTCGCTGATCTTCTTTGTCTCTAAGCCACATGCTTGCCCCACAGCGTTCAAAACATTCATTGTAGTAGTCTATAAACAAAACAAAAGCATATCTATAACACTCTACAACAGCTTGTAATACGATTGTGCATATAGGTATTTTGCACTATGCATTGATAATGAATTATACTATTTATGCAAGAAATGCCCTAACTGTAGCAAATACTACTTTTCTGCATATAGCACAAGAGTTAAGTGCTAATGCACACTTGACACAGGTTATGAAGTGTCCTCAAGGCAAAAAATACAACACCTAGTTTTTGTTGATAACAAATTTTACAGAATTGTAGGTCACACCTTTGTATCTGTTGGTCAGACACATCCTTATTTTCACCTTTATGTATTTGTACCGCGTGTTCTAATTCTAAAGTAACTTTTATCTCTTGTGCTAGAATCACGTTTTCTTTACGAATAGTGTTCACAAATTCCTGACCTTTAAGCAACACCATGAATATACAGTTAGGTAACCAACGGGCGTGTTCCAAAAAAGGGTCATATCTCATTTGCCCATCCTTTAAATCAAATCCACAATGAAAACATATGGTTTTATCCCCTTCACCAGTATAATAAATCCAGCTTCACTTAGCTCTTTTGTAAAGTGTTTAAATATTATTGGCCACATTAAAAGCAAAAAGGGAAGAAATACCCGCAGAGTTTTATGGAACGGGGGCCATGGTAGATCGGACATTGGCCACATCAAGCTTTGAGATGAGGCACGTGTTTACCAGAATGGCGGTACACGGATTTCATCATCTCATCTGTGTGAACACATCATATCATGAGCCAGCTGAGACGTGTGAGTGCAACTTATGTGAACAAACATGTGGACACTACCACATAGAATTGTGCAAAAAGAGAACCCAATCAATTACAGAATATGCAAACCAAGGCACCAGAAGGCAAAATTGAAATTGCGTGAATAATTTGTATTGTAATTGAATTTTCCTTTTGTTTTTGTTTGGCAATTTGGCTGCAATAAAAGTATTATTAAATATTATTGGCCAAACATTTTTATAAGATTCTAAACGTTTTTCAACAGACCAGTACTCTGGGTGTGCTAGTGCTTTAGTCTTTCAAACTCCCAATTTTTCAAAATCACATGCCATTTCAACACTGTCTATGGCATATGGACCACATTATATCAACACTACCGTTGGCTGGTAATACATCATTACTATTTATGTGTGATTCATCAAAGTAAGTAGTAGCCAATGGCCTTGTGGTTCGGTAAATGAATACACTGGTATGTTACCCACTGGTTTTACAAGCATGTAAGGACAACGGGGAGACTATCGCAAATTCTCCCGAAAGGGATCATCCCCTTCTTCCCAGTGTGAAAGTTCAACACGACAAAACTCACAACGCACAACATCTTCTCGGTTCAAGTAATAAAAACCAGCTCCTATAAGTTTAATTGCTGACAAAAAGCCTACAGGCCAAGATTCAAATGTTAACCAACGATCGTTTTCTGATTTTAAATTTAACCCACGTGGTAAACTGACATGCTCAATTGTTTTATTTGGTAAAATGCCATGTTGTATAATAAAACTTTTTTATTGTAAATTATTAACGTTGCACAAGTTAACAGAGTACTTTAAAGCATAATGTATGCTTGTTCACTGTCTGTTCACTACGTTAATGGCGCATGACCACACCTAAAATCAAACAAAATAACCAATCACTCACTCAATCAATCAATCAATCAATTCTCGTAAGTAAAACTTGAACGTTAATTGACATTAAATGAAAACAAAATCAAAAAATATTTAAAATTAAACTGTATGTCGGCACTAACAGTAACCCAACTACTTATTTATTTTTATAAAGCTGCAGTCATTCACATCCCCCTTTAACCTATATATAAACAAAAGAAATGATTGTCATTTCGCTTTGTCCTAAGTATTTTGTTCAAACATGAGGATATTAGTTGAGTCCATAGGGATCGACACGTCAGTTAAATTTAAATTTTAGTTTTAAAAAATCCAATATGGTCTTGTACTTTCCCCGGTCAACATCCAATATGGTCTTGTACCGGTTGCCAATACATAGCCAAAAGAAAGCAATCATCGTCCTAGTCATGTACAGGTAATGAATTTTTCGTCTGGGGGTTTCAATAGAGGTAGAATTGGATAGCATTTTAAGTTAGTCTTACCTGAGTTTTGAATAGTTCACTCTTTTTTTGCAATGGTTCCTCTCTAGTGCGTCTCGGGTTTTAAGCGACTGCTACAACACTAAAGATTTTCTTTGCAACTTTCTAAAAATAAAAAATAAACCGCCATAAATACCTGAATTAAGGATAATACATGCATTTCATAAAAATAAAATATCAAACAGAATTGAAACAACTTAGTTAAAAAAATCTCACCTTGACTTGTACTGGCTTGTTGCTGTTTCCTTCTAATGGGCTCAAGAGAGCAATGGTTTCTCTCGCAGACATGTGAGGTATACCGGTTATCTGCAAACAAATAAAAAAATCATGAATTACCTTATTAATAACTTAAATTTTAAGCTTCATTAGCATTACATCATTAAAATAATCATTAATATGTACTAACTAAAAACAAAAGATTTTATTCCAAAGTTCAGTTCAGAGCGTTACTGTATACGTCTATTTGCTAAAATGGCAAGTGTATCACTAACGCAATCCTTATCAGTCTGCTTAGCAACAGAAAGAGTTGCTTTTTCTCAGCGTTCTGACCTTCAACTCATCTCTGTCTCATGCGCGAAGCGTACCTTATACTAGTTTCATGTTTTAATAAGGAACCAAAATGGCTGCCTCTTATACATCGGTAGTACTACTGCATAAGAAATAATGGCTACACTGCGTTCTGCTGCACGGCTGAAAGCAACGGGAAACTACAGCCGTATGCTATTCCCGAGGATATGCACCTCTCTATGCATAATTACATGTGATGATGGCCTCCTCCCTTGTAAAATTTCAATCCGGAGGTAAACTAGTCCCTCGTTCGGATCACCAGGTGGGGACTACTCGAGAGGGGGTTAACATCACAGAAGTGACAAAGAGGAAATCTGACATTCTACGGATCGGAGCGTGGAATGTTAGAAGACTGCTAGTAAGTGGAAGGTTAGAAAACTTAGAAAGGGAAATGGATAGGTTGAGGTTGGATTTGGTTGGGATTAGTGAAATGCACTGGCAGGAAGAACAGGACTTTTGGTCAGGAGACTATAGGGTCATTAGCACTAAATCAAACAATGGCCAAGCAGGGGTTGGTCTCATATTGAGTAGGAAACTGGACAGCTGGTAGAATATTATGAGCAATATAGTGAACGGATTACTGTAGCAAAAATCAATACTAAATCTACGTGCACCACAGTGGTACAAGTCTATATGCCTACCAGTCAAGCTTATGATGAGGATGTTGAAAAGGTCTACGAAGAAATAGATGAAATTCTGAGGTATATCAAGGGTGATGAAAATGTTATAGTAATGGGAGATTGTAATGCTGTGGTAGGAAAAGGGAGAGAAGGGAAGATAGTAGGAGATTTCGGATTAGGTGAAAGGAATGATCGAGGGAGCAGGCTGGTAGAATTCTGCACCGAACATGAATTGGTCATAGTCAACACCTTATTCAATAACCACAATAGAAGAATATACACATGGATGAGACCAGGAGATACAGGGCGTTACCAAATGGACTTCATTATGGTCAAGCAGAGGTTTCTAAATCAGATTTGGTTTGTAAAACATATCCTGGTGCTGACATAAACTTTGACCACAATCTGGTTGTAATGAAATGCAGATTAAAGTTGAAGAAACTGAAGAAAAGTCAAAAGCCAAAAAGGTGGGCAATAGACGGACTGAAAGTAAAGGATGTAAACGAAAGATTCAAGAAGAGTATAAAGGAAGGACTAAGGAAAAACCCTAAACAAACTTCAATTGCAGACGAATGGGCACTTATGAAGAATGAAATAACAAAATCCGCAGAAGAAAATATTGGTAGGAAAGAAAGAATAGGTATAAAACCGTGGATCACTCACGATAAACTAGAATTTGTTGGATGAAAGGCGGATACTCATGAATGTAAGAGATGAAAAGGGGAAAGCAGAATACAGACGTATGATAAATGAGGTTAACAACAAGTGCAAGGAAGCGAAAGAAGAATGGTTGCATGAGAAATGTGCAGGTATAGAAAATTGTCTGAAATTAGGGAAAGTAGACACAGCTTATCGAAGGATTAAGAATACATTTGGGGAATAGAAGACTAAGTGCTGTAATATTAAGGACACAAATGGAAAGCCTCTAACAGATAGGGAAGAAAAGGTTGAGATATGGAAAGCTTACATAGAGTGTTTGTATAAGGGAAAGGAGATTGAGAATCGTGTAATGGAAAGGGAGGAGGAAATTGATGAGGATGCAAAAGGAGATCTAATATTGAGATCAGAATTTGACAGAGCATTGGAGGACTTACGCAGGAACAAAGCACCTGGCATATATGATATACCGATTGAGTTGCTACACTGCATAGGAGATGAAGTTTTGATCAGGTTATTTCACTTGGTGTGTAGGATTCATGAGACAGGTGAGGAACCCCCTGATTTCAAGAAGAATGTAATCGTCCCTATACCAAAGAAAGTGGGAGCTGACAAATGTGAAGTTTACCGTACAATCAGCTTGATTACTCATGCTTCAAAGATCCTGTCTAGAATAATTTACAAGGGGATTGAAAGCCAGATAGAAGCGGAGTTGGGTGAAGACCAGTTTGGTTTCAGGAGAAATGTAGGAACAAGGGAAGCTGTACTAAGTCTTAGGCTGATTTTGGAAGGTAGAATAAGGAAAGATAAGAGAACGTTCATGGCATTTGTAGATTTAGAAAAGGCTTTTGATAACACTGAGTGGACTAAATTGTTTGACATTTTGAACTCTATTGGAATAAAGTACAGGGATAGGAGGGCGTTATACACTCTATACAGAAACCAGACAGCAGTCATTAGAGATGAAGGACATGAGAGAGAAGCAGGTATTCTTAAAAGTGTAAGGCAAGACTGCAACTTATCACCCATACTTTTCAATCTTTACATTGAACAAGCAATGATGGAAATTGGAGAAAATTTAAAGTGAGAGTGAGGATTCAAGGAGAAATAATTTCAACTCTGAGATTTTCTGATGACATCGTCATCTTGGCCGACAAGCCTGAGGATTTGAATGAGTTTTTGAATGGTATGGACTCCGTCTTACGGAAAGAATTCATGATGAAAATTAATAAATGTAAAACAAGAAATACTCGAATGAAGCCGAAATAAATCAGAAATCTCTATGGAGATCAAATTGGCAGGTGAAAATCTGAAGGAAGTAGGAGACTTCTGTTATTAGGAAGCAGAATAACCAGTGATGGACGAAGCAAAGAGGATATAAAAAGTAGGTTGGCTCAGGCAAAGAAAGCATTTCTATAAAAAAGGAATCGTTTGACATCGAATATAGATTTAGGTATTAGGAAGTCATTTTTGAAAGCCTTTGTCTGGAGCGTGGTGCTCTATGGAAGTGAAACTTGGACTGTTGGTGCAGCAGAAAAGAGGAGAATTGAAGCATTTGAAATGTGGTGTTACAGGAGAATGAAGTCGATCAGATGGGTAGATAGGGTTACAAACGAAGAGGTATTAAGACGAGTGGGAGAAGAGAGATGTTTCTGGCGACTGCTAATGAAGAAAAGAGATAGGTTAATTGGACACATACTAAGAAACCCAGGAATAGCAAGCTTAGTTATGGCAGGAAGGGTCGACGACAAGAACTGTAAGGGTTGACCAAGGTTAGAATATGTTAAACAGATTGCATCGGATGTAGGGTGTGGTAGCTATGTAAGGATGAAACGATTAGCTCAGGACAGGGAGACATGGAGGGCTGCATAGAACTAGTCAAAAGAATGAAGACTCAAACACACACAACATTTCAGGGCAATGACCTTACCGTTTTGGCACCTTGCGTCCATGCACATGACTTGGTCGACCTAATGTTATAGGTTTTCATATTCTACAACCGTCTGCTCTGCCAGAGAGCTGTCTCGCACATCAGCTTTTACTAGCATGTAAAAAGATCCCCTTCAGGGGTTAAAAAATCTTAGCATGCTTGTCACATTTTAGAATATTAACCTTCATTCTTTCGTCATAGGAAAATATCGGAATGCGGCCCCTCGTCCTGTTGCCCCCCCCCTCCGTAGAAATAGACATTTGCTCTATTCAGCATGGCCGGCGACAGGCTCGATCAAACACACCACAGCGGGATCGCTTCTCTGTCTACGACCATTTGCTCTATTCAGCATGGCCGGCGACAGGCTCGTTCAAACACACCACAGCGGGATCGCTTCTCTGTCTTCGACCATTTGCTCTATTCAGCATGGCCGGTGACAGGCTCGATCAAACACACCACAGCGGGATCGCATCTCTGTCTACGACCATTTGCTCTATTCAGCATGGCCGGCGACTGGCTCGATCAAACACACCACAGCGGGATCGCTTCTCTGTCTACGACCATTTGCTCTATTCAGCATGGCCGGCGACAGGCTCGTTCAAACACACCACAGCGGGATCGCTTCTCTGTCTACGACCACTTTTCTTTTTTTTTAATTTTAAATTATTATTAAAAATAATAATAATTTATTCAGCGTTAAGCCCTTTGTGATTTTTTTTGGAAAATAACCATCACGTTGGAAACAGGGTGACACCTTGAGTCCTAGGACATCTCATTTGTTAAAATCCGACCATGAATTCGGGAGATATAACAAAACGTTTAAAATCACGTTTTTACCCCAAAATAATAATATTATTATTAACCCCAAAATGGGTTTTTGTTTCTACTCGACACAGGTATCCACAGCAAGAGAGCAACCTGTAAAAAATAATAACATGTCAACTTTTGTTTTAGCTTCGAGATATTAGTCAAAATGGCAAAAAACGCATATTAACCCCAAATTGCGTTTCCATATTCCACCCATTTAAAAAAATAACCTCACCAACAAATAGAGCGGAAAAAGCCATTCAAACGATACCACGCAGGCCCCTATTCCTCCACCCTTTTGCAGCATAGCCATACGTATTCAAGCACGCCCGCGACTGTAAGCAGAACTCACAACCTCCCCCTACTAACTGTTTTTTTCCTAGAGACTTGAAATTTATTTTTGGGGTAGACCATTCATTTATGTCAAACAAACTTCTTTTTGTACAATTCTTTGATTCCAAAGTAGTGACCATTTTTCAAAGTTAATTTTATTTTGTCCTACAGACTTGAAACTTGTTTTTTTTTCCTAAAGTGGGTAGGGACCTTTCATTTACCTCAAACAAACTTTTTTGTCAACTTCACCATTTCCAAAATAGCGCCAATTTCGAAAACGAAAATATTCAAAATATTTTTTAAAAATACCAACAAGCATTCTTAGCAAGGAGGACGTCACCCCAACGCCAACAACACCTCATTCGTTAAAATACCATCATGCGTTCGGGAGATATCGGCAAAATTCGTAGAAAATTAGGCTGTGGAGGAGCTCTCCTATTCTAGCACGACTACAAGTTTTTGGCCTAGAGACTTGAAATGTATTTTGGGGGTAAGGAGGGTCAGGACCATTCATTTACCTCAAACAAACTTTTTTGTAAACTTCCTGGTTTCCAAAATATAGGAAATTCAAAATTAGAGCGTTTTCAAAAATCACGAAAAATAAAAAGTTTTATTATAAAAACAAGATATTCAGTAAAGAGCATATAGCCTACTTTCTCCTAATTGCATGGGTATTGTTATAACTCTATGTCCGTTTCAAGGACTATAATTGAATGTTGGTTGTAGTAGCTTATAGAAATACAACGTGAATACGGATATTAAACATGAATATGAGGTGCCCTTTGCTAGTGCTAACTCTGTACAGAGTTTCATTCAATTCGGTTTCACCGAGTTTGAATTGATATCGTGAATCGATTTGCACACATACATGGCCGCTATGAGCAAAATATTGGGCTGATGACCTTGTAGATAAACCAAAAATGCTACCACTAAAAGGCATGTTGTTGCAAAATTAGGTAGATCTGAAATAATTAGGTTCGTCGTAATTTGAAATAAGTTTTTAACCTTTGGGTGGCCACCATTCCATTACCGTGAAGATGGCGGCGATATAAAACATGACACTGAGGTGCTCTTAGCTAGTGCTACCACCGTACCAAATTTCGTTCAATTCAGTATTACCGTGTTTGAATTGATAGGGGGAAACGATTTGCACACATACATGGCCGTTATATGAAAACTATTGGCCTGATGACTTTGTAGTTTGGTCAAAGAACGTTTCTCACATAAAAATATGTTGTTGCAAAATTTGGTAGAGATCAAATGATTAGGTTGGTCGTAATTTGATTTAAGCTTTTTACATGTGAGTGGCCGCCATTACGTTCGGGTCAAGATGGTGGCGACAAAAAACATGACACTGAGGTGCCCTTTGCTAGGGCTACCTCTGTATCAAATTTCATTCAATTCGGTTTCACCGTGTTTGAATTGATAAATTGTATCGATTTGCACACATACATGGCCGCCATCTGCAAACTAATGGGTTGATGACCTTGTAGTTTACTCAAAAGACGCTCGCTATATAAATATATGTTGTTGCGAAATTTGGTAGAGATCAGATGATGAGGTTGGTCGTAACTTGATTTAAGCTTTTAACATTTGGGTGGCCGCCATTACGATTTCGACAAGATGGCGGTGATATTAAACATGACACTGAGGTTCCCCTTGCTAGTGCTACCTCTGTACCAAATTTCGTTCAATTTGATTTCACCGTGTTCGAATTGATACGGGGACAGACATTCAGAGTACACACACTCACACAAAGACTCACGCACACACTCACAGACAGACACACAATTTTTCGCCCTGTGTTGAACTCATGTCTACTTCCTTTTTTTTTAGGAAAAATCGAAAGTAGCTTAATAAAGGACATAGACATCATTCTTTTGAAACATTGCACAACGTTCTAACATGTTTGGTTTTCAAACTATCGCCTACTTTCCAAAACAAACATTTTCAAAAATTAATATAAGAGGTATAATAAGTCGTCCATAGCAAAGCCCCCGTCAGCTCGAGTCCGACGACACCTCATTCGTGAATCTCCGACCATGGGTTCGACAGATATCGGCAATGTTCGCAGGAAAGTAGACTTTGGGTTTAATCACCCACTGCTAACCTACTCGTATACCATTCGTCCGATAGAGATGCAACTTGGGCGAGATGTTGTGTACACCTCATGGAAGGTTTCTGGCTAATTAAATCCACTTTACGATAGGTGGGGAACGAGAAGATTCAACAAATGAGCGACGACGTGCGAAGCGTTTCAACAAAGTCCCATATGCGTTCATATACCATTCCTCTGATACCAATGGAACTTGGATGAGATATTAAGCACACTCCGGCAATGGTTTCAGGAGTAGTAAATCAATCTTACAATAGGTAGCGCACGAGTAGATTTAACAAATGAGCGACGACGTGCGAAGCGTTTCAACAAAGACCGTATGCGTTCATATAACGTTCGTCAGATAGCGATGAAACTTGGATGAGATGTTGTGTACACTTCATGGAAGGTTTCTGGCTTAGTATATCTACTTTACGATAGGTAGTGCACGAGTAGATACAACAAATGAGCGACGACGCGAGATGCGTTTCAACAACGTCCCGTAAGCGTTCATGTACCATTCGTCCGATAGCGATGAAACTTGGGTGAGATGTTATGTACACCCCAGGGAAGGTTTCAGGCTTAGTTTATGCATTTTACAATAGGTAGCGCATGAGTAGATTCATCTTATGATCGGGCAGGCGAATCGTTTCGACAAAGTTCCGTATGCGTTCATATGCCATTCATCAGATTACGATAAATCTTTGGTGAGTTATTGTGTAACACGCCAGGGAAGGTTTTCTACTTAGTAACTCCATTTATTAATATTTAGCGCAACAGTAGATGCGAGAAATGACTGACAACACGTGGAGCGTTTCAACAAAATCTTGTATGCGTTCATATACCATTCATCGATTGCGATGAAACTTTGGTGAGTTGTTGTGCACACTCCCCGGATTTTTATAGGCATAGTTCATTCAATTTAAAATAGGTAGCGCGTGAGTAGTTTAAACAAATGGGTGATGGCGTTGCATTCATCCACAATTCATCTAATTGCGATCAAATTTTGGTGAGTTTTTGTGACAACACCCGGGAACGTTATGGGCAAAATAAACCCAATTTACAATAGATAGCGCGCAGTAGCTTCAACAAAATTGCGTGCGATTCGTTTCATAAAAGTCCCACATGCGTTCATATACCATTCATCCGATTGCTATGAAACTTTGGTGAAACTTTGAGTACACTCCAGAGAAGGTTTCAGACTTAGTAAATCTATTTTACCATAGGTAGCGCATGAGCAGATTCAGCAAATAAGTGACGGCAAGCGAATTGTTTAAACAAAATCCCGTAGGCGTTCATAAGCTATTCATCCTATTGCGATGAAGCTTTGATGTTGTGTACACTCCAGGGAAGGTTTCTAGCTCAGTGAATCCATTTTACAATAGGTAGCACACGAGTAGATTCAACAAATAAACGACGACGTGCGAAGCGTTTCAACAAAGACCCGTATGCGTTCATATAGCTTACCATTCGTCCAATAGCGATGAAACTTAGGTGAGATGTTGTGTACACTTCATGGAAGGTTTCTGGCTTAATAAATACACTTTTCAGTAGGTAGGGCACGAGTAGATTCAACAAATGGGCGACGACGCGCAAAGCGCTTCTACAAAGTCCCATATGTGTTCATATACCATTCGTCCGTTAGCGATGAAACTTGGATGAGATATTATGTACACTCCAGGGAAGGTTTCAGGGTTAGTAAATCTATTATACAATAGGTAGCGCACGAGTAGATTCAACAAATGAGTGACGATGAGAGAAGCGTTTCAACAATGTCCCGTATTCGTTCATATAACATAGTCAATTGTAGGAATGCCCCTAATTACAAATTCAGCAAAGACTTACTAAAAACCTTGACACTTAGAGCGAGGGCGCCGTACTAACTTTTTAAAACTGCGGCGAGCGTAATATGACGTTGATCGATTTCTCGCGCTTTGTGTTGGAGACGAACGTAATATTACACCAGGGGGTGTCAACCAGATAGGGATTATTTGGTACCATCGGTGTAGTAGCGCGGCCAGTCGTATGGAGCGCTGTATATCGTCTTGCCAACATATGCATGATACACGTTGTAATTAAATTGCAAACATATCCCTATATTTAGTCAATAAATATTCACATAATTCATAATTGACCTTTCCTTGCAATTATCTTGCTCACAGACAATAATTACGGCACATATCATTAAATGAACATTATTTCTACTGGGTTGGTGGCATTGTCTATATTCACAACAACTTGGCGCCTTCCAATTTCCAACGCTTAAGTACATTCACCGGTAAATTGCCTCGTGGTATTTCGGTTGATTGTAAACCAGTATCGGTATTTCCGTTTCTCTGGTAAGTAACAATAATGCATTATGTATTATTCAAATGATTTCTTGATCGATAGGATTCTCATGAGAGCCATGCATTATTTTTGGTGGATTTTCTTAGTAGTAGAATGCTAGGTTAATGACTTTAATTTAATTTATTTGCTATTACATTTTGTATTTCATGGTTTCTGTACCTCATTCTGTATATTTTATATGTAGGTTATGGGAAAATATCACTCGGAATGCTCGGTTGTTGTCTGCAAAAGTAGAGGTTGGAAATGCACTCCTGAGGATGGAAGAGCCCAATCATTTCATCGCTTCCCCTGTGATGAAGCAAGGTATGTATCAATAATTGGGCTATTCTGTAATTATTTAGTCACGTTCCTTCAATGGTGGGTGGGTTGTAACGTATATTAATATTGGCCTCTAATTTTGGGAACATTTAGCCTAAAATGACCATGATGCGACTAACATAACCTAATCAATGTGAAAGTGACTTCAAGTGTTTGTAACTTGTAATTACGATGTAATATCAGCAATACTCACTCTGTCAATCAGACACCTGTCATGGTTTAGGTATTTCATAGTAACATGCAAATTACAAATCTGCTAATCATGGTGGTAACTTCTGATCGGTAGGTTATTACAGGTTTCGTCATGTTTGAATAAGATTGCTGGTTCAAGTATATACCGGGAATCCTACGTGTCTAGGGGATTTTTATCTTATTTTATTGTAGTCAATGACTTCAGGGATGTACGGAGGTTTGTTTTACGTGCCTTGAATTGCTGCCATGTTACTCTTCTGTATGAGGTTTCAAATAGTGCATCGTTACATGCAGATGCAGTCACTTGCGTTCCTTGGTCGTGAGTTACAAATGTTCGTAAATTACTTGCAGTTCAGTTTAATTGAAAATTTGCACTACACCCTTCTAAAGACAGACAGACTGTCTGGCTGCGTGGCTCAGTGGTAACGTTCTCGCTTGCTGGGCCCAAGGTTGCAGGTTCGTATCCTGGCGCAGTCATTTGGCATTTGAGGGTGCGCAAATGCGAGGGAGCCGTGTCAGTAGATTTACTGGCACGTTAAAGATCCCCTTGGGGGCAAAATTCTGGCACCCCGACGTAAAACCAATAACATTATTATTATTATTATTATTATTATTATTATTATTATTATTATTATTATTATTATTATTCTAAAGACAAAACCATTGGTCGCTATTAGGTTAGACGACTGTCTGGACAAAACCATTGACCGTTCCTCTGTCTGGATGAAAATTACATTACTAGTTGAAGCGAGAACATGCCTTTGACACTCACAACTTCATTAATACGGATAATATATGATTTTCAGTCGTTTCTGAGGGACAATATCAAATGAAATTGCCGTCTATTATCACTAGCGCACTGGAAACATGAGGTAAATTACATAAATATGTGTTTGTTTCTTGCACGACTGCAGCCATATTCCTCAAGCACTGAGCATTCATCAACTGTTACATGGGCGGAGACTTTCATGTCATGGTAGTGTTGGCAAAATTTAAGATAAAAAATACATCACATATGTAGTATGGGTGACTAAAGCCATTGGTGTAGAGAAAGATTATGCGTGTTAAATGCACCTATGGCTAACGTGGCCCACAGGCTAAAACCATTGTCAAAACCCATTGTATTGGACAAAACGAAGGTTAGAATGTTTGGCTTGAGGGGCACTGTTGACATGTTAGGCTGTAACCATTGCCAAAACCACTGTTCCTTTTATTTGAACCCCTAGACTGCCTATACGATTTAGTACCAACCTATGGGTGGGGTTGGCAATACTGTTCTTGTACATAATTAACATGCATAATGACTGACACAGTTGGAATTTTACTATATAAGTCGTGATATAGGTTGGGATGGCGGGTGGGTTAGAGACGGCAGAGGAGTGAACTACATCCTTTCCACATGTATTTTGAATCATTACAGAAAGTATTTATGGCCTATATCAGTAGTTTGGTAACTTTTTCCATATGTTCTCTTCTCCTCAACGGTTACCTCCTTATTAACACACATAATTTAACGAGTATGGATCTTTTACGCCTTTAGTGTCGTTCTTAAACGCGTGGGTGCCGCTATTTTTTTTTGTCTAGGAGAGTTTTTTTTTCCGGAATCGCGATCTTGCAGTTTGGTGAGGTAAGCTCCAGGTAGGGACAGTTCACTGGCTCTTGACAGATGAAGGTTAGGTTCCATTTATGTCTGTATGCATTTTAATTCATTACTTGCGGAGAAAGTGTAATCGATTTAATATTACTTTTCCTGGGGAAAATAAATGAGACCAGAACGTTGCTTTTATATACCTTCATCTGCTGGGCGACATTACTTATTGAAATTAGTAACTTTGGGCACTACTGTACCTGAAATGTGTTCTATATTACATAAATGTGTGCTTTTATTTATAACTCTTTTAACAACGGCAGTCATGTTCTGACAGTGCTTGAACCCGTTCAACTGTGACCAAGGCGCGCTCAACGGCACTTTGTTGCCAACATGTGGGATACAAAGTCACTGTTGACCAAAATACATTGATCTGGACGTGTTAGTCTATAACCATTGGATTGGACGTGTTCGGCTGTAACTAGTGTAAAAAACCATAAGGTATTTTGGCTAATTCATGTACTATAGAAAATTTTACCGTCAGTTCATATTTCATTCACTGCTACCGTGTAGTTTTGCCTTCATTGAAGTGATTTTCCCGTACGAATTCTGTTAGTGTTCCTATCTTTAATAGATACACTGCTGAAATGGTATTAAGATTCCGAAATGGATGGTAATAATGTTATCATGTGTGAGAGGAAATTGAATTAAGCACACCAAACAATTACACTTACAGGACTGTAACATAACGTGGAGGGGCAGATAACGTAGACGTTCCAACTACTACCCCATAAGGGTAGGGAAATCTGTCGCATATGGTCCATGTAAACGAACCATTTCAAGTTTCTTAACTATATCAATGCACTCCTCCCTCAGTACGGTATCTTGGTGAAATGTGACTGGATGCCGAAACCCGCAAGCATATCAGATTCTTGGGGGCGTTGTGGCGCAGCGGTCAAGCTGCTGGCCTCTCACAAAGATGGACCGGGTTCGATTTAGTGTATGTAGTAGTAATGAATGTCATAACCATCCTCTTTTGCAGCAATCATAATGATTGCTATTCTTCTATGAGCATTTTCTAATTGTAACTTCGTTTTTTTTCAGGTCCAGAGTGTGGATTGATCTAGTTGATCCATCACTTTCATCCAAGTCGAAAGAACAGCTAAGACGGCTGCGAGTTTGTGGACTTCATTTCACTGAAGACCAGTTCCTCAATCGTTTAAAAAGAACATAGCTTCATAATGCTGTACCTAATATCTCATCTCTTTCAGGATTGACCGAGGAAGGGAGACAGCCCCAAGGAGTTACTCCAAGACCGTCAAATGACTTTGTTGAATCGTCTGCCTTTTTGTCTGTTTCAGGATCACCCGAAGAAGAAACTGGTGTTGCAGAGTGTAGCCAAGAACTTCCGTTTCCAGCTGGTACGCACGGGCCACCTTTAGTCCATTCAAGACCTATTAGGTCTGAATCTCTTTTTCAGGCAACTCCTGTTCTTGATGCCAAGGAAAGGAGAGCAAAACGAAGAAGGTGTTCATTGCAGGAAATGGAACTGGCTCAGAAGGACATCACACCTAAGACAAAGAGGATTTTGAACCTGACTCGACAAACCCTGAGAAACTGCACGCGTCTCCGGAAACGTATCCAGGACTCCCGTGGCAAGATGAAGTCACTTATGGAAGTAGCTTCTTGTAGGAACATGAATTTCTTTTTGCAGCAAGATATCTCCCCTGCATCAGCAGCTTTAGCTTGTGGGGATGCAAGGCATAAGCTGGTGACACCCAAGCATCGTCGTTGGACAAAGAAGGAGGAGCTGTTAGCGCTTGCACTGTACAAGCGAAGTCCTAAGGCGTATCGGTTCCTTGGCTCATTGATTGTTCTTCCTTCCAGGTCCACTCTTCAGAATATTTTGAGTTCCATTAAATTTGATAGATAGATAGATTTATTTTGTCTGGCAAGATTAGGGCCATTGGGCCCTCTCTTCCATCTAACCAGATTTTACAATTAATACATTATTACATTATCTGCAAAACTTAACAATGGTACTTAAATCTAACAGGAATACATTTCAGATTTGATCACAACACATATAATGGCAGGTAAGCATGGCGTAGGAAAAATTATTGTAATTAGTTAATTAAAGCTAAAGTAAAGAAATAATAGGGAAACACAAACACTAATAAAACAGAACCTGATGATGATGTGATGATGTTGATGATGATGATAAGCATCATGGATGAGTTATTACTATAGCCTAATATTGATTTTGCAATGCGCATTTAAAAGGATGTAAGAAAACATTTAGGTAACTAAACAGAAAATAAATAAAACGTAAATTAGAAACACGAATATAACTCTGCATAAGGATTCAAATATTTGGCGTGTTGAGTTCAGGTTTCATTTCTTTTGTGATATGTACAGCTGGCATTGCTGCCTGAAGCTAGACGGGGTTGCTCCTCTGACAGAGCTCGGCAGGTTGTTCCACAGTCGTGCAGTAGAAACTACGAAGGAGTTAGTGTAGCGTACCGTACGGTGTATTGGTATGAGCATGAGTGAATCATTTTTTGACCGTGTACCAAGACTATGTTCGTGTGAGAGGCAGTGAAACTGAGAATGCAGGTAAGCTGGAGAGGAACTTAAGAGTATTTGTCGGAAAAGACATAAAGAATGAAGATCGCGGCGTTGATTTAGTCGCAACCAGCTGAGTTGTTCGTACGCAGGGGTGACGTGGTCGTAATACCGTAAGTTGCATATGTAGCGTACACAGGCATTTTGTGCTAGTTGGAGTTTGTTTTTAAGAGTAGCAGACAGGTCATTGTATACCACATCGCAATAGTCAAAATGAGGCAGTACTAGGGAGGAAACAAGTCGTTCTTTTAACACGCGAGAGAAAATATTCCCAAATCGTCTCAATGAATTCAGTGCGGAAAATACTTTTCTAGAGACGTTGTGGACTTGCTGCGTCCAAGAGAGTTGTTCGTCAATTATCACGCCCAGATCTTTGACTGATTCTCGGAATTTGATTGGGGAGTCGCGCAAGCGTAAGTTTGGTAGGGTGCGATTATTTTTTATTTTACGAAGAATTTTTGGGTGGGAGATTATGATAGCTTGTGTTTTTGTCTCATTCAGTCGTAGTCCATGTGAATTGGACCAATTACAAATTTCAGTTAAGTCCTCATTGAAAGCTTTGATTGCTTGCGATAGTCTTTCTGGTGCAGCATGCAGATAGAGTTGTACATCGTCAGCGTATAAGTGATATTTGCATTTAGTTATCGATGAAGTGATATCATTTATGTAGATCGAGAAGAGAAGGGGTCCTAGAACTGATCCCTGAGGGACTCCTCTCACCACTGAGCGCCAAGAAGACATTTGATTTGAATTACTTTTAACGCGCTGTTGGCGCCCATGTAGATATGAGTCCACCCATTGGATACTGTTCATAGAGAGATGCATTTTGAATAGGCTAGAGAGTGATATGTCATGATCAACAGAATCAAATGCTTTGCTGAAATCAAGCAGTGCTATGATTGTTGCTTGCCCACTATCCATAGCCTTTCTTATGTCATCCGTGACCTTAAGTAGTGCCGTAGTAGTGCTGTGATTTATCCGGAAGCCAGATTGGTGCTCATCAAGGATGTTGTGCGCTTGCAAATAGCAGGAGAGTTGTTCGTACACGATAAATTCGAGAGATTTGGAGATGGCAGATAATATGCTCACTGGGCGATAGTCACTCACGTTTTTGGCTTGTGTGTTTTTAGGGATTGGAATGACAATAGCCGCTTTCCATAGCGATGGGAACGTACCAGTCATTAACGAGTAGTTGAATATGTGTGTAATTGTGGGAAGTATAATGTCAATGATTCGTTTGAATATTTCTATTTCTATATTGTCGATCCCTTTCGATTTTGATTTGATTCTAAGAATGGCACGTTTTACTTGTGACGGGGTGACATGCGAGAAGTAGAATTTTTCTCTGTTGGGGGTGGGGGTGTTGTAGTTGTTGGTGAGAGTTCTGTGTTTTATGTCTGGGTGGACAGAATGTCCTGTATTAGTAAAATAGTCATTGAGTGTGTCAAGAGGTAGATTAATGGGGTTGTCATTTTTTCCTTTGCCTATTCCCATGTTTCTTAGTTCATTCCACGCCGCAGACGGTTTGATATTACGCCCGAGCAAGTTGTTACGCCCGAGCAAGTAGGTATTAATGAGCCCATTGTCAAGCACCTGGGAGAGCAAGTTAGGAAAATGAATGAGAGGCAGAAAGGAGGCGGAAATGAATTTTGTGCCCTATATTTTGATGAAGTTTCTCTTAAAAGTGGTTTGTATTACAGGCAAAATGGTGATATAGTGGAGGGATTCGAAGACTATGGCGAATTCGGTAGAACGAGACGACAGGCTGATCATGCACTGGTGTTGATGGCCAGAGGCCTTCGGAAACAATGGAAGCAGCCTGTTGTGTACTATTTGTGTCGATCCACAACACCTACCGACATTCTGGAAGAGCTTATTATTAAAGTGATTATGTCTCTTTCTTCTGCAGGAATAATTGTAAAGGTGATAGTTTGTGACCAGGGCAGTACCAACCGATCAGCAGTTAAGAATTTGGTGGAAAGATTTCCTGCTAATGATAAACAAGACTTTATTTTTCAGCTTCATGGAGAAGAAATAGTGGCAATCTTTGATGTGCCTCATTTGCTTAAGAGCGTGAGAAAAATGATATTGTTACAAAACATGGATCTGCAAAATGGGAGCAAGTAAAACTGTTACTGAAGGCTAATGATGGTTGTTTGTACAGGTTAGTAGAAGTGCTCATGTGGACCCGAAAGGAAAGGACAAAATGGGAGCATGTAAAACTGTTACTGAGCTAATGATGGTTGTTTGTACAGGTTAGTTAATAAAATTACAAGTGCTCATGTGGACCCGAAAGGAAAGGACAAAATGAGAGTATTCCTTGCTGCCCAGATTTTTAGCTTGACCTGTTCTAGTGCCATTCATGTTTTAGTTGATGGATTTCCACAGCACATGCCAATTGAAGCCAGAGTTAATGCACTCTTTTTGTCATTTATGAATAATTTATTTGACAGCCTCAATGGGTCATCAAAGATTACTCAACCTCATAGCCTTTATCGATGCCGTTTGTCTGCAGAATCTGATCATCTGAAGTTCTGGGAGGATGCACTGTTGAAGATCGAAGATTTAAAATTCATTAAATCTCCTTCAGGTGAAGTCGTTCGACCACCACGCCAGAAGGGATGGCTAACATCAATTCGTGCCACTCGTCATTTGTGGCTGCAGTTGAAGAGCAAGGGCTTCACTTATTTCAATCTAAGGAATGTCAATCAAGATGGGCTTGAGAATTTCTTTTCAGGTATCAGACAGTTTGGAGGAGATAGCAACAGTCCAATTTGTGGTATGTTTGGAGCTGCATTCAATGCCTGTATTTTGAATGGTTTATGTTCTTCTCATTCCAGAGCAAAGAATTGTGAAGATGATGATGGTGAGCTGCTCTCTCGCCTGGGGAATTTCCTACAGGAAAGCAAGGGATCCCTCATAACCATGTCTTCTGACGTTTCAGGTGTTCTTGACGAGACTATTTACACTAGTATTTCATGTGATCTCTCTTTTGCAGAAGCAGAGTCAGTAGCATATGTAAGAGGTTATATAGCTAAAAGACTGTTGAGTGCCATTAATGAGCCGTGCAATGATTGCAGGACCGCTATGACATCAGAACGTGACATGGAGCTTCATGCTACTAATCGAAACGTTCCCAAATTTTGCAGTGTTATATCAGAACGAGATGCTGGTGGAAGACTGATATACCCGTCTAAGGAATTAGCCCATACAGTAGGAGTTGGAGTCAAAATTTCCGAGTCCTTTCTTCAAAAATTCCTCCATACAGATGCTGTTGGTAGCAAGCTGTCTGAAGAGGTGAAGCATCATGCTGACTTTTCTTGGATGCGTTGCGTTAATCATAGGACTCGACTAATAAGTAACTTCCTCCATCTTTTTAACAGGATAACAATTCATCAGTTTTGTAGGATCCTCAACCGCAAAGCTGGGAAATAATATGTTGAGGGAAGTCTTCATGGAGATACATTGTAATCCTTATACCTGTAATTTTTTAGGGTGCTTTTGTTTTTATCTTGCTGCTTAGAAAACAAACTTATCAGGTTATTTACAACTTCTACCAACAGATACGATCGCAAATATGTTTCGGCAGACGCACGCTGTAGCGAGGGGTAGAGCTCGAAAACGTGTAGTCCTAAATTGTCCATTTTAATGGTGTTTATAACTAATACATGTCTTTTATTTTTTATTTTTCAGGAGTATTTATTTACTAATTTTTATATTATTACTAGCATTACCAGTCGCGGCTTCGCTTGCAAAAGTCATATCTTCATTACACTTCCAATTTAGCGATGACTCGCTGATCAATACCATGATTTATTTGTACTTAAATTTTGAAACGGCCAAATTGCGATACGATCGGTAAGGCACCATGCTGATTATTCTATTCTCTCTTTATATAAAGAACAGTTTTAGGCTTTCACATTGCCTCTATGTAAAACACAAACAAGAAATGTCAAAAAGCCACAAGCTTAGTGGCTATAGAGAAAGGAAGAAAACTCGAAAAACCATTCACTATGAAGATCGCATCACTAGAATTACGAAAGTATGCTAGTGTCGTGAGTAGTGGTTTTTTAGGGGTTCAAGGCCCTCCACCTCCACACCCTCCAGACAAGATGGCGGCAGCCCGATAACTCCCGAACCCGTGGTCGGATTTTGACGAATGAGGTGTCATTGAACTCGGGCTGATACCCCCTTTACTATGGACAACATATTTCAACCCCAAAAATAAAACCTACCCCTACTAGGGGGTGAAATTGTATTTTTTTAGAGAATCTCTCCTTCCAATTGCAACATGTGAGAGTTTGAATGCTAATATGGAATGAAAAGTTGTTCTACACAAGAGACATGTATGCGGTGGAAAGCCACTATGAATTAGCATGCCCACTCATGGCTTTTGAAGAGGGTGGGGGAGCGGTTCCCTGTGGACGGGTCCTTGTTGACAAGTCCCTGTGGATGGGTCATTGTTGACGGATCATTGTGGACGAGTCCCTGTGGACGGGTCCCTGTTGATAGGTCATTGTTGACGGGCCATTGTTGACGGGTCCTTGTCGACAAGTCCTTGTGGACGAGTCCCTGTTGATGGGTTCCTTTTGACTGATCCCTTTGGACTGGTCCCTAATGCTATGATGAAATTAAACGTTGTTCCACATGAAACGCAAGCGAAGAGCCGATCGCTACTATGAATTAACATGGTTGTTTTTTGTTTTTATGCATGCGCACTTGGTTTTTTTTGTAAGCGGGCGGGCATTTTGAATAATGATTTATAGATGACTTATTTTTTAAAAAATTACCAAAAGATCCAAAACTAATATCTCATGAATCAATAACGTTAGGGACCTGTAAGAGGGGTCGTTGGACTTGAGGTGACATTCTATTTTTGAATATACTATTTATTTATGTCAAAAGGACCTAACTGCACTTTTGTTAATATCTCGCTAACTAATAATCAGAGAGGGTCAAGTGAGGTGTCATGGGACTCAGGATGGTCAACCCTTTTCCATGACCAACGAATTTACCCAAAAGATCTAAGGTCATTAGCTTTTTAATATCTCATGAATCAATAAGGCTAGATAGGTCGTTGGACTTGAGGTGACATTCTGTTTTTGAATATATTATTTATTTATGTCAAAAGGGCCTAACTACACTTTTGTTGATATCTCGCTAACTAATAATCAGAGAGGGTCAAGTGAGGTGTCATAGGACTCAGGATGGTCAACCCTTTTCCATGACCAATGAATTTACCCAAAAGATCTTAGGTCATTAGCTTTTTAATATCTCATGAATCAATAAGGCTAGGGACCTGTATGAGAGGTCGTTGGACTTGAGGTGACATTCTGTTTTTGAATATATTATTTATTTATGTCAAAGGGCCTAACTGCACTTTTGTTAATGTCTCGCTAACTAATAATCAGAGAGGGTCAAGTGAGGTGTCATAGGACTCAGGATAGTCAACCCTTTTCCATGATCAACGAATTTACCTAAAAGATTCAAAACAGCAAGGTCATTGACCTATGATTTTATAAACTAATAATCAGAGAGGCTCAAGTGAGGTGTCATGGGACTCAGGATGGTCAACCCTTTTCCATGACCAACGAATTTACCCAAAAGATTCAAAAAACAGCAAGGTCATTGACCTAATATTTTATAAACTAATAATCGAATATCAACATGTGAGGTGTTATAGGACTTAGAATGGTCAACCCTTTCCCATGGCCAATGAATTTACCCAATATACCCAATACATCAAGGTCATCGACCTCAGATTTTATAAACTAATAATCGGATACGAACATGTGAGATGTTTACCATGTGTGTGATGAAACATAGCTAGGTAGAGAAAGAATTAGTGTAGGCTACATGTATAGTGATTGACAAGTCTTTTACCATTGAAACTTGTTTTTCAGATGAAACTGCAGTATAGAGAGAGTATAGGTTGTAGGTATGGGTTAATAAATGACGAACGGTGTACACACAAACTCTGATTTATCGATTCAAGAATTAAGAGTAGACTATCTTTAATTGATTGGTTAAAGAGGATAGCTAAAACACAAAAATGCTCAGTGGTTACCGGGACAAGATGGTCGCTACACACGCAACAAGCTTTAAATATTTGAGGCTAATAATCTATATACACACACACACTCGCTTGTTCTAAACTAAACTGTGTTGCTGTCAGTGCTCAGACAGTAGGCTGATGGCAAAAAATGCATTGCTATCAGAAATATAATCATTTCCGGTTGTATAATGTTACCAGCTATCCATTTTGTGTTGCAGTGTTAAGCACTTTTAGCTCTTGTACTGGTGGTCTTAACTCGATTTCCAGGTCTGATGCCTAGAACGAGTCAAACTAAGAAACAAGGGCATGGTGGTGTAGTGATTAAGCTGTTAGCCTTTTCACCAGGGTTCTATTTCAGGTTAATATGCATGTCATAAACATATTAAACAAAACAAAACAGAGATAACGTTCAAAACTGATTACATTTGTGTCTTTCCAAATTATTACTTGGATTACAAATACAAAGGTGAACTGGCTTTGATATACAGTTAATGCTGTCTATCACACACTAGACTGTAAGAAAGCCAAAAGAGCAAAAGGCGTAGGTAGAGCAGTGGTAAAATTGCTATATGTAGAGAACTACCTAGCGGTATTATGAACTGGCAATGCTATATATCGCATAAACAGTGCAGGATACAATCCAGCAATCAAATTTGTATCTTGTGGAACAGAAAAAATGCACTTTTACCTTGATGGATAGCAAATGAGTGCGGATGAATGACCTATGCATTAGCCTACCATAGGGTTATAACCACGAGGTGGAGGTGTGATTTCTATATTTTATTGTTTAGAGACTTGGCTTTTTTGTAACCAGTAGATTTAGTATTTTGTAAATATTCATTTTTGTAATTGTAAAAATAGTGGAAACATTTTTTTGTAATATTAAATGTTAAATGTATAACTAAAAGTTATTTGGGATAAGTGTGCATGTCAAGGATAAATAGCGTGGTTGTATTTGTTTTTCAAAGACAGATATGGTTGTGTGAATGTATGACTATAGATAGAATGATAGAGAGAGAGAGAAAGTGTGTGTGTGTGTGTGGGTAGCATTGATTGTTCATCCAAAGCAAACACGGCAAGGTAGGATGGTGAGATAAATAATGTATATAGCAAATGGTAAATAGTATACTGTACTTTTTTATCACTTGTGTTCTTTTAAATGCAGCGGTAGATAGTTGTAATTTTGTAAAACAGTCTTACCTACAGTAGTAATATTAGTAGTAGTAGTAGTAGTCCTATACGTTTTTGGAAACAAACAGAAAGAGAATGCACTATTGCCATGTCCAAGCACTTCCATTAAAATAATTTCAAGAAAATTTTAATCAGCAAATGTGTGTTTTACAAAACTAAACTTTCAGCATGGACTAAATCATAAACGTGTCGTCTGTGATATGAAAAAAATAGGAAATCCATGTTTCCATATCAACACAATTTAAAAACTTAAAACTGACATTTAAAAAATGTAAATGGGAAATTGACAAATGTGTAAACAACAAAATGGAAAATTCTTGTTTCCGTATCATGAAATCCAAAAACTTTAAACTGGCATTTTCAAATCGTGTACATGGAAAATTGACTAATGGCAATGTGTGAAATGTGAAAATGAAAAAAAATGAACAAATGGCTATCATTATTTAAAAAATAAAAAAAAACGTCGTCTTCTATCGTTAAAGTGTGAATCAAACCACATCTACTTATTTGAATCACCCGAGACTGAGTAGACCTGTTTTAGTTCTAATATACTTTTAACATTTTATGTTAAAGCTCGAATTGAACTCAAGAGCTTTAGAGTGCCAGCTAACTATTATAACCGTTACGTCACAAATACAACTTTACACTACCCTTAATGAACAATAATAATAAAAAGAATAATAAAAATTGAATTTTTTTTAAGAATGAACAAGGTGACACTGTTTCTGTTGCACTGTCTGCTAGCTACTAGCCAGCAGCTGGGGGTCTTAGAAAACGATAGAGTTGACATTTTGCAATGAGATGTGGCATGTTTCAAAGTATAGTATTATGGGTTGCTGTTGAGTAAAAACTAATCCTGTACAAGGAAGCAAGGGTTCGAACCCCTTACCTAACATTACTATTGCCTGAACATGGCTTGACGACACTGTATTATTATGATACTTGGTACACAAACCATAGATAGAGTGTATTGTTTAAGATCACTTTCTTTCTGAACATAGGTGGAGATTGTTGATGGTTAACAATGGCATTAATATAGTAGGACGTGGGTATAGCAATTAAGAAAAAACAGACAATACCCATACAATATTTTTATTTATTTAATATAAGTACTTGTAAATAGTTACATTCAAAATACATTTCTTTTTTCTCTATTACTATTTAGTCCTTTTTGATTCTCTTGCATATGAAGGGTAGATAACCTTGTAGTTCAGCCCCTTAAAACAACAACAACACAGCCTTTTGCATAGTTTGTGATGTTGATGACTCTTGAGATGTGGAAGATGGATTAAACATAACTTTTATAGCAGGGGTTAAATGTTGCTCAATAAACACTGCATAATTTTGAGTAGCAACATTTTTTTCTTGTACTAGCTTTTTAGCATTGTCATGAATAATTGTTGACACCAACAGTGTATCATCTGGTGCACCACATTGATGATCACTCACACTTAAAACCTTACCATTTCTACTTTTTAGATTGCCTCGACATCTTTTTGACCTCTCTTTTGAGCATCGCCAAAATATTATTCCTTTTACATTTTGATGATTATAGTTATAAGAGTAGCCTTTATAGAGTACACGTTGTTTACCTTTGTTAGTTGTAGTAAGTTCCATAGTAGCAACTAACCTGTTAGTATGATTTGCTCACTACAAAGGTTATAACTGTTCTGATAATAAAATCATTTAGCTTTGGCTTTTATATTTAATATGTACAGTTTGAAGTGATAGCAAAAGTGAGAGCAAAATGGTAGCATAGCGGTAGAAAATATAACATCTATTGTTAAGAAATATTTTAAGCGGTTATGTGGATCCATTACATAATAATTTTAGCAGGACGAAGCTCATTTTCTATATCCAATAGGTCTTCCTCATATTCAGTATAACCAGCCTGTTTATAGACATGCAGTTGCTGAAGCCGCCGGATTAGCTTACTTGGATTGTTCCAGTAGACAAATTTAACAAATGACTTTTTAGGTGTAAACAAAGCATTACCATTATCATTATTATCTTCATCATCAACATCATCATCAACATCATCATCATCATAACCATTATCATCATCATCATCATCATCATAACCATTATCATTATCATCATCATCATCATGATCATTATAATCCTCATCACTATTACTGTATAGTCCTTTTTGATCCTTTTGCAATACCACATTTTGCACAGTCTGTGTTGCCTTTGACAATGTTGGGAGTTTTTCAGACATTGACAACTGTGCTAACACGACTTTCTGAGGAGATGATACATGCTTCTTAACAAACAATGCACTATCTTGAGCTGAAATATCTTTTTCTGGGACAAGTGTTTTAGCATTTTGAAGGTTTTTTTTAAACAGCAACGATGTTTTATCTGGTACACTACATTGATGATCACTCACACTTAAGACATCACTATTTTTACTTTTCAGCTCATCTCGACACTGTTTTGAACGATGTTTTGAACAACGCCAAATAACAGTTCCATTTTTATTGGTTCGTTTTACAACATATGTATATCCTTTATAGAATGCGTATGGCATACCATTGCTATTTGTTGATACTTCCATGTCAATTGTCAAGCATGAACTAATCTCTAGCAAAGTTCACTCGATAATATAAATAATAGTTTAAAGTGAGAGGAAAAGTGGGTGCAAGAGTGGGTGCAAGAGTGGGTGTAAAAGGGAGTGCAAGAGTGGGTGCAAGAGTGGGTGTAAGAGTGGGTGTAAAAGGTAGTGCAAGAGTGGGTGCAAAAGTGGGTGCCGCTTATAGTAGGCATGAATTTTACTAGAATGTGATTTGAGTAAATGTAATTTCTAAACCCAAGTAGTGAATAGTCAATTGGTTTTGATCTATGCAAGCGTAAACATGTCACATACACTGGTAATGGATACTCAAGGCTTTAAGGTCAATGAAAACAAGTACAGTATATATTTAAAGAGGTGACTATCATTGATTGCACAACACGCGGGTTACCATATTGTTTTAGATCCCTTATTTGGGGGTGGATCTAAAAGGGAGAGTTGTTGTACTAATTTATAAGGTGGTGCCTAAAAGGGTAGCTTCCCTTGTCAGGGTAAGCTGACCAGTGTAGAGTGTTGTGGTGTGCTAGGAACTAGGGGGCGTTCCTATAAATAATGTGGTAGCGTTTGGAGGGATGGGACCCACTGCAAAGGGTCGCTGTACTGGTCGCTCAGCTGACTGCTTATTACGTAATTGAGTCTGCTTGTATCAGCTGAGTGGCACGCGCTGCTCGCTTGCAGCCGGGCCGGCTCGGGGAATACAAAAGTACTTAAGTTGGCGCTAATAGACTGCTGTCTGTCACGTCTTTACGTGACGGGAATAAGGAAGGGCGTTGGGATGTAAAGAGGCGTATAACAGTAATGCTAGTGTAGAGTGTGGACCAAGTGTTTTATTGGTCTGTGATTCTGATAGTGAGTCCCTTGTAGGGAATGAAATTAGGTTCACAATGTATTAACAAGTGTTGGGTTACAGGTTACAAAGTAGGAATTCTGAACACGATTGACTGACTCACCTCGGTTGACACCAGCGTAGCTTCGGCCGTCTCGATGGAGCACTGACAATGGAGAGAGAGTTTGACCTCATTAGGACGTCTTCTTATACCTTCTGACGCCCTGCTGTCAGCAATGTATTGGCCCAGTTAGTACTATGTCGCTGAGTGTAATGATTACGTAAGGCTTGAGCTGCTTTATGGAGTAGCAAGCTGTCCTTACGGTATTAATGGATGTTGCCCCGGCTTTCCAAGAGTTGCCATTTAGGGGATTTAGCCAGATGCCGGGGGGATGGTCTCCAAGGGGTGCATACCCCTGGGATACTGTACAAGAGTCTTCCTTCATTTGTTCGCGTCCTCGCGAACGGGAACGGAACTGGAAGTTGGGATGTTGACGTAGTGGTCCTTGGAACCCCCTCGTATCTCCTGGTGGCGTCGTATCGAAGTGTGGGTGTGAGGTCAGCCCGTGTTCAGAGGGGAGGGTTATGGGATTTACAAATATATGTATACATTGACATTGTGAAAGAACAAACAAAAAAAAATTGACATTGCGAAAGATTTGATTAACATTGGAAAAAAAATGACATTTTGAGAAAAATTTAACGTTAAAATAAATTCGACATGTAAAAAAAAATTGCCTTTGTTATTGCTGGCATATTGCTAGTTTAAAAAAAAACATGGTTTCTGATGGTGATGTGTTACATAGTTTTGCAGGGAGGAAAAACCCAGGGCCGAACGGATGATGGCGTCGTCCGCCCTATCTTAGGGAAAAAGTGCTCCCTGCAATAAGAAAGGTGGAAGAAAATAGAAAAATGGGTGTTCCAGGGTATCATTTAAGGGAAATATTCAAAAGACGTTTATTGGTTTGGGAAAAAACGGAACACCCTGACAAATGGGGAAGTTAGAAGAAGGAAAGATGAAAGAAAACAAATCATACATATTATGTACATTGGCATCTTGATACACAAACAAAAAGATATATAGTGTATAATTGTATAAAGTGTATCCTGAAAAAATTATAAATTACAATGACCTTATGTCTATTGGAAAAATTGTATAAAGTTTATCCTTAAAAATTAGTAATTACAGTGGTCTTATGTCTACTTAATCGCGCTAATCCCTTATTATTATAGTTGTTGTGAGGTACCTCGCGTGCACGCTACCCGTCTGTACGTACTCTTGCCGTCTCACGGCTGATTCTGTACGGCCACTCCTTGGTACGGTATAGTGGTCGTACCGCTTGCATGTATGCTTAATACCTAATCTGTGAAGCATCCTCTGTGGGTGAATGCTTTCACACTTGACAATGAGAGTCACTGCCACAAATCGGTTGCGCCCTCATTGTCGTAATCTGCGTCGCATTTTGATGCTTTATGTGTTTAAATTTTAGTTGATCTGCCAGTAAGCCTGGTACCCCACAGGCACCAGTCCTGCTGTGCAGATTTATTTTGGAGTGTGTAGCTGAAAAAGAAAAATGTGGTGAGTGTTTGCGAGTGTGTCGGGATTAGTGCACGTTGAAAAATAAAAATAAAATAGTACACATCATGGCATGCTGTAAATAATATGCCGCTGCTATATGGTAGTGAAATTCCTGTCACCAGTTTTCTGTATCTGGTGACGAGGCCTGTGAAAAAAAATGGCGAGGTTTAGAAAAAACATATTAGTACTGGTTGAAGCTCTTCTTTCACTGAAAAAAATAGCATGATTAATGTTACTTAGCTGCAAGGCCGGGCTTACCCTATACGGTGCCGTAATGCCGTAAATAATATGTAGTTGGTCTTACCCCGGTAGCGGAATTGTGGTTACCGGGTGCCGATATATTCCACTTTGATTATGCCTATTTTAACCTAGTTTATCCTAAGTATTGTCGGGCTTACCTCGGTAACGGATTTATAGTCACCGAGTGCCGATCGGCGTTACTTAATACTATCTAACTTAATTATGGTCTAATAATAAAAAAAACTATTACTAAGCCGAGAGGGTTGCCTTAATCTATTGCCGAAATGTGCTGCGCCATAGCTGGCAACAGCGGTGAATAAATTTGCTTAATCCTAGGTTGCGTGTCAAATGCAACCGTCTTACAACTAAATTTGGCCTAGGACGATCGCCTGGGGCAATTAAATCCCCAGATCACCACCCGCACGAGCCCCAGAAACACCGGTTGTCTCTAGGGTCGCTAGATTCCGTCCCCTTAACTCTAGGTGTCGACGTCTATTACTAGGACTAATCTATGCGCAGGCGCTTACGGTGCCACTAAGCTAACCGTTTCGCCCGCTGTAACTTCCTTGTTCATGACCGTTTGCTGTTCCGATTTAACGTAGTTGAGCCGCCCACTTGGCTCCTGTGAGGGGCGCGCAATGCCCCTTTCTTAATGCCCATTGACTGCCCGCTGCGTCGCCATTTATGTGGGCATTGGACAGTGTGGTCCAATGGCATAATATTGTCTTCGCCTTAATCGGCCGTCGCAATCTGCTTTCGCAGTGATATTTGCCTCTATGGGCCGCCGTAGTATGCATTTTCGCATTGATATATACATTTGCCTCTATGGGCCGCCGTAGTATGCATTTTCGCATTGATATATAAATTCGCCTCTATGGGCCGCCGTAGTATGCATTTTCGCATTGATATATAAATTTGCCTCTATGGGCCGCCGTAGTATGCATTTTCGCATTGATATATAAATTTGCCTCTATGGGCCGCCGTAGTATGCTCCAACGCACAGGAGTTTTGCTTCCCGCTATGGAAGCCGTGCCTACTTAAATTTAAACTTAACTAGAAGTCTAGTCATAATGGGGTCGTCTCTAGGGATAGCTCCCGAGGCCGGCGCGGAGTGAGCTATTTCTCCCGCCATTCTCAGAAAGTCTCCCTGCAGGTCTTGGCTTCGACGACCGTGGCACAAAGTGGGTTTAGCATCCCTTCCTCCCAAGGGCGGTTTATGCGCACCTAGGATTCCAGAGCTTGCCCGACCAGGCCGCGAATGCTTTGACCTTACGTAGTTCGTCTGTTTGGTCTAGTCGTCAGTTAAGTGAGGTCGCTGCGCTGTCGCGCCAACTGGGGAAGGGTCCACATCGCCTTCCCCATCTCTCAAAGTGTGGTTCTCCTGACCTTTGGCTTACACCGTTGTCAACCATCATACCGTATCAGATTCCTTTGTAAGAGAAAAAAAAATGTAGCGTAACCTGTGTAAATAGTGTAATCTCTGTGTTAAAATGTAAAATATTTCCAGTGTAGCGGGGTTGTAGATCTTCTAAGTACATAGGCTACTTCTGGCCTACCATCGCTATGTCAGCTTTCCAGCAATAATGCTTTCTTTACCTTAATGGAGGTGTTAGTTGGGTCTGTAATGTCAGGTACCCTGTTATTAGGATTTGGGTGTTTTTATTTGTTGAGTGGGCTTAAAGTATGGTAGGAAGGGTTTGCGCACCTTTGGGTTCCACGTTAGTGGTGGCCTAGAACCGGTGGTGGCGTTGGGATGCTCCTATAGTGAGTGGATTGGGGAGGCAATTCCCGGGATTGCAAAAATACGAAAATTCATGCAGGTTTGATATTAAAATCCCTGGTAATTGGATGGGATACTCATGCATGTGTCTGGATATGAAGTTTCTGCCTTCATGTACGGATAGGTGTAGGATGGGGCATAATACCAATATATCCCTTTCATGCGGGAGTGTTTAAGTACTAAAGAATGGTTAGTATATATCTATGGCCTCCTCTCTCATTTGGAGAGGCGCATTATGCTTCTCTAATGTTTGCTGACACACCCCTAATACTCAGGTGTTAGCATTGGGACGCAAGGCGTAGCATGCCTGCTTTTTTTAGACGCATGAAGTCCATCAACCCCTGTGTGTATTTTGTAATGTAGTGTAGCTGTTTTTGGTCGTGTAGATGTGGTTGCGTTGTTTATGTTGGGCGTGAGAAGGTTATGGGAAGGGAGTAAGGTGGTACGCTGGTAGCCTGTTCTCCTGTCGTCCTCCCTTGGTCCATGTTGGCTTTCTATCCGCGCCTTGGGATAGTAGAGCTGCATGACCTAACCTGGTCGGCCATTTGCAGTGTAGATGTGGCCAGTGGTCGTAATGCGACTGGTCATGTGCTAGTCATCTGTAATGACTCCTATGCCTTACGAGCGATAAGAGAAGTTATTAGGGGGGAGATCTTGTCTGTGTTCGCTCCTAACTGTTGAGTGCGTGTGCGTGTGTGTGACTATGTACCGCTACACCACGCGGACGGTTGGTCTGTTATAAGGCTAAGTCCTACTGTGTATATTGTGTCTGGGCGGGAAGCGCCCGTGGCCTTTCAACGTCTTTGCGAACGTGCCCTTGAGGCCCAGGATAGGTTCCGCTGTGTCACGTCTTGTCCATTGCCAAATGTTTCTGCAGTGTGGAGAAAAATGTATGGTATTATAATTGTTATGTGTTTGTAATTTCATGGTCACTGGCGCAACGCAATAGTGTCTCGTCACCGCATTATTGCAGTGTAACTAGTCTGCTGTCAGCAGTTAGTATGTGCAATACCAGGCCGGGAAGTTACTGTTTGTCATCCACTGGTATGTGCCTTCCTGCACGAATGCAAGTGTGGTCATTGTTTTGGATTCCTAGCGGTCTAATGTAGCAATTCGCCCTAGTTAGGTAATGACGTCGTGTGGCCATTGTTCCCTAAGACTTGTGTCTTGCGAAATTTTCCTACCTGTGTTTGTGAAATGTATTCCCTATGTCTGGTGTAATCCGAAATTTTATGTCTGGCTTTTGGTGGGAGGAAATGTAGTATTCCCTGTACATGCATTTGTATGGGCCAATTTCGGTGTGGTTGGGCGCCTGAATAGCTGTTCTCCTTTTGTGTCTAAATTTTTACTGGAACTCAGACCCGTGACCTTCTGTCATTCTCTGTGTTTTATGTTTGCGTTGTGTGACAGGGTTTGGGGCTTTCCCAGTGTGGTCTTTGCTTGTGTTCCGTGTACCAAAAATACCATTGGATAGTTAGTTTTTGGTACGCGTGTGGTGTGTGGTCATGGGTTCGAATCCGGTTGTCTGTAAAGACTTGGTGTGATCATTTCCGTGCAGCATATAATATGGCATGTTCCCGTGGATGTGCAATGCGCAAATGAAAGCATGCATACCTGTGTAGAGTTTGTATGTTTTTGATTTCCCCTTGTAGTGTAATTTTGGAAGATATAGGGTCTGTAAATCGGGCGTGAATGATGCCGTGCGCTCTGCTCTGAGAGCAGTTGTCTGTAAGCGTACAGTTTATCACTGAGGCCTGTGTTATTGCTGAGCATGGCGGTATCGGATTGCAATGTCCTGTGCGCACGCTCGTTACTTGTCTTGATAACGCTGTATGTCCGTGCTTTTGCTTCCGGCACGCGTATGTGGGAACCTGATAGCTGTCCATTGTAATTGCGGGCAGGCTCTTCGTAATGGAAAAGAACCTTCTACTAACTATTTTTGTGTCCCCGCTTGTGTGTTACTGTGCCGTGGTTCGATTATGTCCCTACAATGGTACGAAATGTCATTATGCCCGCGTGTCTCCGGGACAGTTCTGTGGGGTGTTAGGATCGTATCCCGGTGCGGTCAGTGGGCTATTTCTTGGCTTTCTTCCCACGTGTGCCAGCGGGACCGTTTCCTTTTCTCTTAGTAGTGTGCCCGCCTGTACGTGTAGGTGTGTGATCTTTACGTGTGTGATATGCCTTCATCCGGCGGGCGTGAATAGTGTCCTTTATGAGTTTCCTCCCATGGCGCACGTTCACTATATAATTTAGGTCAGATACCTTCCTGCAGACTTTGAAGGGACCTGCCCATCGTGGTAGGAGGAATTCGGACACGTTCTTCTTTCATCGGGCCTAATGCCTGCGTCATAATAGAAAAAAAAATGAGCTATGCCCCGCTCTGGATTAAGAGAGCACTTTGAAAGAAAATAATAGCAGGTGGCGATAGTCTCTAAAAATTATGTCGTGAACACTATAAAAAATGTTAAAAATAAAAAAAAATGGTGCTTGGGACCTGAGTGTAATATTTACCATTTTGGTAACGTGAGTACTACCGTAATCTGGTTACGTCTCAGGGGAATCTACCGACACTGTCTAGTACACATTAGGAAGGCCATTGCAAGACGTAATTGATATACCTGTATCCACGTCACGAGCAAAGCCAGTGCACTATGGGAGTCAAACCTGCCCTTCAAAGTAATTGTAACTCACCAAAATGACAGTGTCTCGTCCCGATGTGCAATTGGGCTTTTCAGTTGGCTAAAGCACACCTCACCAAATTTTTGAAGTAAGTTTGAGATTCTTAATTCCTGCCACACTTACGGCTTTCGCCCGCAACAGGAGAATCAATCAAACTGTGGAACCCTAACATAGAACGTTTAGTCATTTCTACTTAGAAAGACTCACTTAAGCTTTATGCTGTGATTTTATGCTTAAGTTGTGTTCAAAATATCTCTTTTTCGGCCTGAAGCCTGCTTGGCTTCCACTTGGCTTAGCATATTAGAGACTTTACGTTATGGCGTTAATCACTTCGCCCAATAACCATTGATGGCCTGAGAGAAAAATGCCATGGTTCCGAAAAAAAAAACAAGAAGGATTTAGAATTGTTCCTTCTACTTTGGCTATATTGCACTGTATATACATAAAATAAGAAAGAAAAATATGCGATTTCATGTTTATTATGTACTTGTTGGACCATTTTCTTATCGCCCCCGTGTGAAAGAACTTATGTGGCCTATAATTTTGGTGTTAGCGATGTTAGTTTATTTCTGTGGCCCTGGTGGAAGTCGTTATCCTCTTTCGAGCTTCAGTGCTCAGAAAGGTGAAGGGTTTTGCCCTGTTATTAGATTATAGGCCTCTGGAATCCACTGGGGTGTTCCTTTGCTACCTTCCGGCGGAATTTCTAGCAAAGTAAGCTTTGGCCTACTCCCACCGTAGCGCGTGTCTATAGGTTTAAATGTACCTGTATTCGAGGGCCTAATTGCGCTTGGCGCTGCCCTAGTAGATTTTACGGGAGTGTGGATATATTTGACTGCGTGGTTTTGTGGGGTAGGTGAGAACACCTTTCCTAATCCCCGTGTACTGTGTGGTAATGCCCGGTCAAAATGTTCGTGCGTATATCGTGCATCCTGAGGGCCTAATACCGGTGTTCGCCTTTGTTCTGGCAAATTTGCCCTTTGAACTGGCGGTAAAGGTCGCTTAATGGCTTGTGTCCGGCCTAGCAATGTGGTGGCGTGTAGTCTGACCGTTTTTCGGCCCGTGGCCACGGCCGACTCCTGCCAATGTGTTAGCCTATCTGTGTACGTGTATGTAGGCTTTATGTACTGTAGGGCGGGCTCTATGTCGTCAGCCCATGACGTGGTTATGTCCCTTTGTTTCCCTGTCATATCATGTGTGTTTAATGGCCCTGGCTTCAACTCCCTCTCGTCCCTTTGTTCCGAGGGGATTGTTCTAGGCTCTGCCCCTCGGTTTGGCAAAATTGCCTTCCGATCCGGAGCTGAAGGACGTGTGTTTGTGTTAGTTTTATTCTGCAGTAAGTTGGAGCCTAACCTGGCCGTCTTCTTGACTGTGGCCACGGCGAACTCCTTCCATTGTGTGACAGTACGTGGCGAGAGGGACATCCTCGCAAATTGTCGAGTCAGCGTATCCACGCTTATGTCCTCTCTCGGGTGGGCTGATGGCCCTACCATGAACTCAAAAATGGCCTTGTTGGCTTGTAGCTCACGGTATTTGTCCCAAATTTGGGTGTACTGCCTTATTGAGGCTCATGGCCTGCTTGCAAATTACTGTATTAATGTATTAATGTTTCTGTGCTCTGTATTGTTTTGTGGCCGCTAGTTGGAGAAGCGCTTGGACGCGAATTAGCTCCCTGTATTGGGCGTGTAAACTTGTGTAGTGCACCCTCATTCTCTCGAGGGTTGCATTATCTATTACGGGACCATGTGTGGTGATTAATTGTTGGTATATTCTGTTTCTTTGTATATGGAACCTATTGAGGTGTTCATGTGTGTGATTCAAGAGTGTATGTGCGCATCTTAATCGCGCTGTCCTACCCTCTGATGGGGTGTATGGCTGTTTGCCCTGTATTGCCCCAATTTTTGTTTGGAGTGCCCGTATTTGTGTTTGCCGGCTTTGTATGTGCCTTTGGCATCTGAACAATAATGTTAATAATATTGGCGTACCCCTATTGCCTCTATGGCTTGCAATCTCTGCATGAGGTGCCATTCTGACTGCAGTGTATGGGCCTACAATAAGAATAAAAAAAAAGTCTGTACGTGTTTGACAGTGTATTCTTATATTTCTCTGATTCTGTATGGGGCTAGGGGGTTGGTTTATTAAGAATTTCCCCTGTGTAGCTAGTTTGGAGCACACAAAAAAAAATGGTGCTTTATGTCTGGGGGAAAAATTTTCTCACTAATTTGCTTGGCTTTTTGCGGTACGGAAGGGGTCGTTTTTCCTACGAGGGCTCGTTGATTGAGTCCCGTTCTACTGTGCGTAGGATGGCGCCTCCACCAGTGTTTTAGATCCCTTATTTGGGGGTGGATCTAAAAGGGAGAGTTGTTGTACTAATTTATAAGGTGGTGCCTAAAAGGGTAGCTTCCCTTGTCAGGGTAAGCTGACCAGTGTAGAGTGTTGTGGTGTGCTAGGAACTAGGGGGCGTTCCTATAAATAATGTGGTAGCGTTTGGAGGGATGGGACCCACTGCAAAGGGTCGCTGTACTGGTCGCTCAGCTGACTGCTTATTACGTAATTGAGTCTGCTTGTATCAGCTGAGTGGCACGCGCTGCTCGCTTGCAGCCGGGCCGGCTCGGGGAATACAAAAGTACTTAAGTTGGCGCTAATAGACTGCTGTCTGTCACGTCTTTACGTGACGGGAATAAGGAAGGGCGTTGGGATGTAAAGAGGCGTATAACAGTAATGCTAGTGTAGAGTGTGGACCAAGTGTTTTATTGGTCTGTGATTCTGATAGTGAGTCCCTTGTAGGGAATGAAATTAGGTTCACAATGTATTAACAAGTGTTGGGTTACAGGTTACAAAGTAGGAATTCTGAACACGATTGACTGACTCACCTCGGTTGACACCAGCGTAGCTTCGGCCGTCTCGATGGAGCACTGACAATGGAGAGAGAGTTTGACCTCATTAGGACGTCTTCTTATACCTTCTGACGCCCTGCTGTCAGCAATGTATTGGCCCAGTTAGTACTATGTCGCTGAGTGTAATGATTACGTAAGGCTTGAGCTGCTTTATGGAGTAGCAAGCTGTCCTTACGGTATTAATGGATGTTGCCCCGGCTTTCCAAGAGTTGCCATTTAGGGGATTTAGCCAGATGCCGGGGGGATGGTCTCCAAGGGGTGCATACCCCTGGGATACTGTACAATATCTTTTTTTCGGACTAGTGTTTTAACATTTGAAGTATTTTTTTAAACAGCAACGATGTCTTATCTGTCACACTACATTGATGATCACTCTCACTTAAGATCTCACTATTTTTACTTTTCAGTTCACTTTGACACTGTTTGAAACGATGTTTTGAACAACGTCAAATAACAGTTCCATTTTATTGGTTCGTTTTGCAATATACGTATAACCTTTATAGTATGCATATGGCTTACCATAACTATTCGTTGATACTTCCATATCAATTTTCAAGCATGAAATAATCTCCAATAAATTTCGCTCGATAATAGAAATAATAGTTTAAAGTGAGTGCAAATGTGGGTGCAAAAGTGATTGTAAAAGTGAGTGCAAAAGTGGGTGCAAAAGTGAGTGCAAAAGTGGGTGTAGTTTATAGTAGGCATGATTTTTACTAGAATGTGATTTGAGTAAATGTAATTTCTAAACCCAAGTAGTGAGTAGTCAGTTGGTTTTGATTTATGCAAGTGTAAACATGTCTCATACACTGATGATGGATACTCAAGGCTTCATGGTCAACAAAAACAAGTATATAGTTAAAGAGGTAACTATTACTGATTGCACAACACTGAATCTATTTTTGAAATTTTGACAAAGGGCCTAAGTGCACTTTTGTTAATATCTCGCGAACCAATAAGACTAGGGCATTGTATGAGGTATTGTTGGAATTTTTGCCGAAGACTGCTGGTAAACACCAATGTTCCCACGACCTTTTTAAAGATGGCGGCTAACCCACGAGGGGTGATTAAAAAGTAATCCAAGCGGCGCTTGTCGATAAGCAAACCAATAATCAAAGGGGGGTATGACAGAGCTTGAGGCGATAACCCCTTTTGATTGATCCCTGTTGATTTGCCCCTTTGGACTGGTCCCCGTTGACTACTCCCTCTGGACGGGTCCTTTTTGAAGGGAGTCACTTTTGACGGGCCCCTGCTGACGGGTCCCTGAGGACGGGTCCCAGTTGACAGGTCCTTTTGACTAATCCCTTTGGACACGCCCCTTTGACATAATTTGGCTAAATGCATGGGTCAACCCATAGGGATCAGTCCAAAGGGACCGGTCCAAAGGGATTAGTCAAAAGGACCTATCAACAGGGACCCGTCCACAGGGACCCGTCAGCAAGGGCCCGTCAAAAATGACTCCCTTCAAACAGGACCCGTCCAGACGGAGTAGTCCACGGGGACAAGTCCAAAGGGGCAAATCAACAGGGATCAATCAAAAGGGGTTATCGCCTCAAGCTCTGTCATACCCCCCTTTGATTATTGGTTTGCTTATCGACAAGCGCCGCTTGGATTACTTTTTAATCACCCCTCGTGGGTTAGCCGCCATCTTTAAAAAGTTCGTGGTAACATAGGTGTTTACCAGCAGTCTTCGGCAAAAAGTCCAACAATACCTCATACAATGCCCTGTCTTATTGGTTCGCTAGATATTAACAAAAGTGCACATAGGCCCTTTGTCAAAATTTCAAAAATAGATTCAGTGTTGTGCAATCAATAATAGTTACCTCTTTAACTATACACTTGTTTTGTTGACCATGAAGCCTTGAGTATCCATCATCAGTGTATGAGACATGTTTACGCTTGCATAAATCAAAACCAACTGACTACTCACTACTTGGGTTTAGAAATTACATTTACTCAAATCACATTCTAGTAAAAATCATGCCTACTACACCCACTTTTGCACTCACTTTTACTTTCACTTTTGCACTCACTTTTGCACCCACTTTTGCACTCACTTTTACACTCACTTTTGCACCCACTTTTGCATCCACATTTGCACTCACTTTAAACTATTATTTCTATTATCGAGCGAAATTTATTGGAGATAATTTCATGCTTGAAAATTGATATGGAAGTATCAACGAATAGTTATGGTAAGCCATATGCATACTATAAAGGTTATACGTATATTGCAAAACGTACCAATAAAATGGAACTGTTATTTGACGTTGTTCAAAACATCGTTTCAAACAGTGTCAAAGTGAACTAAAAAGTAAAAATAGTGAGGTCTTACGTGTGAGTGATCATCAATGTAGTGTGACAGATAAGACATCGTTGCTGTTTAAAAAATACTTCAAATGTTAAAACACTAGTCCGAAAAAAAGATATGGTAAACCGTGTGTTGTGCAATCAATGATAGCCACCTCTTTAAATATATACTGTACTTGTTTTCATTGACCTTAAAGCCTTGAGTATTCATTACCAGTGTATGTGACATGTTTACGCTTGCATAGATCAAAACCAATTGACTATTCACTACTTGGGTTTAGAAATTACATTTACTCAAATCACATTCTAGTAAAATTCATGCCTACTATAAGCGGCACCCACTTTTGCACCCACTCTTGCACTCCCTTTTACACCCACTCTTACACCCACTCTTGCACCCACTCTTGCACTCCCTTTTACACCCACTCTTGCACCCACTCTTGCACCCACTTTTCCTCTCACTTTAAACTATTATTTATATTATCGAGTGAACTTTGCTAGAGATTAGTTCATGCTTGACAATTGACATGGAAGTATCAACAAATAGCAATGGTATGCCATACGCATTCTATAAAGGATATACATATGTTGTAAAACGAACCAATAAAATGGAACTGTTATTTGGCGTTGTTCAAAACATCGTTCAAAACAGTGTCGAGGTGAGCTGAAAAGTAAAAATAGTGATGTCTTAAGTGTGAGTAATCATCAATGTAGTGTACCAGATAAAACATCGTTGCTATTTAAAAAAACTCTTCAAAATGCTAAAACACTTGTCCCAGAAAAAGATATTGCAGCTCAAGATAGTGCATTGTTTGTTAAGAAGCATGTATCATCTCCTCAGAAAGTTGTGTTAGCACAGTTGTCAATGTCTGAAAAACTCCCAACATTATCAAAGGCAACACAGACTGTGCAAAATGTGGTATTGCAAAAGGATCAAAAAGGACTATATAGTAATAGTGATGAGGATTATAATGATCATGATGATGATGATGATGATGATGATAATGATAATGGTTATGATGATGATGATAATGGTTATGATGATGATGATGATGTTGATGATGAAGATAATAATGATAATGGTAATGCTTTGTTTACACCTAAAAAGTCATTTGTTAAATTTGTCTACTGGAACAATCCAAGTAAGCTAATCCGGCGGCTTCAGCAACTGCATGTCTATAAACAGGCTGGTTATACTGAATATGAGGAAGAACTATTGGATATAGAAAATGAGCTTCGTCGTGCTAAAATTATTATGTAATGGATCCACATAACCCCTTAAACTATTTCTTAACAATACATGTTATATTTTCTACCATTATGCTACCATTTTGCTCTCACTTTTGCTATCACTTCAAACTGTACATATTAAATATAAAAGCCAAAGCTAAATGATTTTATTATCAGAACAGTTATAACCTTTGTAGTGAGCAAATCAAACTAACAGGTTAGTTGCTACTATGGAACTTACTACAACTAACAAAGGTAAACAACGTGTACTCTATAAAGGCTACTCTTTTAACTATAATCATCAAAATGTAAAAGGAATAATATTTTGGCGATGCTCAAAAGAGAGGTCAAAAAGATGTCGAGGCAATCTAATAAGTAGAAATGGTAAGGTTTTAAGTGTGAGTGATCATCAATGTGGTGCACCAGATGAAACACTGTTGGTGTCAACAATTAATCATGACAATGCTAAAAAGCTAGTACAAGAAAAAAATGTTGCTACTCAAAATAGTGCAGTGTTTATTGAGCAACATTTAACCCCTGCTGTAAAAGTTATGTTTAATCCATCTTCCACATCTCAAGAGTCATCAACATCACAAACTATGCAAAAGGATGTGTTGTTGTTGTTGTTTTAAGGGGCTGAACTACAAGGTTATCTACCCTTCATATGCAAGAGAATCAAAAAGGACTAAATAGTAATGGAGAAAAAAGAAATGTATTTTGAATGTAAGTATTGTACAAGTACTTATATTAAATAAACAAAAATATTGTATGGGGTTTGTCTGTTTTTTCTTAATTGCTATACCAACGTAGTACTATATTAATGCCATTGTTAACCATCAACAATCTCCATCTATGTTCAGAAAGAAAGTGATCTTAAACAATACACTCTATCTATGGTTTGTGTACCGAGTATCATAATAATACAGTGTCGTCAAGCCATGTTCAGGCAATAGTAATGTTAGGTAAGGGGTTCGAACCCTTGCTTCCTTGTACAGGATTAGTTTTTACTCAACAGCAACCCATAATACTATACTTTGAAACATGTCACATCTCATTGCAAAATGTCAACTCTATCGTTTTCTAAGACCCCCAGCTGCTGGCTAGTAGCTAGCAGACAGTGCAACAGAAACAGTGTCACCTTGTTCATTCTTAAAAAAAATTCAATATTTATTATTCTTTTTATTATTATTGTTCATCAAGAGTAGTGTAAAGTTGTCTTTGTGACGTAACGGTTATAATAGTTAGCTGGCACTCTAAAGCTCTTGAGTTCAATTCGAGCTTTAACATAAAATTTTAAAAGTATATTAGAACTAAAACAGGTCTACTCAGTCTCGGGTGATTCAAATAAGTAGATGTGGTTTGATTCACACTTTAACAATAGAACACGACGGTTTTTTTTTATTTTTTAAATAATGATAGCCATTTGTTCATTTTTTTTTCATTTTCACATTTCACTCATTGCCATTAGTCAATTTTCCATGTACACGATTTGAAAATGCCAGTTTAAAGTTTTTGGATTTCATGATACGGAAACAGGAATTTTCCATTTTGTTGTTTACACATTTGTCAATTTCCCATTTACATTTTTTAAATGTCAGTTTTATGTTTTTAAATTGTGTTGATATGGAAACATGGATTTCCTAATTTTCCACATCACAGATGTTTATGATTTAGTCCATGCTGAAAGTTTAGTTTTGTAAAACACACATTTGCTGATTAAAATTTTCTTGAAATTATTTTAATGGAAGTGCTTGGCCATGGCAATAATGCATTCATTTTCTGTTTGTTTCCAAAAACGTATAGGACTACTACTACTACTAATACTACTACTGTAGGTAAGACTGTTTTACAAAATTACACCTATCTACCGCTGCATTTAAAAAAACACAAGTGTTAAAAAAACTACAGTATACTATTTACCTTTTGCTATATACATTATTTACCTCACCATCCTACCTTGCCGTGTTTGCTTTGGTTGAACAATCAATGCTACCACACACACACACACACACACACACACTTTCTCTCTCTCTCTATCATTCTATCTATAGTCATACATTCACACAACCATACCTGTCTTTGAAAAACAAATACAACCACGCTATTTATCCTTGACATGCACACTTATCCCAAATAACTTTTAGTTATACATTTAACATTTACTATTACAAAAAAATGTTTCCACTATTTTTACAATTACAAAAATGAATATTTACAAAATACTAAATCTACTGGTTACAAAAACGCCATGTCTCTAAACAATAAAATATAGAAATCACACCTCCACCTCGTGGTTATAACCCTATGGTAGGCTAATGCATAGGTCATTCATCCACACTCATTTGCTATCCATCAAGGTAAAAGTGCATTTTTTCTGTTCCACAAGATACAAATTTGATTGCTGGATTGTATCCTGCACTGTTTATGCGATATATAGCTTTGCCAGTTCATAAAACCGCTAGGTAGTTCTCTACATATAGCAATTTTACCACTGCTCTACCTACGCCTTTTGCTCTTTTGGCTTTCTTTCAGTCTTGTGTGTGGTAGACAGCATTAACTGTATATCAAACCCAGTTCACCTTTGTATTTGTAATCCAAGTAATAATTTGGAAAGACACAAATGTAATCAGTTTTGAACGTTATCTCTGTTTTGTTTTGTTTAATATGTTTTTGACATGCATATTAACCTGAAATAGAACCCTGGTGAAAAGGCTAACAGCTTAACCACTACACCACCATGCCCTTGTTTCTTAGTTTGACTCGTTCTAGGCATCAGACCTGGAAATCGAGTTAAGACCACCAGTACAAGAGCTAAAAGTGCTTAACACTGCAACACAAAATGGATAGCTGGTAACATTATACAACCGGAAAAGATTATATTTCTGATAGCAATGCATTTTTTGTCATCAGCCTACTGTCTGAGCACTGACAGCAACACAGTTTAGTTTAGAACAAGCGAGTGTGTGTGTATGTATAGATTATTAGCCTCAAGTATTTAAAGCTTGTTGTGTGTGTAGCGACCATCTTGTCCCGGTAACCACTGAGCATTTTTGTGTTTTAGCTATCCTCTTTAACCCATCAATTAAAGATTGTCTACTCTTAATTCTTGAATCGATAAATCAGAGTTTGTGTGTACACCGTTCGTCATTTATTAACCCATACCTACAACCTATACTCTCTCTATAATGCAGTTTCATCTGAAAAACAAGTTTCAATGGTAAAAGACTTGTCAATCACTATACATGTAGCCTACACTAATTCTTTCTCTACCTAGCTATGTTTCATCACACACATGGTAAACATCTCACATGTTCGTATCCGATTATCTATATATATAAAAATCAATGTAACGTGATAGTTTGTCTGTGGGTGGGTATGTATGTCTCCTATGCGTTCATATACCATTCGTCCGATTGCGATGAAACTTGGGTGAGATGTTGAGTACACTCCAAGGAAGGTTTCTGACTTAGTAAATCCATTTTACAATTGGTAGCGCACGCGTAGATTCAACAAATGAGCAACGGCGCGCGAAGCGTTTCAACAAAGTCCCATATAATTTCATATACCATTCATCCGATAGCGATGAAACTTGGGTGAGATGTTGTGTACACTCCAGGGAAGGTTTCTGGCTTAGTACATACATTTTACAATAGGTATCGCACCAGTAGATTCAACGAATGAACGATGACACGCGAAGCGTTTCAACAAAGTCCCGTATAAAGTCATATTCCAGTCGTCTGATAGTGATAAATGTTTGGTGAATTGTTGTGTACACTCCAGGAAAGGTTTCTGGCTAAGTAAATCCATTTTACAATACGAAGCGCACGTTTATATTCAACAAAATGAGTGACTACGCGCGAAGCGTTTCGACAACGTCCCGTATACGTTCACATACCATTCATCCGATTGCGATGAAACTTGGGTGAGATGTTGTGTACACTCCAGGGAAGGTTTCTGGCTGAGTACATCCATATTACAATATGTAGCGCAAGAGTAGAATCAACAAATGAGCGACGACACGCGAAGCGTTTCAACCAAGTCCCGTATGCATTCATGTACCATTCGTCCGTAGCTATGAAAATTGGGTGAGATGTTGTGTACACGTCATGGAAAATTTCTGGCTTAGTAAATCCACTATACAATATGCAGCGCACAAGTTGATTCAACAAATGAGGGACGACGCGCGAAGCGTTTCAACAAAGTCCCGTATAAGGTCATATACCATTCTGCCTTTAGCGGTGAAACTTGGGTGAAATATGGTGGACACTCCAAGGAAGGTTTCAGGCTTAGTAAATACATTTCACAGTAGGTAGCACACGAGTAGATTCGACAAATGAACGACGACATGCGGAGCGTTTCAATACAGTCCCCTATGTCTTCATATCCCATTAGTCCGATAGCGATGAAACTTGGGTGAGATGTTGTGGACACTTACGTGACGGTTTCTAACTTAGTAAATACATTTTACAGTAGGTAGCGCACGAGTAGATTTAACAAATGAGTGACGGAGCGCGAATCGTTTAAACAAAATCAGGTATGCGTTCATATACTATTCATCCGATTGCGATGAAACATTGATCAGTTATTGTGTACCCGCCAGGGAAGGGGACTTAGTAAATCCATTTCACAATAAGTAGCGCAAGAGTAGATGCAACAAATGGGTGACGACGCGCGAAGCGTTTCAACAAAATCCCCTATTGCGTTTATATAACATTCTTCGATTGCGATGAAACCTTGATGAGTTATTGTGTACACGCCAGGGAAGGGCTGCGACTTAGTAATACATTTCTCAATAGGTAGCGCACGTGTAGATTCAACAAATGAGTGACAGCGCACGAATCGTTTAAACAAAAACCCCTATACGTGCATATACCATTCATCCGATTGCGATGAATCATTGATGAGTTATTGTGTACACGCCAGGGAAGGGTTTCGACTTAGTAAATCCATTTCACAATAGGTAGCGTACGAGTAGATTCAACAAATGAGTGACAGCGATGAAACTTTTGAAAGTTGTTGTGCACGCTTCCACGAATGGTTCTAAATTAGGAAATCCATTATACGATAGCTTAGAGGCAGTTAACATTTTGTGTATCCAAAAGCACTTCAGGAAACAGAATTTCAACGCCAACACTTTCTTTGATGGGCATTGCAACGCATGCCGGGTACAGCTTGTTAGTTTATAAAATCTCAGGTCGATGGCCTTGATGTATTGGGTATTTTGGGCAAATTCATTGGCCATGGGAAAGGGTTGACCATTCTAAGTCCTATAACACCTCACATATTGATATTCGATTATTAGTTTATAAAATATTAGGTCAATGACCTTGCTGTTTTTTGAAACTTTTGGGTAAATTCGTTGGTCATGGAAAAGGGTTGACCATACTGAGTCCCATGACACCTCACTTGAGCCTCTCTGATTATTAGTTTATAAAATCATAGGTCAATGACCTTGCTGTTTTGAATCTTTTGGGTACATTCGTTGATCATGGAAAAGGGTTGACCATCCTGAGTCCTATGACACCTCACTTGACCCTCTCTGATTATTAGTTAGCGAGTTATTAACAAAAGTGCAGTTAGGCCCTTTTGACATAAATAAATAATATATTCAAAAACAGAATGTCACCTCAAGTCCAACGACCTCTCATACAGGTCCCTAGCCTTATTGATCCATGAGATATTAAAAAGCTGATGACCTTAGATCTTTTGGGTAAATTCATTGGTCATGGAAAAGGGTTGACCATCCTGAGTCCTATGACACCTCACTTGACCCTCTCTGATTATTAGTTAGCGAGATATCAACAAAAGGGTGGTTAGGCCCGTTTGACATAAATAAATAATGTATTCAAAAACAGAATGTCACCTCAAGTCCAACGACCTCTCATACAGGTCTCTAGCCTTATTGATTCATGAGATATTAAAAAGCTAATGACCTTAGATCTTTTGGGTAAATTCGTTGGTCATGGAAAAGGGTTGACCATCCTGAGTCCCATGACACCTCACTTGAGCCTCTCTGATTATTAGTTTATAAAATCATAGGTCAATGACCTTGCTGTTTTGAATCTTTTGGGTAAATTCGTTGATCATGGAAAAGGGTTGACCATCCTGAGTCCTATGACACCTCACTTGACCCTCTCTGATTATTAGTTAGCGAGTTATTAACAAAAGTGCAGTTAGGCCCTTTTGACATAAATAAATAATATATTCAAAAACAGAATGTCACCTCAAGTCCAACGACCTCTCATACAGGTCCCTAGCCTTATTGATCCATGAGATATTAAAAAGCTAATGACCTTAGATCTTTTGGGTAAATTCATTGGTCATGGAAAAGGGTTGACCATCCTGAGTCCTATGACACCTCACTTGACCCTCTCTGATTATTAGTTAGCGAGATATCAACAAAAAAGTGGTTAGGCCCGTTTGACATAAATAAATAATGTATTCAAAAACAGAATGTCACCTCAAGTCCAACGACCTCTCATACAGGTCTCTAGCCTTATTGATTCATGAGATATTAAAAAGCTAATGACCTTAGATCTTTTGGGTAAATTCGTTGGTCATGGAAAAGGGTTGACCATCCTGAGTCCCATGACACCTCACTTGACCCTCTCTGATTATTAGTTAGCGAGATATTAACAAAAGTGCAGTTAGGTCCTTTTGACATAAATAAATACTATATTCAAAAACAGAATGTCACCTCAAGTCCAACGACCTCTCATACAGGTCCCTTACCTTATTGATTCATGAGATATTAGTTTTGGATCTTTTGGTAATTTTTTAAAAAATAACTCATCTATAAATCATTATTCAAAAAGCCCGCCCGCTTACCAAAAAAACAAGTGCGCAATAGTAAAAGCAAAAAACAAACATGTTAATTCATAGTAGCGATCGGCTCTTCGCTTGCGTTTCATGTGGAACAACGTTTAATTTCATCATAGCATTAGGGACCAGTCCAAAGGGATCGGTCCAAAGATATCAGTCAAAAGGAACCCATCAACAGGGACTCGTCCACAAGGACTTGTCGATAAGGACCCGTCAACAATGGCCCGTCAACAATGACCTATCAACAGGGACCCGTCCACAGGGACTCGTCCACAATGATCCGTCAACAATGACCCATCCACAGGGACTTGTCAACAAGGACACGTCCACAGGGAACCGTTCCCCCACCCTCTTCAAAAGCCATGAGTGGGCATGCTAATTCATAGTGGCTTTCTACCGCACACATGTGTCTTGTGTAGAACAACTTTTCATTCCATATTAGCATTCAAACTCTCACATGTTGCAATTGGAAAGAGAGATTCTCTAAAAAAATACAATTTCACCCCCTAGTAGGGGTAGGTTTTATTTTTAGGGTTGAAATATGTTGTCCATATGAAAGGGGGTATCAGCCCGAGTTCAATGACACCTCATTCGTCAAAATCCGACCACGGGTTCGGGAGTTATCGGGCTGCCGCCATCTTGTGTGGAGGGTGTGAAGGAGGAGGCATCTGAACTGTCCAAAAACACTACTGTCGTGCTGTTGGTAGGTCTATCAATTTGTCCGTGGCAGCAGTGTGCTAATTCGTACTTGTTGAATGACTCGGGCGCTACATATTACCAAGGAGTAATAAGGCAAGGAAGTGAAGCCAGAAGTTACTCCTTCACATATGCTCAAAACATTGCGGTAACCCCATAAGAAAAGCATGTAATGGTGTGACGTACGTACTTAAAAGTGGTCATATTTCGCATGTGGGTCGAAATATCGACATGTGGGGCATATGTTTGCACAAACAGAACTCCCACCTGCCAAAGTAATGTCATTTCACAAGTAAATCCACTTAATTTGCCATTTATTGTGTTAAGTTTTCATCCTTGGAGTAGCCACCTCACGGTACTGTTCTAGTTTATCATACGTTTGATGTTCACATAGTGGCATACGTGTCCACAAATATAATTATTTCGATTGTTAGGAATTAATTACGGATATTTTCCTCCGTTTCTTACTGGAAATAATTTCTGCTTGTCAATTAATGAACGGTATTACTGTAATCGAATTACCCCCAATCTATTTTCAACGTGGCATGAGTTCTAGATTTATTGCTCGTGGATGTTAGAAGATTGATATGACATTATTTTTATATTTTAGTGTGTTAATCTCAAACCTCAGCCTAGACCTGTTTTAGTTTGTTCCGGAACTGAACTGGCCTATTTTTTTAATCATCGTGCATTAAAAACAATAACGCCTCCACCCAATTAGGTCGCATGCCTTAATATTTTAAATTTATTTAATTTATTTAATACACATTCGTGAATATAACGGCAGGCCTACTGGTATCTCGGTAATTATTTGCCTATTATTTGGTATAAGTTAAGAATAGTGATGGGTGTCTGGTTGCCTGAAATCCCACAATAATTACAGGTCATAAAAACTGCATACCGGTATAATACATTCATTTCCCATGTGCTATACTATATTTCAGATCGGGGTATTCCTCTAGTTTATATTGTAAAATTAAACGTTTTATGGCAGTTTACATGATTTTCGATTGCGACGAAAAGTATTGTGACTGGCGTACACTTCGCGCTAGCCAGCAAAGATCAACAAATATTCCTTGATATGCATCGTCAAATAGGCCTATCGTACAATTTCGTAGTATAGGCCTACCTGCACACGAATCTTATTTTCTTTCGTAGTTCCGCCCCTTAAAGCAAAAATAACGAACTAACTAACACGAATCTTTTACTGGTAATCATACTTAAATCCCACTAATGAAGAAGTGTACGGTGCTGTAGACTCAATTTACCGCTCGAGCCGGGCAAGTATGGGGGCGTGGTCAGTGCTTCAACTCTCCGCATGCTATAGCGCTGACAAGGCACCTCCGTATTACTCCTTGCATATTTTTTTAACTACTTGCGTGCCAACACTACTACTTAAAATGCCATGTTTGCTGCCTACGTTCATACAGTAGCTTTAGTCACCTGTATGGAACTTCCCAGTTTTTTTGTAAGCTCATTGACACACAATTTGAATAAATTGATTCGTTCTATTGAAAAAGTTCAGAAACCTTCTTGGGAGTGTCCATTTTTATTATGTATATTACATGTACCCCTGCCCAATCATTTGGGCAAACTTGTGTTGACTGAAGTTGCTACTAACAATGCTAATAGTGCAGTTCCTTCTCTTGTGAGGTTCTAATTTTCTAATGATGCTTGAGACATATGTGCCCAAGATGTGTATAATATGCACTTATTATTGTCCCTTGCATCGACAGTAAGAGTCTTCATTAATGCTCAATATTGCTGCTTCTGGCACTGAAACCTTTCGAGAGGTGTCACAATGTACCCCTAATCAACATAACAAACAAGTTCAACTTAAAAAAAAACTCTATTGAACTATAATTTGATCAATCATCATTCAAGACTCATCATCTATTTTTCAGTGTTGCTTTATTGACAAGATCAATCGTCGATGATTGATAACAAAGTGAAAGGTTATACATTTTCCTACTACGGCTTTTTAGGTGGTGGAATTCTGTCCTGAAGGGGGCTCTTGAGCGTGCCAGTAAATCTACTGACATGGCTCCCTGATATTTAAGCATCCTCAAATGCCAACCGACTGTGCCTGGATACGATCCCACTTTTTTGGCACCAGCAGGTGAGATCGTAACCGCCGAACCATGCAGCCAGTCATTGACAATTGACTTGCTGCGTGACTCAGTGGTTCTCGCCAGCTTTGCCGAAGGTTGCAGTTTCGAAACCTGGCGCAGCCGATTGGCAATTGAGGGCGCGCAAACGTGAGGGAGCAAAGTCATTAGATTTACTGGCACGTTAATGATACCCTTCTGGGCAAAATTCCGGAATCCCGGCGTCTCTAAAGGCCCCAATAGGGCAGTAAGACCAATAGCATTATTATTAAATATTGACAATTGATCTTGTCAATTTTACTGTCGGTGGACACACGATTCCAATTACTAACCTGGTATATTGTGTTGACCAACTAATGGCAGCAAGAACAGATCACAAATAATGGCAACATTGTCCGTGTTACCATAGCGACAGTGGCACTTTGTCACAGATCCCTTCTCTTGTTTAAAATAGTATACAGTAGTTGGTTTCAGATTAAGGCTACACATCAGTTTCGGTTTTAGGCAAGAGTACATTGTTTTCATAATTTACAGGTTTATTTTATACTTCCAGTACCACATTGTGAATATCAAGGAAAACCATGAATGAATTCTTGAAATAAATATTTCTTTAAATGTTTTCCTCTGTTGCAGGAATTTGCTAACAATCATCGTTGACCCTTTCCAAGAAGGAAAAAGCTTCCCCATTATGTATTATATGTATTGTGATTTTTAATATAGGCTTATTATTACCTGATTGAGTGTTTTCCATGGTTTTCCTTCTTTCTGATAGGCAAATGCCAGGTAATAGGATGGTGTGACCATGTATTTAATTATACCATCTGTTTTCTTACATTTTCTTTTAAAAATAAATGTACTGGTTTTTACCCAATAGCACTGTTTATTATCTTGATAAAAATTCACCCTTTCCTTTTCCTTTTTTGGTCCTAATTTAAACTACCTGGGAATAATTTAAATGGATAGATTGAATCCTGTGTGTTTTCATTGTTCATTTCAGTGTTCTGAACTCCACAATTTTGCAGCATTATTTGTGTGATTATTTAGGTATATATTTGCTATCAATATATTCTAATTGTGGATTTTGGAACGAAGTGGACAGAGCATTTGAGGGCTATAGATGCAAAACCGGCAATCTCCAATTTTGGTGACAATGAGTGGAGTACCATTCTCTGAGGTGTTTGTGATCTGTTTATTAACTCGATTGGTTGAAACCCAGCCCGAGGCCCAACAAGTTTATAAACAGATCACAAACACCTCAGAGAATGGTACTCCAACTTTAACTCATTGTCATTAAAACAAAGTGGAAATCGCCGGTTTTGCATCCAGACCCCTCATTTAGCGAAATGAGGGGAGGGGTAGTGTTTACAAGCTCTGATCATAGGTGGCGCTACGGGCTACACGTCTAGTAGTACGGCGGTCAAACACCAGACAGCGCTTAAGTCTTAGATGCCAAGAATTAGCATGGCTGTCGGCTATTTGTAGTAGTAGGTAAATTGTGTCTAGCACTCGCGTGTGGGTGCCAATATGCATGAAGTAGCAAATACTATCGCTAGATAGCACCACGTCACTGTTCAGCGGAAGAATATCGATCTGTTCGAAAGCAAGCGATGCAAGTTCAGGAAGGTCAAATCTCTTATCCTTTCCTATGTTTTTATTCTTTGTGACATATTTCTCTCCCGCAAAAACGTTGAGTTTATTCTATGACTACTATATTTGGAGTTATAATTCGCATTACAGATTCTGAACCGAAGAGACAGGTCTCCCTTCTACTTCTGCCGGCGCGCCCACTCGTTCCAGGACAACAGCTGTTTACGGCAATTCTTTCTTTTTTATCTTACAATATAGTTTTTTTTTCAATCGTGTCGGATTTTTATTAAATTTGTATTGTAAGGATTCGGAAATCGAACGGACTTTTCAATTAATTTGTTACTCAAAACACATTCAGTTTGTGCCATTCTGAACATAGCCGTAAATTCTGGAAATCAGACAGCACACGGGTGAGGAGCAACATTTAAGACATCAGCAGGGTAAGTGTTAAAATACCGTCTTTCCAACGACAAAAACAACTCTGTAAAGAACACAAAGGAACTAGTAACAATATTGAACACCCTACAAATGAAACCTAGCTTGAGCCTAGTATCCTTCGATGTAACTAACATGTAAACCAATATTCCGATTATTGAAGCAATCAACACTATCGAAAACAACTTAAAATCCAACAATTCGGCAGAAGAAACTGAAGAGATTATGAGATTACTGAGCGTCGTTCTCAGCCAAAACGTTTTTCAATTCGACAATAAAATGTACACACAGAGAGAAGGCCTAGCGATGGGATCGCCACTAACCGGGTTAATCGCTGACATCTTCATTAATGCACTAGGAAAAGCGTACTTAGAAAAGACTTAAACAAAGGGAATAGTAATATGGAAAAGATACGTAGATGACGTAATTTGCATCTACGATACTAAACTAACAAGCGATGAAACAATTCTCCAATCAATTAATAACCTACACCACTCAATCAAATTCACTAAAGAATCCGAAACAGACCGAAAAATAAATTATCTCGACATAACTATTGAACGTAAAGACAGCGAGCTTTCATACTCGATATTCCGGAAAGCCACACAAACCTCCCATGCAATCGACAATCAGTCTAAACGCCCCAGTACGCACAAATTAGCGGGGTTCAATTCAATGGTGCACAGGGCTTTAGACATACCCATGTCAAAAGACAACTATAATAAGGAAATACGAACCATTAAGCAACTAGCAAAGGAAAACAATTACTCGCCAAGCAAAATAAACCAAATTATAGCCAAATATAAAAATAAAGATAGAACGATTCGCAAACCGGACAGTAATGAGAACTAATTTGCGCGTTTCAACTACGTGAATGCGAATACATATAAAATCACTAATCTATTCCAAAATCATGGCATACAAATAGTAATCTAAATAAATAGGACCCGTATTCAAAGTCAGGGGTATATTCTATAACGTGCCAATACACTGCTTGTCAAGCTAATTACATCGGACAGAGTGTAAGAGGAGTAGACACACGTTATAATGAACATAGGAATGCGATAAAATACGGAACACATTCAGCCGTATGGGAACATATGTGTGACGCAGGCACAGCTTTACTAACATCGAGACGGACCTAAAAATAAATCTTCACGAATCGAAAGGCAGAGCTCTTGACATAAAGGAAGCAATCGAGATACACCTAGCCAAACGAAACAATCCTAACAATCTAAATGAACACACGTTTATTGAGAGCTCACCCCTCTTCAGCCTACTAAAAATACACCGTTTCGGAAACAAGACACAACTTAGCGATACAGCCAAGCTAGAAAGGGGGGGGGGGGGGAATTAGGTAATGTTATCCGGATAAGGTGTACGATGTACTTTTCTTCTGCAATAAACCAAGGCCCGTATTCGCGGCAGTATTAAAGGTGCCGGGACGTCCTCAAATGACCAGGCAGGGCTTAATTTGAATGGCTTATGCTCTAAGCGTGGCGGGGAATGTTCCACAGTCTTTAATATTTGTAAACCCACATCATATTCAATAACATACGTCTAGATTTGGCAACACCCCACATAAACACATCGCACTGACTCCGCACAGCACATATGAACAGGGGGTAGAAAGGGAAAAACCAGTGTCGTTGAGATAACAGCCCATCTCAGTCGACCACACCTGGAGTAAAAGTGAACACGAAACTGCGCGTAGCTCCAGCGAGGAAGACAACCAGATAAGTAGAGGCCTGTGATATTACAGTTTAACCATAGTTGATTTTTACAACCATATAATCACTCCAATAATACAAACTCCGGATAACTATCACCACTTACCATTTAGCATTTCATCTAACATCATATATACAGCATTTAGCATACACCGACAGTTGCAGTACCAATACTGCAACTAAATAATTATACATATTGTAAATATTTTCACCTGTATTTTCAAACATAGATTTTATAGCCTAATGATGATCGCCTGACGATCGAATCTGGTCATCCTAGTGTATGTATTAATCTCATGTAATTTATTCCAGGATTAGGGCATAACCCAGCTCTTTTGGGTACATTCGCGTTGACCGACTGAAAAGCACTAAACTCTTGGTTACTGAGGCAACACTGAAAAAATGGCTTCAAACCCCAAAATGTTCTCTATAGATAGTGCTCCTGGCTCCGAGCAGCTTTCCTCGCACATTGAAGGTGTGATTCCTGTACCTATTTCCGTATTTCTCCCTAAAGTACGGATGCAATCTTCATAGATGGCTTTTTCCTACAGGTCAACCTCTTTTGCTTGATCTGGTGCATTCTTCTCAAACCGAATGGTTGGATCTAGAATATAGACTTCATTAGATGTTTTATTAAATGCAACAATGTCAGCGAAACAGTTCCTCCCTTGAGAATCTAGTGCATGCACTTCCTCGTAGCATTCAAATCCCTTATTGCTCAGCATGTTTATGATTGAGTGTTTAACTTTGTTATGTCTTCTGTTAATAAGCAAAGATTTAAAAGGGCAACTTCCAAGTACATGACTTGGTGTTTCAGACTCCTTTGCACATCTTCTACAAAGGGAATTGCCCATATATCCTCCGTTATTACCAGTGACTTATCAGAGATTGCCGTAATTTATATTATTTTTAAGAGAGCTGTCCATTCTGAAGATGTTAAATTAATCTTATCAATCATTAAGTTGTTTGGCGGCACATACTGAGCGAAATGCATCACTCCAATTCCTTGCCATTGCATAGAGGACCATTCTTGGAAAGACGACTGCCTTAGGCGTTGACGAATTTTCCTTGCAGTCGCACACGAAGAATGTGTTTCTTGTGTGATGTTTAATCTTCTCAAGTTTACTTGAATTTCTTCTATGAGCTAGCGAACCTGTTTAAATATTATTAATATGCAGACTTGGAATAACTTTATTATTTATCTAACCGAGATTGACCATTTCAATGGTCCAGTGGCGACTACTTTCGGCTTTTGCACTGGAGGTCTTACCTCGATTCACGGCTCTGGGACTAGAACAGACCATGCTATAGAATGAAATGGCGCTATACCCTGCCTCTCACTATAAAGGGCGGGGTTTGGTTCTCAGCTATGCTAAGAAAACGGGGTACACAGGTTAGAATATCCAAAACCAGGAGATGTGTAATTTAATAGCAACAGCCGCCCCTTACTAATTGTTACGTATATAATAGAACCGACCGCGGTCGCTATATTCACTAACGCGGAGCGGTAGGTCATGGGGCCAAGCTCTCTGCTGACTCGGTAGACGCGGGTTTAAGACCGGCCACAGTTATGTGGTTTCTCCATTTGTAACTCCAGATAAAAGCAGTGATTGTTTCTAATTTAGACAAAGGATTACTCTTTACATATTTTTGCTTCATTTCATTCATTTTATCTCTCATCCAGACATTTTGGTGAGCTCTTTTCAACAGCAACCATGATTCGTTTGGAGCACCACATTCAGCATCACCATCTTGAGCAATTTCCGACCGCTGGTCGGGTCTGCTTGGAACATAAGCCTCTCCATCGTTTCCTGTCCATCCACCATCTCTCGTCTTTCACTGTGTCCCAGCACACTCCTCTTTCCTCCACACTCTTCTTAACTCCTTTAGTCCATCTATCCCTTGGTCTTCCCCTTGGCCTCCTTCCCTTCATTTCCATTCCAAACATCTTCTTCGGTATCCTCTCCTCTCGCATCCTCCTCACATGTCCATACCATTGTAGCCTAGACCGCTCTATTCTATTTTGCAATGGTTCCTCTCTTACCATCTCCCTGACTCTCTCATTCCTTACTCTGTCCATTCTTGTTACTCCTACCCTACTCCTCTGGAACTTCATCTCCACTGCTCGTATTTTACTCTTGTCCCTTTCCTTCATCACCCTTGTTTCTGAACCATACGTCGAAATTGGCACAAAGTAGGTCATGTAGATGATTCCTTTACATTTTTGTGGTACATCTTTATTCCATATCATCTCCCTAACACTCTCGAAAAATGCATCAGCACACTTTCCCCTTTCATTTATTTCCATCCTATTGCCTCCCTTTTCTTCAATTATGCTTCCCAAGTACTTGAAGCATTCTACCTTCTGCAACTGCTGTCCTCCAAGTGTTATACCCATATCCAGTCTGTTCTTCCTCCTCGTTGTAATGGCCACTTCACTCTTTTGTGCTGAGAACTTCATCCCTTATGATAACACTACCTTCTCCCACTCATCCACCCATTCCTTGTTTCAGACCTCTCTCCAGTTGAAACCATTCCGTTCTCTCCCTTCCCACCTTTACACAGCTTTTGCTTCCCTCGTACATAGCTTTCACTCTTGCCATAGTCTCCATTGTTTACGGCTTTTGCTCTCATTGCTTCCCATACCTTGTTTCTATTAATACTATCATAGGCTTTCTCGATATCCAAAAAGGTCATCATCAGATCTTTCCCATATTCATTATGGTGTTCTTGTAGCTGTCTTACAGCAAAGATGAAGTCAACTGTTGACCTTTCTGGCCTGAATCCATTCTGTTCTTCCCTTTGCCCATCTTCAACTTCTGTCCGAATTCCTCTCTCCAGTACCTTCTCAAATATTTTGGCGCAGTGGCACATGAGTGTTATTCCCGTGTAGTTCTTGCATTCCTTCCTACTTCCCTTTTTAAATATGGGTATTATTATCCGTCTTTTCCAGTCCTCTGGTATTTTCTTCTCCCTCCATATCACTTTAAATACTCGAAAGAGCCACTGTGTTCCTATCAATCCTGCTGCTCTCACCAACGCCACACTCACTTCGTCTATTCCCGGTGCCTTTCCCCCTTTCATGTTCTTTAATGCTTCCTCCTCTTCTTTCCATGTCAATTCCTTCTCTGAAATTTCTTAGTCACTGTCTGTTTCTTCCTCCACAATGTCCACTAAGCTGGTTTCAGTTGGATTTAGGAGTTCCTTGAAGTATTCTCTCCAGATAACCTTTATTTCTTCCATATTTTCAACCTCCTTTCCAATCCTGTCCACCATTCTGACATTTCCCCCTGTAGCTCTTCTCTTTGCCCTTTTCATTCCATACAATACTTTCTTACAGCCATCATAATCTTCCTCCTTCATTTCTGTCCATTTCTCCAGCCATTTCTTTTTCTCTTCCTTCACTACTTCTCTTGCTTCTTTCTTCCGCTCATGGTACTCCTCTCTTGTTCTGTCTGTCCTCTGTTGGAACCATTTCCTGAATGCTTCATTCTTCTTTTTCACAGCTTCGTTAGTTCTGGGGTTCCACCATGGTGTTTCCTTCCACCTTTTCTTTCCACTAGTTCTGCCACACACGACTTCCGCTGCTTCTACCAACACGTCCCTGAACCTATTCCATTCTTCTTCACCTGTTCTCGGATCATCCTTCGGTAATTTGTTCCTCACTAATATCTGGAACTTCTCCTTATTTCCATCCTCCTTCAGTTTCCATGTCCTTATTCTTCTTTCTTGGATCTCTGTTCCCCTCTTTTCCTTCAGTCCCCTCACCTTGGCGACCAGCAGACGGTGGTCACTGCCCAGGGCTTCTGAAGGTATTGCTCTTATATCCGTGATACTCTTCTTTGTCTCCTTCCCGCATAGAATGAAGTCCACCACTGATTACCTATTCAAATCCCTGCTGTACCAAGTAATTTTATGGCTCTCTCTCTTCTTGTACCATGTGTTTCCAACCATTAGCCCATTTATCTTGCACAGTTCCAGCAATCTCTCTCCTTCCTTATTCCTGTGTCCCCATCCTTCACCACCAATCACTTCCTCGCATTGATGATCACTAACACTTAGGACCTTTCCATTCCTACTTTTTAAGTCCCCTCGACACTTTTATGACCTTTCTTTTGAGCATCGGCAGAATATTAGTCCATTTACATTATTTCGATTGTAGGTTTAGAGAGTAGCCTTTAGAGAGTGCACGTAGCTTACCTTTGTTGGTTGTAGTAAGCTCCATTATAGCAACTGACTCGTCAGTCTCATTTGCTTACTACAAATGTTACAACAGTTCTAATAAAGGAATGATTTAGTGTCAGTTTATTTTGGTGGCTTATCATATGTCAGCTTATTTTGGCGGCTTATCACATGTCAGATGAGTGTGGTGGCTTATCATATGATGGCTTATTTTGGCAGGTTATATTGCATAAGCTCATTTGTAACTTGACATAATCTAACCTAACTTAACCTCACCTAACCTCAGCTCACCTAATTTTACCTAACTTAACCTCGGCCAACCTACTCTAATCTCATTTCACCTAACGTAACAAAACAATACACCTGACCTTTCTTTACTAAACATTTCCTAATCTAATCCCAGTTAACCTCACCTGATTTGACCTAACCTCTTTGCAAGTAAGCAACAACAACACAGCAAGATTTTAAAAAAATCCAGAGTACTTTAAGGTTAATCATTGACTCCCGACTCCTTCTCTCACCACTATCCCACTGCTGGTCGAAAACATTATATTTTTAGATAATTACAAAACTTTTATTTGGAAAGTAGGCTATATGTTTTAACTAGAAATCCTAAAAGGTTGTATATTGGCTTAAACGAAATGTCTCTATGTTCTTTAATTATTAGCACAAAGCATGGATTTTTTTTTAGAATTTTTCAAAATAGTTCAAAAATGGATTCAATTATACGGGTTTGCCTTCTTGACAATATGATATACTAAAATGTCATCAACATCCCATTTGTCTATATATTTTTTACGATGAAGATAAATATGGCTTCCTACTACAAATAATCACAGTTTTAACCCTTTATGCTTGGAAATTAATGTTGAAAACATGACTGGGGAATATTGTTTTATTCGTGTCAGAAGTACAAAAAAGACAACCATTAAAAGAAGAAAAGAATGAAAATGGACACAAAATCATGCAACTTCAAAAAATTCCTGCTTAGAAAATAACTAATTCGAGAACATGTGAATTTTTCTTGAGTCAAATCACTCGTGTACAACTTGGGAATTAAGATCTTTGAGCATGACGTGTCGGTCAAAACGGAAGTAGATATTTCGATTTTGATTTGACCATGTACGGGTCAACACTAACGCTCGTAGTGATAGAATTAGTGAAAAGCATCAGGTCTAACGTTTAGTTCCCATGAATGAATTGAACGAAACCATTCGTGTGTCGTCTGCGATCGTCGCCTTTTGGCGAGGTTTGCGTATCATTGTAGGTATTTCATTTGCAGTTCTTGATCGATCAATGGTTACGTCTTCATCGTTTTGCCGACTCGTTCCAGGTTCGTCGCTGAATCTTACTACTTTCTGCATTTTATTACTTTATTATTCCTCTTTTGAATATTCTATGTATTAATCAAACTTACGTGTTGGCGGTATTGTAACACACACTAAACTGACAAGTAATGGACACCAAGCGTAAGGCAACATCCTTTGCCATGTGTAGTTGACTAAATATATCCTATATATTCAAATAAAAATAAAAATATCTACTTCCGTTTTTACTGACAAATCATGCACAACAACAAATAGAACATATTCTCGGTGGCCTAAATCAGTCACTACGAGCGTTTGTGTCGAACCATACATGGTCAAATCAAATCAAATTATCTAATTCTTTTTGAGAAATTCAAAGATCAATTGCCCAGAATTTAAAGATAATGAATGAATTAATAATTTCAATTAAGTCCAGAAGTAATTTTCAAAATTTTATTATACATGAATTGAAGCGAATGGCCATAGAAGGGCATACTAATTGAACGGCCATGGGCTCACAGCAAGTTATATTTCAAGGAGATCCAAATTTTGCTATCAGATAACACTTTCACTGACAACTAGCAGTGAAATATGAAATACGATAATTTGTTCATAACAAGCATTTATATCCTTTCCAACTGTGGGTACAATTTTGAAAATATATTAATTTAAGAGTTTCCGTTTAAATGGATTCCAATAGTCTAAGTGATTACTGTCATTTAACAAAATGTTTTCTACGTTAAAATGGGACACTACAATGATTGTATTTGCATTCGCATATACTGTCTGAGTATGCCGCTTAGCCACTATGGGATATCTTGTGGGTCATCAAAGCGTCATTGATAGAATACTGTCGTCGGAGATGTTTCATGGATAATGCTTATTGCCGCTGTGGTCACAATTTTGAAAATATATTAATTTAAGAGTTTCCGTTTAAATGGATTCCAATAGTCTGAGTGATTACATTCATTTAACAGTAATTCTATCTCCAATACATAATTGGTTTTGCATATTCTACATGAATAAGGCGTCTCCCCGCAATGGGTTAACATTTGTGTTTTCAAAGAATGTTAATAGTAATTTCGCTTCCCAAGTGCACAATATATATATCTCCTTGCCACTATGTATTACCATGAGCGTTTCCATAATATCTACAAGAACCCAGTTATAAGCTTTGCATATGGTAGAGGAATATGTCGTCTTGCATGGGTTCATCGTGTTTTTGACGTATGCTTGTGCTCCGATTTACCAATATCACTTTTACTAAAATGGCCAGAGAGACCTATTTTCGAACTTTCTCTCGAAGAAAGTGGGTTTCTAAGAGATAACTTGATTAAAGTTTCTCCCCTTTACGGGTGAACATGTTCTTCGACAATAATTGTCTTCTCTTGGAAAATTTGACATCTCACCGCTGTGAATATACGAGTGTCTGTTAAAATATACTCTTGAAGCATACTTGTATTCTCATAAAACATATGAATATGGCTACTTTTGATGTGGGTAAACTTAGGTGTCCTCAAATGTCCTTTACGAGCATATGCATATGATACTTGAACATGGCTCCTGGCCGCTATGGGCTTATATGAGTAAATCGAAATATCCTCATTCATATGAAATTGATTTTTCACGAACATCGTCTCTCGAGTTTAACATGTATCCATACACTCCCACTCTGACAAACATTAAATTTGCATAATACACGTATATGGCTTATTCCTGCTATAGGCGATGGTTCATTTTACAAATGTCCTTGGTAAACATATGCATTTTTTGCGGCTGTAAGTTGACACGTGGGTTAATGTTCTTTTCTGAGCAGATTTCACTTCGCATTTAATTAACGAGAATAGCATGTCATCATTATGGATTAGCCTGTGAGTCATCAAATTCCTGTTTGGCCGAAGAAAGATACTCGCCTGCAAGGTTTGGCATGTGGCTATTCCAATGCCGTTTCAAAGTAAACTTGCCTTTACAGGTTTTGTATGAGTAAGGACTCTCTCCGCTATGGGTTAACAATTGCAGCTTTTAAAAACCTTTGACGGCGAAGTTTTCTTTTTATATATGACAACAGAAAGACCACTCTTCGATGCGTTAACATGCCTTTCTTTAAGTCCCTTAACGACAAGGTTGGGATTTGGAACTGGTAAAGGAAAATGCTTGTTTGACGCTATGGGTAAACTTGTGCTTCTTTAAATGCCCTTCCCATATGCTACATGAGTATGGTTTCTAACCGCTATGCGTTAACAGGCGGTACTCTTCAATCGGAGCAAATTTGTTTTTGCATATACTACACGTGTATGGATTCTCTCCGCTATGCGTTAATATGTGTGATATAAAATTTCCACCCGGGCAAATTTGCTAAGCATATACTGCATGTGTATGGTTTCTCACTGCTACACGTTAAGGTGAGGAACACCTGGTTTGGGGGTTAAAAACAACCGAAATTCAGTTTTTTTTATCGTTTTAGATTTATTAGTTTGTGGGTAACTCAAATACGTCGAAACAGTTTTAAAAGTCTTAAAAATGTGTATGTTATGACTCTTTTTGCAATGATGTTACTCTTTGAAAATACACGCACACGTTTACCTCGGCTCATTCTTTTGCGGATAATGTCTGAACTACTGGAGGTAAATGTTTGAATGCACCACCATTTATTTGATAATGATCAATTTTCAGTTTGGTAGCCGTGAAACAGCATTAAAAATATTCACTGTGTTGTATTCCATCTCAATTTTTAATATTTGTCCAAGCGCCTTTCCCCTTCCCTATACATCTCATGGCATAAACGAAACTGGTATTGACTTCAAAACCATGATCAGTAGCTTTTGTTGTAACAAAGTTCATCGAAGAAACAGACACACTTGCGCTCGGATGGTTAAATTACAAGATAAGTCCATTTAAATATAAAATTAAAAATTTCGCATCGCAGCCATGTTGGATTTGTGGCCACCAGGCTATAGAATTAGTGACTGAAGACATGACTAACAGGAAAGGAAACCAGAGAGGAATCTATAAAGGACTGAACTGGATGCAAATAATCCAGATTATGGGACAGGAAAGTCTTGAGAACCTTCACACGTAAGATATCACACTGAAAAACTTAAGCTTCAATTTTCTCATTTGTATAATTTTTTGTACTTTGGTACCATTTTGGAGGAAAGTTCTTATGCTAGGCCACTGAAACTTTTTTCTGTGGCTTAATAAGTCCTCTCCGAATGGTAATAGGAAGGGATTTTTCAGTATGTTACCTAAGAATAAAGTTATGAATATTTTAAAGAAAATATTTTTAAAAACTTCGTTCTGAGAAACTATTCGATTTCCGTAAATAATTCTTCCTATTATTACAGAGAAAGGTGTATATAAAAATCTCTGGACATTTCATTGTACTAATCCAAATAGGTTTTGAGTAATCTCTACCAAAACGCTGAAATTTTAACATGGGCAAGATAGGGTGGTGGTTCTCACCTTAAGAGGTGTGACTTCATATGCCCAGTCCGTGCAAATTTGGCTTCGCATATGCTACATGAGTATGGAATTTCACCGCTAGGCGTTAACATTTGTCTACAAATGACCTTTCAGAGCAATATTGGCATCGCATATACTGTACTATCTTATCACACCTCTATGCGTAAAGAGAAGTTACTTGAACTAAATGCCCAGCTTGAGCAAATGTGGCCTCGCATATACCCTATAAGAATAGTTAGTCAGCACTGTGTCTTAAAATGTGTTTCTTCAAATGCCCTGACTTTGAAAATTTGGCTTCGCATTTACTACACGAGTATGGTCTCTCACTGCTTTGCGTCAACGTGTGTTTCTTCAAATTACCTTTCCAAGTAAATTTAACTATTCATATAGTGCAAGAGTATGGGTTTTCACCGGTATGTTTTAACATGTGTCCCTTCAAAGTACCTTTTAGGGAAAATTTGGTTTCGCATATAGTGTATGAGTATGGTTCTTCACCGCTATGTGTCAACATGTGGCCCTTCAAGGTACCTTTCTGGGAAAATCTGGTTCCGCATATACTTCATGAGTATGGTTTTCCACCGCTATGTGTTAGCATGTGGCCCTTCAAGGTACCTTTCCGGGAAAATTTGGTTTCGCATATATAGCATGAGTATGGTTTGTCACCGCTATGTATTAACATGTGTCCTGTCAAATGACTTTTGCGGGCAAATTTGACTTCGCATATACTGCATGAATATGGTTTTAAGCCGCTATGCGTTAACATGTGTGCCTTCAAATTACCTTTCCGTGCAAATTTGGCTTCGCATCTACTGCAAGAAAAATGCTTGTCAATGTTATGCGTTAACATGTGTGTCTTCAAATTAAATTTGTAGACAAATTGTTGTTCGCATATACTGCACGAGTATGGCTTGTCACCGCTATGCTTCAGCATGTGACCCTTCAAAGAAATTTTCTGAGAAAATTTGGATTCGCATATATTGCAGGAGTATGGTTTGTCACCAGTATGCGTTAGCATGTGTGTCTTCAAACCACCTTTCCGAGCAAATTTAGCTTCACATCTAGTGCACGAGTATGGTTTGTCTCCGCTATGTGTTACCATGTGTCTCTTCAAACTCTTCTTCTGGGAAAATGTGGCTTCGCAAATACAGCATGGGTATGGCTTCTCACCGCTATGGGTTAGCAAGTGTTTCTTCAAATTGTCACTTTTTGTGAATTTGTGTTTGTATCTGGTGCATGAGTAATGTTCCTTTCCGCTATTGATTATCAGGTTCACCTTAAAATTTTGTTTGGTTTTAATTTTTCTTCCAAGTACGGTGCTAGCGGAATGTCGCGATGCGTAAGTATTCCTTACAACAGGATTCGAAGTATCAGGATATAATAACCTGAAACCAGTGGTATAAATATATTGTAGTGCGCTCATATTTGTTGAATTATTTCAGATGAATAAATAATTCGCCATCCAGAGTTGAAACTAACAGTATGAAGTATTGGAGCAACTTTAATAATATACAACCAGGAATCTTGTCTTCCAGTACCAGGAACTGATCTGGTTCTGTACTGCAAATTTATTTTCTATAGAACGATTACTTTAAAATTACTCATATATTATGCAGAAAAAGAGGTGTGTCATGGCGGAGTATTAGGAATCATACCTTTCATGGATGTGATTTGCCAAAAGTCAACCTGATTCTTGATCAGTTGAATAATTGAAAATACTGAACGGTTGCAGATTGTGTGCTGATTCGTGCTTCCACTGCGAGTGTTCACTTTTTCCTCTTTCATATTGTGTCAATTTAACAGCATGGCTGTGCGAGGATATAACGATTGATTAATGGAATCATGGCAACTGAACAGCAGCTGACTTAAAAAGTACGCTGTCTTACAGGTGACAGAATAATTAATATTATTAATATTATTCTCCCTACCCTAATAGTTATTCTGTTTTATGGATAATGGGGGTATATTTTGGATATGCGGTCCGTGTGAATTCGGAACTACATGATTTATCATGCTTCACCGCTGAATACTTTGTGGATGGATACCACTATTTTGGGCACCGTCAGATCTAAATTTCATGTCAACAGATGTCAACCCAAACTTTATATCTCATTTTCCTTGTCCATGTTGAGCCGAAGTGCCACGCGCCGATCAGATCTGCTCTCGCTGCTCGGCGCGCTGTTTATCTTATATTTGTAGATTTATCTAGGCATATGTCCGTGATTATTTCATACAGTTAGAAAGGTGAGGTTGCAAGCTTGCCTGTGCGGTGTTTACTTTTCCCCTTCGAAGTCCGATACGCGATAGGTTTGAGTTTGTATTCACGCCCTCCCTTTGCGCTCCCCCAATCACGCGCGTTCCCGCCAAAATTGTGGTGGTGTTGTTTTCTTCTTGTTGACGATCTCTGCCTACAGATGTATCTAAGAACTTTATACAGCTGGAAACGTAGTGTTTCTTCGAATATGACACCTAGGTGTCCTTAATTTCGGCTCAAAACTGATTTTTTACAAAAAAAAAAGAGACATTGGACAATTATCAGAATAACCTCAATTAAAAAGGTTTAGATGCCGTATTTGCTTTTATGAGCATAATGTATGAAAGAATGAGGTATTGGTTATAATGCAAAGCAAAAATAATGATTCTATCGTTGGAAATGTGGTATTTATGATTTTTTTTTCAAATAGTCTGGATGACCATTGAAAATGACTTGGCAATCTTGGCAAGTATTTCAGGAAATGGCTTGGCACTAAGAGGGTTAAGCGTTTCAACTGTCAATCTATGTCAATAGTTTTTATATCTCCCTGCTGCATTACATTCTCTCTCTCTATATATAAATGAAAGTTTGTCTGTTTTTTCTGAATTTCAGACTCTTTCATGATGAATGCGCGCGAAAATAAAAATGTTGTCTGTCTGTCTGTCAGTGGACACATTTGTTCCCTTAAAACTCGAGAACGGCTGGGTGGATCAACGTAAAATTTGGTACAAACATCTACCAGAGGGACGACACCAATCATTGATGTAACTTTTCTCCGTACCTCTCATACGAGGGGGCCTTCCCCCTTAAAAAAAAAGCATGCTGAAATAGGCGTAGAAGGGCCAGACAAAGCTCATTTTCAGCCCTTCAATATCAGAGACGAAACTCGGAGGCCCATAGGGCCCCGAAAACCATATTTTAAGGCCCTAAATCCAATAGTTTTTGAGCTATTCCCAGAAAACTAATTTCTTTTAATAAAATAATTAAAGAATGCAACCCGGTAAATATGGCAACAGAATTTCACAGGTTCATCTATTTCTGTAAGATGCAATTCAATTCCAATTATTACATTACTGTGAATGTTTGCAAACGGCTATACGGTTATCACGGAACCGAATTAAGCTGTAAAATTCATCAACACATACAGTATAATGCGCTTAAGGGGGTCAAGGGGTACTCTAGAATTTTTTCACGCGATGAACACGTGTGGGTGTGGTACGGAGGGTCTATTTTATCCCTAACCCTGTGTAATGATATAAAATAATAATAATTATTATTATATTTTGGCGTACAACGACGAGACAAAGATCTTTTTCAGCCCCTCGGTGTCGGAAACAAAACACGGGGGCCCAAAAGGGTCCCCGAAAAATACATCTTAAGGCTCTATAACCCACAGATTCTGAGATAATACCTGAAAACTAATTTCATCTAATAAACTAATTTAGGAATGCAAGCCGGTAACCATGACAACAGTATCTCAAGAGATGACATCAAACTTTCCATCTCTTTCTGTAAGAAGCAATGCCACTCCATTTAATTCATTTCTGTGAAAGTTTTCAAATGGCTTTAACGTTTTCAAGGAACCAACTAAGACTGTAAAATTCATCAATGCGCTTAAGGGGGTTAGGGGCACTCATGATTTTTTTCACCTGACTTACACGTGAGATATGTTGTACAGAAGGTCTTGTTATATCTCCAAACAGCAACATTATTTTCAAAAATTCCTGAATTGAAATATTATTCTTGCGGCTTTTAGGAATTTGGGCCATTGGAGGCTAGAAAACTGAATTTTCGTGCACCACAAGCCATTATAAATGAATTTGTTTGATACTGTGTGGTTGATATATCCATATTTGAACATCTGAGTGATACGTTGTAGTCGATCGAGTTAATTTGCCTCATGGCCACTAGCTGCCTCTGCTCTCGCATAAATACACCTATCTATTAATATATGATTTTAAGGTTATTAAAATTTCAATTTTGTTTCTTTTACGCGTTACCATGAGGTTCAATACACTAATCATTTATAAAACTCTCCACTGTACTTCTCATAGAAGGGTGGGTATAGAGAAAAGCTTTTCAAAATACATGCTAAAATATGCGAAATATAAAAATTGTCCTAGAAGGACGACCAAAGTATATAATGCGCTTCTCAAAGTGAGGCACAAAATTCCGGAGTCTATAACGGGTCTCCGAAAACCACATTTTAAGGCCCTTAAATTAACAGTGTCTGTGATATTCCCCGAAAAATAACTTCGCTCTGATATACTTCTGAAGGAATGACAAGCCCCTAACCTTTGCTACAATAGCTGAATTGATAACGTATGGTTATTCATACCAAAGACCGTTCGACACTTCTGCTAGTTCTCTTCTAAATACCATGATTTTATTATGAAATCTTTCCTCAGCACCTCGTTCGAACCGTTTAGTACCTCATTTAAATCCTTTGGTGAATAGGGAAAGATGGCAATGTTTTCAGTAAATCACTAAGTAGAAATTACTTTACCTTAATCCTTTAAATTTACGTAAATTTTCAATCTCGTGTCTTTCGTTACTCGCTAAATGTATCGATTGAAATGTACTAGTTATAAGATGCAGCCTTACCTTACAAGTTTGTAAATATCAGTCTCTCTGTCATGTCCATCGAATCTTACAACTACCACCCATTTGTAGATACTCTCCCATCACTGGATTTTATTCCAATTCTTCTCAGATTGTCAGAAAGCAAAGGTATGAAATTGGGAGTATCTCAATATCTGAGACATTTAATATTTTACCAGTTACAAATTAAAAATTCGATGAAATGTGCATTTGTAAATGCATAGTAGATATAGAGTGTCACAACTACGCCATGCATTTGATAGCATCCAAAAAACAGCTGATTCTCTAGACGCAAGGAGTATAAGCCACTAAATAAAATTATGACTTTGGAATATATCGACGGAAGAAATCTCAATTACTACATCAGCTTCATCACATTCCATCGAAAGTCCAGTTAAGAGACAACATTATCTAAGTTAATAAGCTACTACGAAAATAAGCCAGTTAATAAAGGGCAGATGTCGAAGGTAGAATTCTAAGTTCCCTATATTATTGTTTTACATCTTCACCAGGATCCATCGCAACTAAAGTTTACTAACAACATACATTAGAGCTTGAGTTTTCTTTTATTTATATGCAGAAATTCTTACTCTATCTTAATCAAATAACTTTAAGGACATCCATCTTATTTTATTACTGTTACACTCTATTAACGCAGAAGAAGGTATCATTGGATATTGAAACATGTACGTTTAAATATTATTAATCATCATATTCTTAGTATTGACAAGGCGGATAATATAAAACCATCAACATTATCACTAGCTCTTTTAAGATTAAATATGCTTTCTTCCTATTCTACCTTCTAAGATCAGCCCAATACTTAATATAGATCCCCTTATCCCTAAGATTTTGTTGAAGCAGATCGAGCTTCACCTAACTCGGCCGTCATCCCACCCTCTTAGTAATTATTCTATTTAGAAACTGTGAAGCGTGAGTCATCAAACCATCTGTCAGCTGCTTGACATGCAACCAAAAAATCGTACGTAATAATAAGCGAAACAAACTGATCAGACGTTCAACCCCTATGCATCGCAGCAACTCAGTCGGTACCTCACCTAAGTTCCTTTCCATATGCCTTCTAGTGACCAACCAATTCTGATCCCGAAATTATATCTTCTCCATTATGACCAGCAATTTTCTGGAATATTTCACTACAATACACATAATCTCCTAAGCCCTACACAAACGCACACTTTCTCTTCTATATCAATTACTGGTTTTCACCCCAGCCTCTAATATTAGAGCACTTAAACCATCTTTACCCGAAAGTATTTTTAATCTTTCAGTGAGCTGTATAAACTACTTCTACATAAAAGAATTTTCTACACATGGACATTTCTGTCATTTTATCTTAGGAGCTTGTACATCGTGGTCATTTACCCCCGTGTGTTTCGTTTTTTCTGATAACCTAAGTATTGTGATGGCAGTATTAGTTTGTGTACTCGTAATTAGGTATAGGAGTAGGAAGGAGGTGTACGTGGCCCTTCATTTGAAACCACCCATGTGATTGCCTGGAGTAAAAGCGGGAAACCCCGCTAAACCAGTTCCAGAATGGCTGGTGAGGAAATCGAGCCCACGTTTCCTCAGTTTGGCCACAAGAAGCTGAGCGTACGCCTTGATCAGAATTTCTTGCACCTCATCCTTATCTCAATTTTCAGACGTCGGTTTTCTGCGTTCTCTATTTTATGTCGTTCGCTTTTGTTATTCCAGGATTCATTCATTAATTGCAATTTATCCTGAGTGATCCCAGGTATTTATCTTCCACGTATTCAGTCTCTTATTTTAACAAGGTGCCAATCTTTTCTTCTACGGATTTTTTTCTTCTTCATTAATTCGCGTTCCTTGCATTGCAGTTCTTACTTAGTCCTTCCTATATACTTCATAACAACCAGATTGTAGTCAGAATTTATTTGTCCCAGGAGTACGTTTTGACATCCAAAATCAGCTTTCGGAATTTCTGCTCGACCATAATGAAGTCAATTTAAAAACGTCCTATACCTCCTGGGTTCATTCACGTTGAACCCGTATTCTGTGAGCTCAGTCACATGTCACAAGCCAGGGGTCGACTGGGCATTTATGTGTTCATTTATGTTTTACATTAAAGGGGAATCTAGGCAACCCGCCTCCTGCCATACAAGGAAACTCATATCATTGGAAACAGAAAGAGGAAATATTGAAGGCAGACAATGCATTGTATTAAACCAGAGGGCAGTGGAAATGACCCAAATCCCGCCAGCGAGTTGAATAGCACAAAAATGGACCGGTTTATAAACAAGTACAGCACGCCAAAGGGCTTGCCGACTTCATAAAAAACTGAAAGTGCGGAGGAAGGAAGCGCACTGGCCGACACGCTTCTCGGTACGTGCGATATTGGCGCGAGCCAGATCACATGACTACCTGCAGCCTATACAGTAATTAGGTTTCAGTAAAAGTAATTAGATCGCTGTAATTACTAGAGATTATTTAGAAGAGATGTGATGACATTGAATGATATGGGATTTGATAAGAAACAGTTTCAATTCAAGAGAATTTTAAGAAGAAGCTTTACTTAGCCAGGAATTATATTAGAATGGACACATGAGTTCTGACCACCAAAATTCACGAAAGGACGCTACGGTAGCAGGAAGGACGAAAATTGGAGAGCCACCCTCGGGGCTGTATTTCGAAAGACTTCGAGGGGTACGGACGTATTAGTTCTACCCTGAGTTAGCACGCCAGATTGCGATTATTTCAGGCGGCGAGGACAGGGTCGTCGACGGTCATATTTGAGTCATTAGACGGTGCAAGCATTACTACAAGATCGAAGGACTTAGTATATTTTCGAATCGGAAGAATATTATACGATACAAGCTGTACCCGGCATTCATTGCAATGCCAATCAAAGAAAGTGTTGGCGTTGTAATTTTGTTTCTTGAAGTGTTTTCGGATACACAATCTAGAAAAATACGTGGGAGCGAGCACTACAACTCACCAAAGTTTCATCGCAATCGGATGAATGGCATATGATGCATACGGGATTTTGTTTAAATGATTCGAGCGCTGTCACTCATTTGTTGAATCTCCTCGTGCACTAACAAATGTGAAATGGTTTTACTAAATTGAAAGCTTCACGTAAGTGTACACAGCTCATCAAAGTTTCATCGCAATCGATGAATAGTATATGAACGCATCTGGGATTTTGTTGAAACGCTTCGCACGTCGTCACTCATTTGTTACATCTACGCGTGCGCCACCAATATCGTAAAATGGATTTTCTACGTTGAGGATCTTCCATGTCGTGTACACAACTACTCATCAAAGTCTCATCGCAATCGGATGAATGGCATATGAACGCATACGGGATTTTGTTTAAACGATTCGCGTGCTGTCACCCATTTGTTGAATCCACTCATGCACTACCTATTGTAAAATAGATTTACTAATCCTGAAACGTTCCCTGGAGTGTACTCAACGATTCAGCAAAGTTTCATCACAATCGGATGAATGGTATATGAACGCATACGGGACATTGTTGAAACGATTCGCTTGCCATCGGTCATTTGTTGAATCTACACGTGCGCTACCTATTGTAAAATTGATTTATTAAGCCAAAAACCTTACTTAGTGTGTGCGCAACATCTCACCCAAGTTTCATCGAAATCGAACGAATGGTATAAGAACGCATACAGAAATTTGTGCGGCTTCGGTGGCGTAGTCGGTAGCATGCTGAGCTTCTATGCCCAAGATAGCGGGTTCAATCCCGGCCGAAGCCGTCGGATTTTTTAAGAGCGTTAAAAATCCCTCAGTATGCCTTCCTTCGGAGGGGAAGAAAAGCCGGCGGTCCCATGTCATAGATTTATGGCATGTTAAAGAACCTTCCACTAAATGCATCTGTGTGAAGCTAAATTGGATAGGTTAAGAATGTAAACAACGCTCTTAGGTTTCTACGTTCGTTGCCAAGAGCCGACTGCGGTGGCGTCTAGTAGCTAAGTTCCGAACTTGGCCTAGTAGTCGTTGAAGGTGGCGCTTGGCGGCAAAAGTAGGAACTATTTGAAAAATTCTAAGTTGCAGTACTTAAATTAAAAAACAGATAACACACACTAATACACGGGGCTACATGACCGCGTTGTCGAAGCCCCTAAACTTAAGAACCAACCAACAGAATTTTGTTTAAACGATTCGTGCGCTGTCACTAATTTTTGCGCTACCTCCTGAGAAATGGATTTACTAAGTCAGAAACCTTCACTTAAGCGTACACAAGAACTCATCAATGTTTCATCGCAATCGATGAATGGTATATAAACTTAGAAGGAATAATGTTGAAACGCTTCGCGCGTCTTCGCTCATTTGTTGAATCTACTCCTGCGCTACCTGCTGTAAAATGGATTTACTAAGTCAGAGGCTTTTCTGGAGTATAGACAACATCTCACCCAAGTTTCATCGCTATCGGACGAATGGTATATGAACGCATACGGGACTTTGTTGAAACGCTTCGTGCGTCGTCGCTCATTTGTTGAATCTAATCGTGCGCTACCATTTGTAAAATGGATTTACTAAGTCAGAAACTTTCCCTGGAGTGCATTGAACATCCCACTCAAGTTTCATCGCAATCGGATGAAAGGTATATCAACGCATACGAGACATTGTTGAAACGCTCTAACGTGCAGAGACAAACAGTCCAAAGACTTCAGCGTTCACTAAAGCTAGCGGTTTCCATGACTACTGTATGTTGTGGTTCTAAAATTGTGTGCAAATTGTGGTTCTAAAATTGTGTTCATTCCACCTACCGGGTCAAATTGTGAATCTAAACCATACAGGGTGCCACTCAAATATACATAAAAATGTCATCAAAATCGGTCCAGCCATTTAGGAGGAGTTCAGTGACATACACACGTGTCGAAGAATTATATATATAAAGAAAGATAAACTTATGCCACGAATAGTAACGGAATTCAACATTATAACATATATTGCTGAATGTTATTTAGCATCGAATGCTATCAATATTATCAACGAGGGTTATTAAGGTACATATTGCCATATTCCCCAGTTTGTTTGGCACTGATCGGATATCATTTACTTAGTCAACTTTCAAATCATGTAATTCATGTCCGACATGTTGGATTATGTTTGCATGTGCAATGCTATCAAGTACGTGAGAAACTCATGACCAGTGTCCCGCGGCTTTTCAGGTGACAATGCTCCGTACTTCCTTGGTTGTTAAACCATTTAATTACGCGATGGCTTTCTATGTTTAATTCCTCGGCACTATTCATGTACTCCTGGGGGGCCGGGTTTGGCTTTTCTTCAATTCGGCCCCTCACAGCCGTTTCTTCTCTCGGAATGAATTTCACCCGTTGCTTTGCGTCCATGGTGTCGATAATGGACAGTTATCTGTAGCCCTCGATAGTAAGAGTCCTTCTAAGTTTAAATACTGCCAATTGTACTTGTTCCTGGTCACATGAGAAACTCATGACCGGTGGGTCCGCCTGTGTCCCGTGGCTTTTCAGGGGCTTAATTTTCATTCTTTGAGGGTTGAGGGCATTTCCTTTCCCCCTGTCTTTTGTTTCCCTTATTCTTATTTCTGTTTTCTATTTACTCTTCTAGAATGTGGGTGTGTGAGTGTGTCTGGTGACAGTTGCATTGTTTATTAGGTATAGTTCATTGTTCCATTAGACTGTACTGTGTGAGTGTGTCTGGTGGCAGTTGCATTGTTTATTAGATATAGTTCATTGTTTCATTTGACTGTGATGTGTGAGGGTGCATGTGAGTGTGCGTGGTGACAGACTGTTTTAGTGGTAGTATTCTGTTGTTGGTAGAACTGCAGTATTTTTTCGTTAGTAGAATTTTGGTATTTAATTGTTAGTAGAGGGTTAGTACTTTTGTTAGTAGAATTGCTCTATTACTTATTCTGAATGGGAGTAGCAGCCTTTCAGAATAAATCAATTCTTTACTAGATAATATAAGCCAACTAATGGCTACACTGCTGCACGGCTAAAAGCAACGGGAAACTACAGCCGTATCGCTCTTCCCGAGGATATGCACCTCTCTATGCATAATTTCATGTGATGATAGACTCCTCCCTTTTAAATTTCCAATAATGAGGTAAACTAGTCCCCCGTTTGGATCTCCGGGTGGGGACTACTCGAGAGGGGGTAACATCACAGGAGTCACACAGAGGAAATCTGACATTCTACGGAGCGGAGCGTGGAATGTTAGAAGTCTGATGGGAAGTGGAAAGTCAGAGAACTTTGAAAGGGAAATGTTTAGGTCGAGGTTGGATTTGGTTGATATTGGTGACATGTATTGGTCAGGAGACTACAGGGTCATTAGCACAAAATCAAACAATGGCCAAGCAGGGGTTGGTCTCATATTGAGTAGGAAACTTGGACAATGGGTAGAATATTATGAGCATTATAGTGAACGGATTATTGTAGCAAAAATCATTACAAAACCTATGTGCACCACAGTGGCACAAGTCTATAGGCCTACAAGTCAAGCTGATAATGAAGATGTTGAATAGGTCTACGAAGAAATAGATGACATTCTGAGGTATATCAAGGGTGATGAAAATGTTATAGTGATGGGAGATTGGAATGCTGCGGAAGGAAAAGAAAGAGAAAGGAAGATAGTGGGAGAATTCGGATTAGGTAAAAGGGTAGATCGAGGAAGTAGGCTGATAGAATTCTGCACCGAGCATGAGTTGGTCATAGCTAACACGTTATTTATAGATTTATGGCATGGGAAAGAACCTTCCACAGACTAAACTTGTGTGAAGCTAAATTGTTAGTTTAGCTTTCGTCGGAATGCTGTATAAAAGTTTGAACGTTCATCACTAGGTATCATTGATATCTGGTAGCGAAAGTTGGAGGTACTTGAATTTGAACGGAACTTGTAGCTCACCCTAGGATTGTCCTCTGGAAGCAGCTACAGACTCAGTCGAGACGAAAATATCAGTTGTTCATTCTAGTCAGCTTTACCGTAATGATTCTTTAATAGCATCATAATAATGACGTGCTTTAAATTCTACTTTACTGTAACATATGCCCTGATATTAATTAAACAATCGCTATTCTTGAATCTCTGTCTAATAACATTATATACAAACTGCCTGCCTGTGGCCTCGGTTTGTTGAAAATAGGCACATCCTCCTCAATTCACATGTCTCCCTAATCATCCCTTGCCATATGCATTCATCGCCTCAACAAACCATTGTGATTGAGAACTCACTTTATTTAGCAGTACGAATAGCAGGGATACTTCTTGAAACATATGTTAATAGGATCTCCAGATTACCTTTTTCGTTGGATGTATTTCTATGGACTTTCAAATATTAAGAACTCTACCCTTTTTTCGTGGTGAAGGTCTGTTTCTATGTTTGTGAAACGATGGTTGTTGTCGTACATATGTTCACCATTAGCTCAGTGTTTGTTGTGTTTTATTGCATTTCTATGCTCTTTATATCGAGTTGCGAATTGTCGTCCACATTGTCCAATATAATTGGCCTTGCGTCCTTCTTCTTGGCATGTACCAGTTACACACCTGACTTCGGACGTGGGATTTGCTTCGTTAGGTTGCTGATTATATGCTTACTGAGTGTGTTGTTCGTTCTGAATGCTACATTGAGTCCCTGTTTTCTGAAAATATTCGTTATTTTGTATGTGTTCTTATTCACAAAGTTGAACTGCACATAAGTTCCTTTTTTTTTGTTTATTGAATTGTCCTCAACTTTCTTGCGTTGTTTCATTGGTATTGTGACTACTGTGTTGGGTGTGAAATTGTTCTCTATGACCACTTGTTTTATCGTTTTAATTTCTTTAGTGAAGTTCTGGATTGACATCAGACAGCCCTCTCAGCCACTGAATTGACACCAGCTAATTTGTGTGAATGTGGGTGGTTGGTAGTGAACTAGAATTTAATAGTAGTATGGAAATGCATGAGGCGAGGATCGAACCGTCTCGCGTGACAATTATGTGCATGGATATGAAGTAGAACTATAAGCAACTTTCCCTGCACATAAGCATTCTGTTATGTTAGTGATAGCTATTGATAAGTTGTATGAGGAAATTACGTCATTTATAAGGAACGAGAATGGAAAGGTTTCTGTATAAAATATTCTAACCAAGATTGAATGAGATTTACTGAAGCTGAGAAATGACGATTTTACCAAGATGACGGCCGAGAACCGGTTTTGTCCGCCGAGCTCGCGACCTCAGAGGACAATTGCCCACGGCACGCTTTTGTAAGAGAGAGTTAACGATATCAGGCACACGACACTAATTTACAAGTCGGAACAATGAAAACTGCATAGCAACTCAATAGCCAATCAGAATATTTTATATATCTGAAGAATAAAATATTATTATATTTTAAAAAGGAAATTATAAGTAATTATACCGCACCAATATGAAGTGGAAAAGAAATGAAATTTATTTACCGAAATGAAATTTGATATTTGAAGCTACAAGAGGAGATATTAACAAATTAAAGGAATTTATAATAGTTCGAGGCTAGTGACGCCATTATCGAAAGCGAGGGGCCTAGTAAGGTAAAATCAAGGGAGTCATTCCATTTCTGTCACTGGTCGAGTCAAGACCTGCGTCGTGATACTTTCAAACATAATCGCCGATACATAGAGCGACCGAGAAGAATATACTTTGGCGAAAGGAGACTCGCTAGCATCCGCCAACGAGGAGTTGTGTCTCCCGTGAAAGATAATTGCATTTAACGAGAAGACTTATTCTTATATAACTATTAAGTTGCGTTCAGAAAGTAAGAGCCGGAGGCATAATTAGAGAAACCAGTACCTGTATGTTAGAAGTATTGGCCTTGGCTGTTGAAGCACTTGTCCCACTGTGACACGAGGCGGTGAATGGCTCTATCGTAAAATTCACTGGGCTGCGATGTGAACCAGATCCGCACGTACAGCTGTACGTCGACGTCCAAGGTGAATCGTTGGCCCACAGAGTCCTTTTCAGGGGACCAAACATGGCGTAATCATAGGGAAAAAGGTCTGGACTGTATGGAGGGTGGCCGAGAACCTCCCATTTGAATTTCTGCAGGAGTGCCGCAACTGTGTTGGCCGTATGAGGTCGTGCATTGTCGTGGATCAGAATGAAAGGAAGGAAGGAAGCTTGTAGTTTAACGTGACCGTTACGGATCAGAATGACCCCACGGGTGAGATTGCCTGGTCGTTTTGCTTTGATCGCTTGGCAAAGGGTGGTCAAGGTTTGCGAGTATCGCTGGGCATTCACTGTTGTCCCGTGCGGCATGAAGTGTATCAGAAGGGGGCCGTCTTGGTCAAAGAAGAACGTCAGCATTACCTTTCCTGCACTCGCTTGGATGTCCTTGCCTTTCTTGGGTGCTTCCACTGAAGGCTTTGTCGATTGGATTCTGGTTCGAAGTGATGACACCATGACTCATCTCCAGCCACCACTCGTGCCAGGAACCCATTCCCTTCCCTCGCATACCGCTGCAGATGTCCAAGACAGTGGGCCATTCGACATGCTTCCTGGAGTAGTTGAAGACTCTGGGGCACCCATTGGGCACACATTTTGCGCAAGGGCCGTCGTTCATTCATGATGGTGTGCACACTTCCGACGCTCAATCCGACCACGGAGGCTATGGCGTTCACTGTCACTCGGCGGTCCTTGGTAATGAGTGCATCAACCAGCTGGACGTTATCATCGATAATGAATGGGGGTGCCCCAGACCGGGCATCATCGGCTAATGACACCCGTCCTACCCTGAAGCGCTTGTGCCACGCCTTGACCCTGGCAAGGGACATGCAGGGTTCGCCGTACACTTGTGACACTTGGCGATGAATGTCCGTTCCCCTTACTCCTTATGCAGTCAGAAACCGAAAAACACCTCTTTGCTCTTCGTTTGACGCCTCCATGTCACTGTTTGCAATGCGACTAGCACCGTTGGACGATTGATACATGCTGCTAATCGCTTTGTATCGTCACGTGACGTGCACGGGTGCCCTCTAGCGACGGGATGTGACCTTCCACGCTCTGGTCGGAACCAGACCTCATTACACACGCCACGATTAGCCGATGTCGTCACCGGTTTGCGCATTCCAGCCTCCGGCTCGTTACATTTTGAACGCACCTTATATAGATATTGAAGCAATCCACACTATAGAAACGAAATCACAAGAAGCAATATAATACGAGCTTCCACTAAAATTCTACTGAAATATTACTGAAATTCTACAGAAACACGACGGAAGCATTCGACGATATTAATAATATGTTTCAACTACACTTCGTGAAATATTCACCATGTTATCAAGCGCGAGTCGGAGGGGACGTCTTCTTTATAATTTTACGTCCGAAGTCGTTATGAAGTACTAAATACCATGGACGGAAGCTAACCTATACTAAATGAGGTGGATTCCAGAGGCGACATAAGACAACAATGGACACCATGGATCATTACTGCAATGCCAACAGGAGTACGCAGATGTCACCAATATCGCTACAACTAAATGAGTTTCCAACAACATCACGGAAATCTCATAGCACAAATACTACAGCATATGATGTTATTAAATTTCTACAAGAGACAAGTCGTTTGAAGAGAGTTTCGACAGAGCCATCTGGTTCAGAAACGTACGGGAGGTCCAGATTCGTTAGCCAAGAAGGAAGACGAGGTGGAAGGGGCCGTTCCAATCGTACGAGAGAGCTCGCACTGGAGTGTGGCCGTACTAGCTGTGCGCTTCTCCAAGCACACACATGGCACAGTTGGACGGAGAGGAATCTCAGGCACGCGACTCAAGAATGCAGCCTCATAACTTCTCACCAACAGCACAGGTTATCATGAAATCATCACAGCTCAAGGTAGATGAGTGTTTATACTATATTTAGTAGTTTACCATATTTTGGGGATAATCAGATTTGACCAACATTTTTACAAAGATGTATCCATTTATAACCAATGTTATTATTTTGCTAGATTCACGTAAATTAAATGTAAATTCTTTTTATATAAGCGTGTGTCGTTTTTGACGTTATTTAAATTATATTTTTAATATTTGTTATTAGATAATTTTGGAAATACGTTATGTAATTTTATGATGTTATGCCAATCGGTTATATAAGAGTGAAATACTTCGATAAAATATGTCGATATTGATAATACTATGTCAGGATAAGAGAGCGTTAATAAATACTTTGAGAATACTTTAATCAAGTATTTTGAGATAAATAACTAAATGAATACGTAAATAAGACTTTGTAAAATTTCAATGTTAATAATATGAATTATATGAGAAGGAAATAGGATCACATGGTTGACAATATTAACAATGTGATAACACAAGGATAAATAACTCATTGTTGAAGTTAAAAACATTTGTAATTATGCTTTTGAGCAAGGAAATGCGGAAGAAGGACAAGGTGTGACAAATTATATCAGCCTGGTGTCATGATCAAGTTAGAAAGAGTTATTGTGGATGAATTTTCATTCATTATTACAAGAATGGGAGGATATGAGAGTATTGTTATCAAATAAGCGAATATATGCAGACTAGTATCTCAAGAAGGTATTATTTTAATGTAACGTGGTTGAACTTCGAAGTATGAAAGAATGTAATCGCAAATATGAGATTACAGGGTGTGTAGAAAGTTGTACAGGAATAATAAAGATATGTGATCGGAACAAGTAATGAATTATAAAAGCACGAGGAATATGTATTATCGTTATAAGCAATTTGTAATGTGTAACATGAAAAATATAACACGCAACCGTGTATATTGAATAGCGTTACTAAATCTCATACATTTTGGGAATGTATAGAGATGGCTTAATATTTTTGCAATGCCGTGCAACGTCGTAAGAAAGGAATTGAGAAGATGGGAATGTAAGCGTATTGTTGACGCTAGTTGAATAGCTGTTCACTATTATAGAGAAGTATTATTGCAATTGTATTGAGAGGCAACGTTCTGTACAGTATGTAAGTGAAGTAATTGGAAGTGATATTTGATAATTGAGATGTATGTATTAGTGAGGATTAATGCCACGCACCACGAAAGTTATTGTTATTGTGAGAATGAGATAGTTTAGCATAGTATTCGAAATTTATCGTTTTTATTAATGGATTTATAAAGACAGAACAGTAATAAGCTTAACTGCTCGCTACAGATGTTCTAGTGGATGTAACGAAATTTTCACACGACGGAAAACATTATATTGTGAATTTATGAGAAGGAGAGCAAATGTTAGAGAGGGTGATCTAGTAGGATCTTGGTGAAACATAACAAGAATATCGTGCTGGACGCGGTTATTCAACTTTGTAAATAATTTGTAAAATAATAATAATAATAATTTTTAAATATTTAAATTTGAGAATTGTAAGGAAGCACAGCGTATATAAGTAAACTTTATATCACGTAGGGTGAATGTTGTAAATTTCGACGTTTAATGTAATAAGTTATAGTTGAAAGAACATCAGGGTGTACAGCAATTAGTTGACATTCTCTCAAACATTTCAAATATGGATTGTATGTTAATGTAAAGTTATACATTGGTTGAGGAGGACTCAGTAGAGGTCCGAATTATTTCTCTACAGGAAGAATTTAAAGATAGGAAGGTCTATCATTTAAAAATTTATTTAATCATTTTTATTTGTTTATTATGAAACGTTAATTTGTGTCAGGGACATATTATGTATTTATAGAAACTGATAATCTTCTCATTTAATAATCGACATATGATAGTACTACTGGTTAGATACTGGCGCCCACTTATTTTTTATTTGAACCGTTCACCCTCGAGATCCGAAATTCTTGTCCTGCCATACTTTAAAGTAGGATTTTTTATGTAACTAGTTAGTAGTACTATTGTATTCCTATGTGTTCCGAGAGTTTCCTAGTTATTCACCTAGAAGGGAAGTGTTGGTTTATCTGTGTATCAACGTCTCTGCGATCCTTACCATTCCAGCGGATAATAGGTGGTGGCTGTTCGGAATTCGGGTGCAATACGATTGTCAATAGTATGGGGTGGTTGTGTCGTTTGCGGAAAAACGAATATGTTAGATTTTGGTCCGTTCGATGGATTGTTATGTGTAAGTAAATTGTGTGCCGGTTATTTTCTGGTTCCATTGTGAACTTGATGGATTGGTACTGAACTCGAATTTGGTTTGACTCAAGGAATTGTATGAGGCAAGGATCGAACCGACTTGCGTACTAAATTTATGCAAGAAATTGAAATTATAGTTGGAACAATATTTTATTCACATAAGTATTCTATGATGTGAGTGGAAAATATTGACGAGTATTGGGAGAAATTAGTAGCATTTTTGAGAATTAAAATTGGAAATATTTCAGTGAATATTATTTTATCCAAGGGAGAGTCCAATCTACAGACACTGGAAACTGACCAAAGTCACAAGTTAGCTCGTCAAGAACCGGTTTTGTTCACCGAGTTTTCAATAACAAAGTCTTGCACACGACACATTGATAAGAAGCTAGAACAATGAGTTTTGCTTACTAACTCAAAAATCAATCAGTAAAAGCTACGAAAATAAAGAGGGAATTGTTATTATATTTTATTCTGAAGAAAATAAACGATTTGAGCACTCCAATATTTAGAGAACACGAAATGAAATTTTTCCATCGAAACAGAATTTAAGATTAATGATTACGAGAGAAGATATGAGCGAATTACAGGAATTAGGACAGCGTTGGAGGCTAGGCCGCCATTTTTGCCAGTTAGGAGCGCGGAAACAGAGGGAAGGGGGATGCATTCCTTTACTGCGACAGGTACAGTGCAGACCTGTGAAACTTTTCGTCCAAAAGAAGAGTGGCTCATCTTCGGAGTACGGCAAGGATCTGGAGACTTGACCGGAGGAGACGCAACAATAATTGAGGAATGAGAGGAGATGCCGGTGAAGGAAGAACTGCCAGCTTGGTGTTCTAGGCGAATCCCAGCACAAGACACAGCACAAACCTAGAAGAATTGCTGAGTTTTAATTCACTGGCCGTGAAAGCCGATATACCATCTTTTTGGAAGCCTTCATTGGGAGGTTAAGGCTGCTTGAGCTTTTAGTTCTCGCAGTCAAGTGGTGTAGTTGCACCTAATATAAAGGGAGGTGGCGCGCAGTTCGTCACTCCTGTGGGGGTCCGGGCGGGGACGCCAAGAGCCCGCCGATGAGCCAGCTTACTGTCGTAGGCGAAACCCCACACAAGACATGGCACAAACCTAGAAGAATTACTGAGTTTTAATTCACCGGCCGTGAAAGCCAATATACCATCTTTTTGGAAGCCTTCATAGGGAGGTTATAGCTGCTTGAGCTTTTAGTTCTCGCAGTCAAATGGTGCAGTTGCACCTAATATAAAGGGAGGTGGCGCGCCGTTCGTCACTCCTGTGGGGGTCCGGGCGGGGACATCAAGAGCCCGCCAATGATCCAGCTTGTTGTCCTAGGCGAAACCCCACACAAGACACGGCACAAACCTATAAGAATTGCTGAGTTTTAATTCACCGACCGTGAAAGCCAATATGCCATCTTTATAGAAGCCTTCTTAGGGAGGTAAAGGCTCCTTGAGCTTTTAGTTCTCGCAGCTAAGTAGTGCAGTTGCACTCTATATAAAGGGAGGTAGCGCGCAGTTCGTTACTCCTGTGGGGGTCTGGGCAGGGACACTGAGAGCCCACCAGCTTGGTGTCCTAGGCGAAACCCCACAAAAGACACGGCACAAACCTAGAAGAATTGCTGAGTTTTCATTCACCGGCCCTGAAAGCCAATATACCAGCTTATCAAAAGTATATTTCGAATCTTTACACGATGTCAAAGAATCCAGGTCAGGGGGGAAATTCCCAGTATAAATCTACTTTGAAGATCGTCATGAAGTACTAAAGTATGAAGGGAAGTTAGTCTACATTTACGGAGTGGAATTCAGAGTGGACCAAACAACAATGATTTCCACATGTCTACGACTGCAACACCAACATCAGGATCCTGAATCGCCAACAATGAAACTACAAGAATTTCCATTTCCAACTTGGAAAATTCTACACATAGGCATTCCATCTAAAATCTAAAATCATGATACATTACCTGCCGTTCGAAGACAATATTCCAGAAAGCTATCTAGCTTGGAAGCGTACGGGAGACCAGATTGTTAAATCGCGAAGAAGGAAGATCTTTAGACTCAAGCGGAATCCAGGGAGTCAGCTGTAGGCGAGGAGTGTAGAGCCGTCCTGCCGGTGACTTAGAGCCCGAGCGGGACTCGTTATCTGACGTGCGCCACGCACGTGTCGAACGATGGCAGACGCAGCTCACACGACAACCCAGGTATCGCGAGGTACGAGCATCATGAAGGTAGACGAAAGATGTCTCAGTAGTTTTGTTGTATTTTTGGGGGTATTTCAGGTGTGACCAACTTTATATGTAGATTTTCTTTATTCATAACTCATGTAGTTATGTTGTCAGTTTTATAAATTTAACTGTAAATTTATTCTACTTCAGCATGTGTCTTTTTTGACGGATATTAACGATGATTTGTATATTTAATGTTTGATATTTACATTTTTACTTATACGTTTATAATTCAATTCATTTTTAAACGAAACTCTTTTATACGAATGAAATGCTTCGATAGAATGCGTCAAGGCCGATAGAATGCGTTAATGTTGATAGATTACATCGACATAATAAGAAAGCATAGTTGAAATATGCACAGATATTTATTGCAAACATTTTTAATATGTAACAGAACTTGTGTAATAATTATAAAATACTTACAGAAGTTTTATAATTCCATAACAGAATATTTTAAGAAACATGACATTATTATACTCAGATGTTGTTAACACGAAAAAGACAGGAATAAAATTAGGATCATATTGTTGACAAACGAAGTCAAGATGATGCCTAAAATCATAAACAATGTATTATTGAAGTGATAAAATGCATAACAATGTATGTAATTTGGTATTACGAATATATAGACAAGGTGATTTGTAGATCAACCTGTGGTCTATATTAAGATGAAAAATAAATATACATGAATAATTAATTCATTGAGAAACACCAGGAAGAAAGGAAATGATTTATTCTTATTAAATGCGAAGACGAGCAGACTAAAATCTTATAAAGTTTATATTGTATTGTAACGTGGATAATTTTATAATGTGAAGGTTATCAGCGGAACTATGTCAGTACAAGCTATGTGAAAAGTCGTACAGAAATATAATTAAGTGAACAGAATTGGTAATGGATTATAAACAGAACGAAGGTAATATTTTAGTGGAAGAGAGAGTTGTTAGTGTGCATCATGAAAGATATTTCACGTGTCTGTGACTATCTAGTAGAATCACTGAATCTTACACGTGTTTGTAAATGTATTAAGATGGGTTTATATTGAAGACATACCGTGCATTATTATCGTTGGATGTAAAATAATGTACTAAGGAATATATGCGTAGAGCTACCGCATTATTGAAAGCTTGTTCACCAGTTTATGAATGTTTAAGAGTATATTGCTAGTGTAAGCAATCGTTCTGTACAGTATGTCGAAGACGTTGCGTGGCATTTAAGTGTATATTTTATGTTGTACATGTCAGTGTGGAGAAATGCCACAAACCACGAAGTTTATTATGATTTTTTGATATGTCTTGCAACGTACTTCCAGTTTATCGAATTTTATTCTTTGATAGTGAAATTACAGAGCCGTAATTAGCTTTGTTGCTCGTTACAATGGTTTTATAGGTTGTGACAGAAAATTTACTAGAAGGTAAAATTTGTTGTGAATTGTTTTTATAGAAATTCATTAATTGAAAAGAGGAACGGATAGCTGGGGAGATCACATAAGACCTTGTACATATTTTAGTAGAATATCGTGCTGATCATGATAATTCTAATGTTGTAATTAGTAATAATAATTTAATAACTTTATAATTTTTAATTAACATAAATGGTAATTTGTTTTAGTAACGATGTAAATGTGTTATTTACGGTTTGATATGGTTACAACTAGAGTTTTTAAAGTTGATGATAACAGCTGATTGATACAGGCTGTTCTGTTCTTTAAATCAAGTCACTTGGTGACATTGTTGAAATACTTTCAATATTATTATTCTGCGAATAATTTCTGTTTGAGTAGGATTCAAAGAGTATTTCGAATTCTTACGCATAGAAATTTAACAAAGATAGAAGGACTATCTATATTTTTATTTTAATATATTTTATTTTTATACTTGATATTTGTGTTAGGAACATTTTTTATAGTGTTCCTTTTTTAATAAACCATACAAGCACTATTTTTAGTTTGCTTGCCCATTTTATAGAAACTGATAATCATTTCATTTTACAATCGACGTGCGATAGTACTGCTAGTTGGATACTACAGCCCACTTAGTCTCAATTTCATCGTTCACTCTCGAGATTCTCGTTCTACCATATTTTTATTTGATTGCTAGTAACTGTGTAGTACTATTGCATGGCCGATATGCACCGAGGATTTCCTAGTTATTCACCTAGTAGGGAAGTGTTGGTTTATCTGGCCGGGTATCAACGTCCCTGCAATCCTTTACATCTCAGCGGGTAATAGGTGGTGGCTTTGCGGAATTCAGGTATATATAGGTGTTTTTATTTGGCACCCAATGTGTTCGCATCGATTTTGTTGGAACACCAATGTGTTCGTATCGACTTTGTCGAGACATTTGTGGGATGTAGAGAATTGTTAGAAATGTCCATCCCAAATATTGAAAGTTGTTTAAGTGTATAGACACTGACAAATTTGAGGAGTACAAGAAAGTTAAGAGGCATATTTGTTAAACCAGCTGATGATATTTTGGTCATGTAAATGTAAAAATAAAGTTAAATTCATGCTGATATAAATTAAGTAGGGATTGTTAAATGAGAGAGGATCAGTTTACTAGGTCACGGTTAGATAGGATGGTAGACTTAAGTATAACGTTTTAAATTATGATTATCGGGGTATTCCATTGTTATAAAATGTGTGAGTTGGTCACTCTGAAACTCCACAAAGTAGGGTAGATGATACTTCCCATTTTTCACAAGTGTATTAAATATGTCGACGGGGGATTTGACTTTCATCAAACCCATGTTAGAGAACATGCAGGCGAACCAAACCAAATTGACAGGGGATATGGAAGCCTTACACAAACTCACACATGAGAACACAAAGAAGATAGAGAAATTAAAAAGTCAGCTACCACAGTTAAATCCGAAATGAAGGCAGAGTTAACATTAGCCCAATCTCTAACTATATCCAGCATTACATTAGTGCAGGAAGAATGCAAAGGAGTCCAAAATGAAAATAAAAAAGAACAAGAAGAGGCGATGAAAGCACAGGAAGAGACTAGAAGGACTCAGGAAAAAGCACAGGAAGAGGCTAGGAAAGTTCAAGAAGAAATTAGGAAAGCACAGGAAGAGGCTAAAATGACTCAGGAAAATGCACAAGAAGAGGCTAGGAAAGTGCAGGAAGAAAGTAGGAAAGCGCAAGATGAGGCTAGAATAGCCCAGGAAAAGACCCAAGAAGATATTAAGAAAGCCTTAGAGAAAACCCAAGAGGAAGGGAGCCTAGCCCAAGAACAGAGTAGGTTAGCCCAGGAGGAAAGTAGATTTGCCATAGAAGAAAGTAGGAAAGCCCTAGAAGAGACCAAATCAGCTTTCAATCTAATGAAAGAGGATTTGGCCTCTACCAAAGTAGAGATGAGCACACTTAGATCAGAGGTTACCAGAAAAGTAGTAGAAGCTAGAATACAGTCTGGTGAAAACATTATAGATCTATAAGAAAATATTCAGAAAAGCATTAGTAGTGTAAATTCAGAACACCATGAACACATTACAGGTTCCCAAAAGAGACTCACCGACCAGCTTGAAAACTTAAATAGTATTGTTGGTGAATTTCAATGTAAGTTAGAAGATCAAAGGAAACTTATAAATGAAGATATTAATGTTGACATTGCATCTTGTATATCTAAATCTGTGAAAGAGTTAAAGGAAGAGGTAATACGTTCTAATAGGGATTATATGCGTGAGTTACATAGTATAATTCTGAAAGATGTAAAGGAAATTGAAACAAATGCTAATATTAATAGAGATGATATGAAGGAGGAATTAATTAAATGCATTGACCATGTAGAAGAATCGAGCATTACCACAATAAAACAACTTGTAAATAAGGCAGATTCGAATAAAATTAGAGTGTTAATACTGTATAATACATGTACCATATGCTCCAATGAATCATTTTCAGATATGCACTCATAAAAGAGGAAGAACACTTTTTCTCATTATGATGTCCACTTACTCATTCAAATGATTTCCACTTGCATCACTTTCTTCAACAAGGATTTCTTCTTTCAAATCCTATGGAAAATAAGATGAAATAATTTATTTCTTTGCTATCAACTAACACATTTAACAAATACAAAATATGTAATTTATTGTGAAACACAGCTCCATTGTTGTAAATATATATTCGCTTAAAAACTACCAGACACTTGATTCATACTGTCCATCACATCTTCCTGATGGAGACTATCGTTATGACCTCCCTAGTTCTGTAGGTACCTTATGATACACCACCAAGCCATCACTCCTATAGAAACCAAGTGAATCTTAGTGTAAGAGAAAATGCGGAGATCACTGCCTTAATAGAATGAGTATGCATAAGCATAATGGAAAAATGAACATTTCTTTTTAAATATTTAGCAGTATGAACAGAAAAGGTCATGGGTTCTAACACATGTTTCATTGAGTAAAAAGCGGCTAGATCCTCAAGATTTGTACCAACACATCATTTGAAAATGAAGGTATGGAATTATTTAAGACACACCACCTATACAATATTTTACAAGAGATTTTTTCACAAAACACTGCAGTTGAAGCTGAGAAAATCTAAAAAAGTAAGAGTAAGTTAATTAAGTGCTTCTGGAGGGGGAGTGTATGTAGAGTATAGATCATCAATATTGCAGCAACTTGATACCCCTAGTTCCAAGCATTATATCGTCTGTTGTATGGGAGCTCGTAGTTTGTAATGAAGATGCAGGCCAAGGAAGATATTGGGAAACTAAAAGGGAAGTCTATTTCAAATGCTTTCATAAATGTAGTCATACGTCACTTAATACAGGATATTTCCTGAGATCAGCAGTATCAACAGATATTCAGGAAAATAGAAATCCATGCTTGAAACTTGTGTATTGAATCTAACCCTTATAGTTCCATCCTTAGGAGAGACTAAGAGCTCAGCACTTTTCCAGTACTACACAAGTTAAATGTTTCAAGCCACTTGGTCAGTCTGCAAACTCAGAATATGAGTGGATATGATCCCCACCCTCGGCCAAACTAGAAGAGTTTACATGGTTCACAGTTTTCATTTACAGGCAAATGCAGGGGCAGTTACTCGTATGAAGCCATGGTCGCCTCCCTTATTATATCCATTTCAATAGAAATTAACACCTCTTAGGGGCTGGATAAAAGGGTACGTGGGTGTAAAAATTACTGCCACACAGAACCTCCATTCATCCCTTCCCTAACACTGAAGAAATGGGAATAATAACGGGTAGAGGTACTTACGCAAATCTACACACAACATTAAAAACATAACGAAATGTGGAAAGATAGAATATTTCTCAATATTTACTACAAAGATGTAGGGTTAATTGAGGTCTCCATTGTACTTGTGCTGCTCAGGATTGGGAAGAGGGCGATCCCTGTCATCAATTACAACCATCACTGCAATTGCCTGGAAGTTAACCAATACACTACTGAAGATCACTTCAAGGTTTACTGAGGTACTGAAACCCATCTATCTTGAGTTGCCCTTATGTGAGCATCTTATTTGAGCCCTCTGGCTAGAGTACGTATATTTGACCAAACCAAGAATAATTGGTATACCTTTAAAAACTTCCAAGTCATTCATGTTAAGTTCTTGACATAATACAACTCTAGACAGTGAGAGTTTCAATGCATCCCCCATTAGCTCAGTGGTCAGAGCAACAGAGGGTGAAGCCTCAGGTCGCAGGTATATGTCCCTCATTGGTCAGATATTCTATAGCTTGTGCTTTCTGTACTGCACACAACCTATCAGCTGAACGCTTCCATTTAACATCAGTGCTGTTGTGAAAATCAATTCTGGAATCTCTAAATACCATTCAGTGGTAAAGAGATGAAGAAATGATAATGTCTTGTAAAGAGGCATAAAGTTTTAACATGATAAAGTACTTACCTGTTTGATATCCAAAGGTGCTGTTTCTATTTTGATACATGGAACAAACTCGGGTGAGGGACATTCTTCAGTTTTTATATCCCCAGGGAGGTCAGTATTATCCTGCAGAGAAGAGATTTGCTTCACAAATATATTCCTTTTCACAGCAGAAATTACATCTCACAAATGACTTGTAAAAATAATAATATTCATTTTATATGATGGAATTACAGCGTAAAAAAGAATAACATTCCGAAAAAAGAACGCGATATTATTCAATGATATCTCGGGAATTTTGAATTGGAAATCGAAAGAAGAGAAACAAAACAAGGACGCTTTTCAAACAAATACAAACGTGGTCAAATTATTAGAATAAACGTTCCTTTTCCCAATTTATTATCTCTTTGCAACCTTGATGAAGTATTTACCCAATATTTGTTACAGATCTGTTGTTTACTATTTCTTTTATAAAATAGTTCATATAAAACCCTAGTAAGATAGTATTACAAAGTTTCCATTGTAATTCATTCAAAAGAATTTAAGACAAGTTTTGTTGACTAGGGTATTATTTTATAATGTTTCAAGAGTTATAACAATGGGCAAGCAATGAAGGATATCGGAGAAAAATTTAAAGTGTGAAAAATTTAAAGTGGGAGTGATGATTCGAGGAGAAATAATTTCAACTCTGAATTTGCCGATGACATAGTCTGCATTTAAGAAATAACTGAAAAAAGTCAATAAGGATCTAGGTAAACAATAATACCACAGGTTAATGGTTTTGCTTACTACAACAATCTATAAACCATCCGATAATTCATCCAGGCTTGTAGCCAAAAACAAAAATGGTGGCTACTAAACCCAAATATGATCGACCCTCCTTCTACAACCTAATACTTAGCTTTATGAGGACAATCTACTTTCTCTCTTAGACCGTAGTCAAGAATCAAAACGGTTGACCATTAAGAACCAATTTAGGTGACCCTCCTCTCCCTTAAACCCCATCCCCAAGAAACTCGTCTGAATTGAAACTGCTTGGAGACTGTCGTTACGTGACTACATGCCCTGTCTCAAAACAAGAATCAACTTGTTTCTTAAGCCACGTAGTCTGTCATGGACAAACTCGAATGAAAAATTCCCCTGTCAAACCAACGTGGCAAAAACCACATGTCAGGAAACCATGACAACCAGCATGGCCGCTGAGGAAACGCGAGGCCACCGTGGCAAAGTGTTCTGTTTATAGAGGAAGACAAAGGGAAACAAAATTCAAATCTTGGAGATTTATTGAAAGGAAATCTGGGTGAATTTCAATTCATAGATTGGCTACCCTGATTATCGAAGATGGTTGAAACTTAGTCACCATGGCACCTCATTGGTCAGAGCAACAGTATACAAAGTCGGCGGTCGCCGGTTTGTGTCCAGCAAGGGTCAGATATTTTACCACAGCGCCTTTAACCAAAAGGCTTGAGCTTTCTGTACAATACACAACCTAACTTTTGTTATCAATACAGTTGTGAAAATACAATACTGGAATCCCTAAATACCATTTGGTGATAAGGAGATGAAGAACAGGGCATGTCTTGTAAAGAGGCATAAAGTATTAAATCGATAAAGTACTTACTTCTTTCACATCTGAAGATGCTGGCAGTTTTGTGTTGGCTTTTGTGTTGGCTTTTTGTGTTGGCTTTTTTGTGTTGGCTTTAGTATTGGCTTTTGTATTGGCTTATTTGACAAGTTATTTGTGTCAATGTATTTAGTGGATTTTTTTCTTGGTGTTGGAAAGTAGTTGAAAGTGAGGGAATATTTAAAGACTTAACCTCAGCTCACTAACCTAACCTAACCTAACCTAACTTCACTTAACCTAACTTCACCTAGCCTAACCTTACCTTTCAACTCTCAGATGTTAATTACATTCTGTGCATAGTCGAGTTGGAACCCAAGACCTCAGGGGTAATAAAACCAATTATTTTTTGAAGGCTTATTTTGTTAACTTATTTTGATGGCTAACCTAACTTTACCTAACTTAACCTAACCTCAGCTCACTTTGGATATTACTAGTAAGTGTTCATATCCTCCGCTAGGTAGCATGCTAGTAGTACAGGTAGTGCTAATATTTACCGCTAGGTAGCGGAAACATACTTTCGTGTTGCATGTGACACTTGTGAAGTTTAACCGCATGCAAGACGTGCTTGCATAAGTTCTCTATTTAAAACCAATATACAATTAACCACTAAATGTTCAGAACTAACATGTATAGCCATGTTTAGGGTATATAGGAGACCCTTAGCAAGAAAGGCTGTCTAACCCACGAGTGTACAGCTTTGTCATACGCAGTAAGCACCTGTTGGCAGAAAACAACAACAACAACAACAAAAAGCCAACACAAAAGCCAACACGAAAAGCCAACACAAAAAGCCAACACAAAAGCCAACGCAAAAAGGCAACACGAAAAGCCAACACAAAAGCCAACACGAAAAGCCAACACAAAAAGCCAACACAAAAGCCAACACAAAAAGCCAACACAAAAAGCCAACACATAAGCCAATATATAAGCTTATGGTAGGTCACTCCATGAGCAAAACAGTTGTAACCTTTGTAGTGTGAACATCGTACTGACAGGTCAGTTACTACTATGGAACTTATTACAACCAACAAAGGTGCACTCTATCAAGGCTACTCTTATAACTATAATCGCCAGAATGTGAATGGAATAATATTCTGGCGATGCTCAAAAGAGAGGTCAACAAAATGTCGAGGCAATCTGAAAAGTAAAAATGGAAAGGTTTTAAGTGTGAGTGTTCATCAATGTAGTGCACTAAACGAACCACGCTTGCTGTTTACAAACAATTATCAAAATGCTAAAAAGCAAGTTCAAGAAAACAATATTGCGGCTAAAGATAGTGCAGTGTTTGTTCAAAAGGACTTATCATGTCCTCAAAACGTCATGTTAGGACAGTTGTCAACGTCCAAGAAACCTTCAACACTATAAAAATCAACTCAGACTATAAATGAAGTGGTATTGCAAGAGGATCAAAAAGGACTATATAGTAACAGTGATGATGGTCATGATGATAATGGTGATCATGATGATGATAATGATGATGATGATAATGATCATGATAATGGTAATGCTTTATTTACACCTAAAAATCCATTTGTTAAATTTGTATACTGGAACAAACCCAGTAAGCTAATTCAACGGCTTCGACAATTGCACGCTTTACAACAAGCTGGGCATACCGGTCACGATTGGGAAATCAAAGAAATTGAACAAGAGCTTCGTCGTGCTGAAATTATTGTGTAATGGGTCTACCACTTTGCGACCACTTTTACCCCCACTCTTGTTTCTAATATTTGCTTATTTGCTTACACTTTTACCTGAACTTTTTGGATCCATATTTGCTCTCACATTAAACTATTATTCTTATTACCAAGTTGACTATGCTTGACAGTTGATATGGAAGTATCAGTGACTAGGTATGGTAAGCCTTACGCATATTATAAAGGATATTCATATATTGTGAAACGAACCAATAAAAATGGAACTGTTATTTGGCGTTGTTCAAAACAACGTTCCAAACATTGTCGTGGTGACCTAAAAAGTAAAAGTAGTGAGGTTTTAAGTGTCAGGGATCATCAATGTCGTGTGCTGCATGAAACACAGTTGCCGTCGACAAAAAATCACGAAAACCATATTGCTATTCAAAATAGTGGATTGTTTTATGAGCAACGTTTAACCCCTGTTCTAAAAGTTATTTTTAATCCATCTTCCACGTCGCAAGAGCCATCAACATCACAAACTATGCAAGAGGTAGTGTTGTTGTTGTCGTTTTAAAGAGTGGAACAACTAGGTCATCTGCACTTGATATGCAAGGGGATCAAAGTGACTAAATAGTAATAACAATAAGGTTTTTATGCCTATACAGCCATTGCGGCTTCCCCACTTTTCGAAAACAACATTGAATGGACATTGCTATAAAATGATCTACAACAAGCCTTGTGTTTAAAACTATAACAGACCATTGTAAAGTGAGAAAGGCTTGTATTCAGTGTGCATTTATTGTCATAATCATGTATACTCTGCAATGTTAAATATACTAACTTTGTATAAAATAAAACAACATTGTAACATCATTTTGCATTTTTTACAAACTTTATATACATTTCTTGTTTTTTTTGGTTTCATCATAATATTTTTAAAGACAACACTAAACACTAAAACATTACTATTCTATACACATATTTTCTTTCTTTTTCAGTATATTGTCATTACTTATATTTTCCATTATTATTTCACATTTTTTTATTTATTTAATTAAAACGAACCATGCATCTATTGTTTTTAAAACCTTCATATAATAAGTGTACCGGTTGCACAGCATTATTGACTTCATCAAAAACACTCTCCAACATATCATTAAACCGTATAGGCAGAAATGTCTCAAAGTTTTCACATACACAAAGTACACGATCACCATATGCTGTTTTCAATTTCCGAATCTTGATAATGCGGAATGGAATATGCGTTGGCAATTCGCTGAGCTTCTTTGTCTCTAAGCCACATGATTGTCCCACAGCATTCAAAACATTCATTGTAGTAGTCTATAAACAAAAGAAAAGCACATCTATTACACTCTTAAACAGCTTTAATAATATTGTGCAATTAGGGATTTTGCACTATGCATGACGAATAAATTATACTAGTTATGCAACAAATGCCCTAACTGTAGCAGATACTGCTTTTCTGCATATAGCACAAGTGTTGACTTCTAATGCACACTTGACACAGGCTATCATGTGTCCACAAGGCAAAAATACGACACCTAGTTCATCTTGATAACAAATTTTACATAATTGTTGGTCACACTTTTGTATCTGTTCGTGAGACAAGTCTTTTCTTTCAGCCTTATGTATTTGCTCTGCGTGTTCTAACTCTAAGGGCACTTTTATGTCTTGTAATGCAATCACGTTTTCTTTACGAATAGTGTTCACAAATTCCTGACCTTTAAGCAACACCTTGTATTTACAGTTTGGTAACCAACGAGCGTGTTGCACTAAAGGGTCATCAGTCATTTGCCAACCCTTTAAAGCAAATCCACAATAAAAACATATTGTTTTATCCCCTTCACCAGTATAAAAAAATCCAGCTTCACTTAGCTGTTTGGTAAGGTGTTTTAATATTAATGGCCAAACATTTTTATAAGATTCTAAACGTTTTTCAACAGAGCTGTACTCTGGGTGTGCTGCTAGTGCTTTAGTCTTGCAAACTCCCAATTTTTCAAAAGCACACGCCAATTCAACACTGTCTATGGCATATGGACCACATATATCGACACTACCGTTGGCTGGTAATACATCATTATTATTATTTATTTGTGATTCAGCAACGTAAGTAGCGGCCAATGGTCTTGTGGTTCGGTAAAATGAATACACAGGTATGTTACCCACTTGCTTTCCAAGCATGTAAGGACAATGAGGAGACCATCGCAAATGGTCTCTAAAGGGATCATCCCCTTCTTTCCAGTGTGAAAGTTCAATACGACAAAACTAACTGCGCACCACATCTTCTCGGATCAAGTAAAAAAAATACTGCTTTTGCAAGTTCATGTGTCGACAAAAAACCTACAGGCCAGGATTCAAATGTTAACCAACGGTCATATTCTGATTTTAAATTTAACCCACGTGGTAAACCAACTTGCTCACTTGTTGTATTTGGTACTAACGCCATGTGTTATAATAAAATATTGTAAGTTATTAACGTTGCACAGAGTACTTTAAAGCACAATGTATGCTTCTTCACTGTCTGTTCATTACGTTAATGGCGCATGACGACACCTAAAAGCAAACAAAATAGCCAATCACTCAATCAATCAATCAATACTTGTAAATAAAACTTTAACGTTAATTGGCATTAATATATCAAAACACCATAAAAATTATAATAAACTGTATGTCGGCACTAACAGTAACCCATGTACTTATTTTCTTTTTATAAAGCTGCAGTCATTTACATTCCCCTTTAACCAATACATAAACAAAAAATAATAATGTCATGTCATTTTGTTCAGATTATCATGTTCAAACCTGTGAATATTCGTTGAGTTCATAGGGTACAAAGTTCCTCATTTTTCTACTAGAAAGCGCCATAGAGTTTAAAGATATTAGATATATAACATCTAACCTCCATGACTTTCATAGTCAAGGAACAACTAAATTCGACATGCAAGCTACCCTCTGTGTGTCAAATAACAAAGCTTGCACCCGGCCCCCGAGGCCATACGATATTATTATTATTATTATTATTATTATTATAGGGAACGACATTTCAGTTTAATTAAAATTTTTTGTTTTTTACAAAATCCAGTATGGCCTGGTACTTTCCCGGTAAACAACCAATATGGTCTTGTACCGGTTGCCAATACATAGTCATTAATCAAGAATGCAATCATCGTCCTAGTCATGTTCAGGTAATGAATTTTTTGTCTACGAGTTTTCAGTAGTGGTAAAATGGAATAGCATTTTATGTTAGGCTTACCTGAGTTTTAAATAGTTCACTGCCTGGAAACAATGGTTGCACTTTACTGCGTCTCGGGTTTTCAGCGACTGCTACGGCGGTAAGGCTTTTCTTTCCAAGTTTCTAAAAAAAAATATAAAAAAACGTTATAAATACCTAAATTCAGGTTAGTACATGCATTTCATAAAATAAAATATGAAACAAAAAAAACAAAAAAACAAGTTAGTTTAAAAAAATAATCCCACCTTTACTTGCAGTGGCTTCTTGCTGTTTCCTTCTAGTGGGCTCAAAAGTGCAATGGTTTCTTCTCTCTCAGACATGTAAGGTATACCGGTTATCTCCAAACAAATAAATTAGAAAATCATTAATTACCTAAGCAATAAATAATTGCATGTAAATATATATATAAATCAATAAATATATAAATGAATGAATATATACCTACCCCACAACAAGGTTAAGTATTTTCCACCAACACCAAAACTGTTAAACAAGACCAAGTGTTTCACGCAACGCAGTATGTTCAAAGGTAGTCCACCCAAGTGAGAGTGGAATGATAACAACATGTCTTTATATATGCTACGTTGCATGTATAATCATTTTTCCCACGCTTTGAACATTCTGTTATCATGCACGTGGACAGATAACGTCCAAGGTGAACACCTGTGGCAGATCAAATTTCACATGGACTTGCATTTTGTCACGTACGATGCAAACAGGATGTAACTTGTTTAGCGTACATGTCATCTTACACGTGTGTGCATGCATTTCGCTCTTCCCTGCCACCACGATGGTCAGATTATTTCACCTTCAAGCGTCTTGGTCATTTTCCATTGCACCTGTTGTCAAGTCAGATCAGTGCCTTCCAATAAGCTCAAATGACATTCACTTCCTGCTCGTCTGCTCCTCTGTAAGTTTGTTTTCTCTACTCGCTTCGACCAACATAGAACCAAGTTCTCATCACCGTTTACACGTTAAAGATCATCCTCGGGGGTAAAGTATGAGAAAAAACGCACCCTCGCTCTGTCATAAACCAACCCGTCGAAATAGCGATTGTTCTATTGAGCATAGCCACCGAGGTCAGCGACAGGTTCGTTGAAACACACACCCAGCCGTATCGTCTCTCTCAACCACCCCACATCATGAACATTATAAACAGGTATCGGTAAAGAAAAAATCTTTTTCTACGTGTATGGCGTTAGGCCCTTTGTCAAAATTTCAAACATAGTTTCAAACAGGGGGCGTTAGCCCGAGTCCTAGGACACCGCGTACACGTCTCTATCGTTATTGGTTTGCGAAATAGAGCAAAAAGCCTAAAATCACGGTTTTACCTCAACATGGTTTTTCATTCCTGCTCAACACGAACATCCTCGGCAAGAGGGCAACGCCATGAAAAAAATGACACCTCGCACTCGTCTCTAGGCTTATTGGTTCGTGAGTTATCAGCAAAAATCACAAAAAACACTTGTTTACCCCAAAATCGAGTTTCCAATTTTTTTTTTAATTATAACGAGTGGTCCATAGCAAAGAGGACGCCACCCTGAGTCCTTGGACCCGTCGTACACACCTCTAGCATAATTGGTTCGCGAGATACAGCAAAAAGTTTAAAATCACGGTTTTACCTCAAAACATTCTGTTTCCCTCATTCTCAAAAACTTTAATCTATTACCAAAATAGAGAGGGTTTCGAGACAGACCATTTGACACGTCATAGGACCAGATCCGACCATGCATTAGTGAGATAACGGAAAAAGTCTAAAATCAAGGTTTTACCCCCCAAAAGCCTGTTTCCCTCATTCTCAAAACTTTAACCTACTAATAACATATATAGGGCTTCGAGACAAGCGATTTGACACGTCACACGTCCAAATCCGACCTTGCGTTCGAGAGATATCGGCAAACTTCGTAGGAAAGTAGGTGACTATCTGGCTCTCTCCTCACCACCAAAACACCTTCTTATCAATCATTTTTTTTTTTCAAAGAGCTCGCCCTCTTACAAAAATCCCAAGTGCGCATGCATACAAAACAAAAACAAAAATGTTGGGTCCATAGCGACATCCAGCAAAACGCATGCGCTATATAAGCAACAACCTTTAAGTTCATTTTAGCAGCGCACCTTATACATGTCGCATTTGAAAGGAGACTTTCACTAAAAATTGCAACTTCACCCCCTAGTAGGGGTAGGTTTTATTTAGGGGTTGAAATGAGTGGTCCATAGCAAAGCCCCCGTCATCCCGAGTCCAACGACACCTCATTCGTGAATCTCCGACCACGGGTTCTGGAGTTATCGGCTCGCATTGGGAGTAGTGTAGGGTGGGGGGGGGGGGGGGGCAGAACCCCCCTTACTCCACTACTGATGTATTAAATGGTTCTTGATTAGATATTGAATGTACGATAATTTTTCAACGCAATGGAAATATGTACTTTTATTAAGTATTTTTTATTATTGACTGAAAAGTTATAGGTCTTTGAACGATGTCTCTACTTAATTGTATGGATTATAGAATCCCCGATTGTCACTGAAACCACGAACGAGACATAGCAGAGTGAAGAAATATTTTCTAAAGTCCGTTGAGAGACAGAAAAGGAATATAATGACAATTTGATATTTTATTGTCAGGGGAGAGAAGTTGAAGCGTTGTACATATTTTATTTTATATTAAGTAGTTGCTGAACTACAAAATTCATATTTATGTTGTACAGAAAGTGTATTAAGAATTTCAAGATAGGTTTATAATTACATTTCCGTGCATTATTATATTTTAACTTGTAATTTTAATTTAGAGAGATTTTTATCGCTTCCATGAGAAGAATTTAAGTGATAGGAGTCGGGAGATAATTGTATAGAGTAATGAATAGTTTTTGTAATGACGGAGATCTACGTCAGTGGTAACTTCATTTATTTATTTAAGGGGGATATATTTCTTTATTAACTTTATAACATTTTTATTGTTATTAAACTCCCGTTACCTAGGGCACAGCAGTTGTTTGCTGCTATTCAAGTGATATTTTATTTAAGCTTATCAAAGCGTTTGTAATGTTTTTTACACCATCTATACGAAACGAATATGTATTCGATGCTTGTGAAGCAATGACAGTTGGTCATTTCGATTTCATTTAATTTTATTAAGGCAGATAATCAATGCCAGTGACAGGAAACGTGTATTGTTTAGATAATAAATACGCAGGCACGTTGTTACGTTTCCCTGATTGTTATTATAGGAAATTGGCATTATCTTTGTAGTTAATGGTAGAGGAATGTGCTGTAGGGTGGAAGTTCCTGAGGGACCTAATCCGCATCGTTACGCCCAAGATTTTTATAGATTCTCATTGTTCGTGAGTAGATAGTGAACCCTACTGTTCTGTAGTTAGTTACTATAGCACATTCCACCTTGAAAAATCATGTTCTTATTCTGAGTGTTTTCGCAAAGTAGCACCATGTTGTTTTTAGCCGGGACTACAAGATGCTACATTCCATTATTATTTCCAGCCTGGGATATTGGTGGATCATCTAGATATAAGGGTGCAGTAGTTTTATGGCTTACCAACGTGGTTGCTCGAGATTTGGGGGTCCCACCGTTGCCAGCGTAGTATTCTTATGGCGCCCCAACGTTCTCGGCTTGTGATTTAGGCCCTCGGTTGTGAGCGTAGTATTCTTATGGCGCCGCAACGTTCTCGGCTTGTGATTTAGGCCCTCAGTTGTGAGCGTAGTATTCTTATGGCGCCGCAACGTTCTCGGCTTGTGATTTAGGCCCTCAGTTGTGAGCGTAGTATTCTTATGGCGCCGCAACGTTCTCGGCTTGTGATTTAGGCCCTCAGTTGTGAGCGTAGTATTCTTATGGCGCCGCAACGTTCTCGGCTTGTGATTCAGGCCCTCGGTTGTGAGCGTAGTATTCTTATGGCGCCGCAACGTTCTCGGCTTGTGATTTAGGCCCTCAGTTGTGAGCGTAGTATTCTTATGGCGCCGCAACGTTCTCGGCTTGTGATTTAGGCCCTCAGTTGTGAGCGTAGTATTCTTATGGCGCCGCAACGTTCTCGGCTTGTGATTTAGGCCCTCGGTTGTGAGCGTAGTATTCTTATGGCGCCGCAACGTTCTCGGCTTGTGATTTAGGCCCTCAGTTGTGAGCGTAGTATTCTTATGGCGCCGCAACGTTCTCGGCTTGTGATTTAGGCCCTCGGTTGTGAGCGTAGTATTCTTATGGCGCCGCAACGTTCTCGGCTTGTGATTTAGGCCCTCGGTTGTGAGCGTAGTATTCTTATGGCGCCGCAACGTTCTCGGCTTGTGATTTAGTCCCTCAGTTGTGAGCGTAGTATTCTTATGGCGCCGCAACGTTCTCGGCTTATGATTTAGGCCCTCAGTTGCGAGCGTAGTATTCTTATGGCGCCGCAACGTTCTCGGCTTGTGATTTAGGCCCTCAGTTGTGAGCGTAGTATTATTATGGCACCGCAACGTTCTCGGCTTGTGATTTAGGCCCTCAGTTGTGAGCGTAGTATTCTTATGGCGCCGCAACGTTCTCGGCTTGTGATTTAGGCCCTCAGTTGTGAGCGTAGTATTCTTATGGCGCCGCAACGTTCTCGGCTTGTGATTTAGGCCCTCAGTTGTGAGCGTAGTATTCTTATGGCGCCCCAACGTTCTCGGCTTGTGATTCAGGCCCTCAGTTGTGAGCGTAGTATTCTTATGGCGCCGCAACGTTCTCGGCTTGTGATTTAGGCCCTCAGTTGTGAGCGTAGTATTCTTATGGCGCCGCAACGTTCTCGCCTTGTGATTTAGGCCCTCAGTTGTGAGCGTAGTATTCTTATGGCGCCGCAACGTTCTCGGCTTGTGATTTAGGCCCTCAGTTGTGAGCGTAGTATTCTTATGGCGCCGCAACGTTCTCGGCTTGTGATTTAGGCCCTCGGTTGTGAGCGTAGTATTCTTATGGCACCGCAACGTTCTCGGCTTGTGATTTAGGCCCTCAGTTGTGAGCGTAGTATTCTTATGGCGCCGCAACGTTCTCGGCTTGTGATTTAGGCCCTCAGTTGTGAGCGTAGTATTCTTATGGCGCCGCAACGTTCTCGGCTTGTGATTTAGGCCCTCAGTTGTGAGCGCAGTATTCTTATGGCGCCGCAACGTTCTCGGCTTGTGATTTAGGCCCTCAGTTGTGAGCGTAGTATTCTTATGGCGCCGCAACGTTCTCGGCTTGTGATTTAGGCCCTCAGTTGTGAGCGTAGTATTCTTATGGCGCCCCAACGTTCTCGGCTTGTGATTTAGGCCCTCAGTTGTGAGCGCAGTATTCTTATGGCGCCGCAACGTTCTCGGCTTGTGATTTAGGCCCTCAGTTGTGAGCGTAGTATTCTTATGGCGCCACAACGTTCTCGGCTTGTGATTTAGGCCCTCAGTTGTGAGCGCAGTATTCTTATGGCGCCGCAACGTTCTCGGCTTGTGATTTAGGCCCTCAGTTGTGAGCGTAGTATTCTTATGGCGCCGCAACGTTCTCGGCTTGTGATTTAGGCCCTCAGTTGTGAGCGTAGTATTCTTATGGCGCCGCAACGTTCTCGGCTTGTGATTTAGGCCCTCAGTTGCGAGCGTAGTATTCTTATGGCGCCGCAACGTTCTCGGCTTGTGATTTAGGCCCTCGGTTGTGAGCGTAGAATTCTTATGGCGCCGCAACGTTCTCGGCTAGTGATTTAGGCCCTCAGTTGTGAGCGTAATATTCTTGTGGCGCCGCAACGTTCTCGGCTTGTGATTTAGGCCCTCAGTTGTGAGCGTAGTATTCTTATGGCGCCGCAACGTTCTCGGCTTGTGATTTAGGCCCTCAGTTGTGAGCGTAGTATTCTTATGGCGCCGCAACGTTCTCGGCTTGTGATTTAGGCCCTCAGTTGCGAGCGTAGTATTCTTATGGCGCCGCAACGTTCTCGCCTTGAGATTTAGGCCCTCGGTTGTGAGCGTAGTATTCTTATGGCGCCGCAACGTTCTCGGCTTATGATTTAGGCCCTCAGTTGCGAGCGTAGTATTCTTATGGCGCCGCAACGTTCTCGGCTTGTGATTTAGGCCCTCGGTTGTGAGCGTAGTATTCTTATGGCGCCGCAACGTTCTCGGCTTATGATTTAGGCCCTCAGTTGTGAGCGTAGTATTCTTATGGCGCCGCAACGTTCTCGGCTTGTGATTTAGGCCCTCAGTTGTGAGCGTAGTATTCTTATGGCGCCGCAATGTTTGGTACATTGCAAGAAACTAAGAGCAAATTAGATCAAGATTTAGAAGCCCTACACCAAGCCACACACCAAAATCAGAAAAAGATAGAACGAGAAATGAAGAAAAATGTAGAAGAACTTAGGAGGGAGGCTAAGGCCGACGTAGATAGGATAACTATGGAATGTCTGAACAGTGCAACTGAGACCCAAAGAAAGTTAGCAGAGACCCAAGCTACTGTAACTATTACCCAAGCAACAGTAGCTAATTCCCAAATAACGTTAGCAAACCTGCAAACACAGAATAATGAAACCCAAACCAAGTTAGCTACTATAGATACTAGAGCTACAGAAACTCAAACCATATTAGCTACTACCCAAGCAACTTTAGCTACTTTGGAAACCCAATCTACAAACACACAAAATGCTTTAGCTAGAACCCAAACATCTTTAGCAGCGTTAGAAATTCAGTCAGATGACAATAGCAAACAACTTACAGAATTTCAGGATAATATTACCCTCCAATTAGGCAAGCTACAATCTGAGAATCTAAGTATCAACTCCAACCTGGATGAGTTGAAAACAACTTTAGCAATGTTACAGATTGAGGTGAATCAGAAAGCTGATCTGGTAAGGGCTGATATTGAAATTGATATAAAAAATGTGGTAAGTGAAAGTATTTCTGAACTCAAAAATGAGTTAGTTGAAGCCTCAGGCATAACCGTAAAGAGATTAGAAGATGATTTTTCTACGAAACTTGTAATGTCTGAATATCGCAGTACTAAAGATATCGATGAAATCAGGAATGATTTTATTAAAAGAATACAAAATTTACAGAATATATTGTCAGTAGATTTAGAACCAGATCTGACCGATAAGGTTAAAGAACATGTAAATTCTGAAATAGACGGTAAAATCTCCGATTTAAGTATCGAAATCGAGTTTGTTAAAAGTAAATTGCAGGATCTGAAAGTAAGTAATTCTCGCAATGTGGAGGATATTACTAAAGGCCAGACTATTGAATGTAGTTACGAAAGTACGTCAATGCCAGACCGAGTAGAAGATGATATTGTCAGAGAAGAACGGATAAGATTGCAGGAAAGAATTGATAGATTAGAAGAGGAACTGTTTCATGCGAGAAGATTAAATTTACCACCAGGCAGAGATAGTCAAGTGCGATTCTCAACATCAAACGAGAACATGCCAGAAGGAAGTACATCATCAGGTATTCCTAATGTCACGATAATTCGTAATATTGACCAGAAACCACGTACTTTTCCAAGAAACGATGGTATAACGCCGATAGAATTCATTAATGACGTCTCTGAATATTTTTTGGAAAACAATGTTCCCGAGGAAAGGAAGTTAAGACTGGTAGAGCGCTATTTGAATACCACAGCACGTCAGTGGTATAGATCTTTCCGTTGGACTTTCCTAAGTTTTGAGGACTTTGCTAATGCCCTCATAAAACGATTTTGGTCGATGGTCGAACAACACAACGTTAGAGCAGAGGCATACTCGCAAAAGTATGCTAGTTCGCATCCAACTCGATACGCTAGCTACTTCTCGACACAATTGGCACGCCTCCAATATTTGCAGCCAGCACCGTCAGACTTCGAGATGATCCAGACGATTTCACGGCAATTTCCAACTGATGTGAGGAGAAATATAATCGCATGAGTATCTAGTCTACAGGAAATGGACGATTTGCTTAGACAACTTGACTACACGTCTAGCGCAACGAATCCAAGTTTTCGCAATTCGAGGACAGAAAACCACGAGGTAAACACCATAATGATAGATGTAACACAGCAGACGGAAGAAAACGTAGGAGAGAATAGGAGAGGAGGAACTATTAGGAATGGATATACTCAAAGCCAAAGAAACGAGTATCAACATCGTAGGCAGCAAGATAGCAGGCCATATCCGCGATATGCACAAAATAATACCCAAACCAGAAGATCGGGTTACCAATACAACAACTATCGCCAGAATAACTATTACGAGTATCAACATCGTAGGCAGCAAGATAGCAGGCCATATCCGCGATATGCACAAAATAATACCCAAACCAGAAGATCGGGTTACCAATACAACAACAACTATCGCCAGAATAACTATTACCAAAGAAGTAATAACAACAATAACGCCAATAATCGCCAAGGATATTCGCGATATAAGAATTGGAACGATGACAATTATAATCGCCAGAAATTCCAGCAGCGAAGGAATCAGGAAAATCGAAATTACGCAAGGAACCAACAGGAGGAAAATGAGAGAACGAGAGAAGATAGACCAAGACAGGATGAACAGAAACCTGGAAAAAGTAGACAGGAAAACAGAGGTAATAACGAAACCTCTGGGCAAAAAAAACGCCGATTGGAAAGCAGCAATAGACGGCAGAAAATCTTCACCTACTAATGAAATAACGATAAATGAGGTATACCAGACGACTGATAACGATTTGTTATTCGAGAAAGAAATCCCAGAAAGAAATATAATGGCTGAGTTGCCTATAATAAATATTGTTGTGGGAGAAACCACGTTAAAAACGCTTCTAGACACAGGTGCATTCGTTTCGATAATATCATAGGAATCCTATGAGAAATTAAAGGATGGAGAAGAGGTTACCTCCATGCCTGTCTCAAGCCTGAAAAAAGGAGGAATTTTCGAAGATAAATCGGTAAAATGTCGAATCCACGTCTTGATAGAATTCACTATTAATGACCGACGTTATGAACACATTTTTATTGTGGTTGAGAAGATTAATTTCGATGTGGTCATTGGTATTGATTTCATCATGAAAGTAGGAGCAATAATAGATATGCGGAATAGAATAGTTAAATTCTATGATGAAATTGACACATAAAAGTCTGAAGAACAGGACACTGAAAACCTTCCAGAAAAGGAACCAAGAGAGATTATTCTAAATCAAGTCATTACTGAGGTTGAAGCTGAATAGAGTCATTATGGGTTAAAAGTGAATGGATTTACCGATTATCAAGAGAAATTTGAAGATTTAATTCAGGAATATGCAGATATATTTGACGACAAACCTGGATTAATCAAGGGATTTAAGTACCGCATAAGGCTCACTGATACTACTCCTTATCAGAGAAAACCTTACCCAATTCCAGAAAAGTATCATGCCGAAGTAGCTGATATTATTCAGAAAATGGAAAAGGATGGAATAATTAGGAAACAAGCCACTTCCAATATTAACCCCATCACAGTGGTAAAAAAAAGACAAATGGGCATGTTTAGACGCCAGACGTATTAACAGTCTCATTCTAAAAGAAAATGACCGTCCACCAAAAATTAGGGAGCTCTATAGACAATTCAAGGGAAAGGAATGCTTTTCAAATTTGGATATGATATCTTCCTTCTATTATATCGAGCTCAGAGAAGAAAGTAAAATGTACGCCGGATTTTTATTTGACCAGACTACCTGGATTTTAAATCGACTTCCATTCGGGGTCATAAACAGTGGACCGGCGCTTTTCAGAGCACTGGATAGTCAGTTGACGGATGACGTAAAGAAGAACGTTATATGTTATATTGACGACATTATCGTTTCTTCGACTACGCTCCAAGAACACTTATTTCATCTCAAATTACTTTTTGATAATCTTTGTGAAGCAAATATCAAAGTAAATAATGAGAAATGCAACTTCTTCCACGAGAAAATCAACTTTTTGGGTCAAACTATGGATAAAGATGGTTATCACCCAAACCAGGATAAAATAGAAGTAATAATGAATTTCCCGAAGCCTACACGAGTTAAGAACGTGAGAAGTTTTCTCGGTGTTGGCCAGGTTTCTTCCCAGCATTGTCCACGCTATTCTGAGACAATGGCACCTTTATATGAACTTTTGAAAAAGAACAATCGATGGCAATGGAATGCAGAAACTGAACGGGCTTTTCAAGACGCCAAGAACATGCTAAAGAGCAACGTGAAGTTAGAATACCCTGACTTTAACAGAACATTCTATGTGGAATCAGACGCATCTAAAATTGGGATTAGTGCTGTCTTATGTCAGTTGGATAATAATGGTCACAAGCATTACATCGCTTTCAGTAGCAGATAATTGAAGGCACACGAAGCTAAGTATTTCACAACGAAATTAGAAGCTTTGGCATTCATTACAGCGTCACAACAGTGGAAGAAAGTACTTATCGGACATCAGATAATCATTGTTACTGACCATAAGGCATTGCAGTTTAAGTTGAAAACTGACCTGTCTAGCGACAGACTCATCAGATGGTCACTGTTCCTACAACAGTTTAATGCAACAATCGTGCACAAGCCTGGAAAGGATAACTTGTTAGCGGACGCATTATCTCGCAATCCAGTGGAAAGTATCCAAGTTAATGCAATCCAGTTAGAGAGGCCAGATCAGGAAATGATTGACCGACTGAAAACCATCGCAGTCCCGCAGAAAAGGCATGCACCTACACGACGAACTTGTCGATTCCTGAAAGGAAGGATGGGCCAACAAGATCCTGATTATGAAGAGACTAGAAGGCTAGCGCAAAAACATCTGATTTGTGAAGAGATTGTGTGCAAATATAAAGATCCAGATAACACGCAAATAAGAATTGTAATTCCACCTAACCTTATTAACCGAGTTATATGGTTAACTCATCGCAGTATTGGTCGCTCAGGGGTAGATAAAACTCTAGCCACCGTGAAAGAACAATTCATCTGGACTAACATGAGAGTCACAGTAGCCAATGTTATCAGGACGTGTAATAACTGTCAGCTGAGCAAGCAAGCTTCATCGCTGCTCAAGGAGAAACCAAGGTCTGTTATACCTGAAAGACCAAGTGAAATGTATTCTATGGATATATTTGGGACTGTACCTAAGGGATATCATGGTAATCAGTACTTGCTGGTAACGATCGATGTTTTTACGAAGTACGTGATTATAAATCCCATGAAAAAAGCAACCTCGAAGAGTGTCATCAAACACACAGAAAGAAATGTTATCCCAAGAGCAGGAAAACCTGAGAGTATTTTTACAGACCATAGCACGTAATTTACGTCAGAAGAATTTAAGAACGCGATGGAGAGGCTCGAGATTAGACATATTTTCTCCAGCTACGGAAACCCAGAATCGAATCCTGTAGAGAGATCAATCAAAGAGATTAGCAAGTACGCAAGACTATATTGTTCGGAAAACCATAGAGAATGGAAAAGAATAGTACCACTCATTGAAGAATGCTTAAATTCTACAGTACACTAAAGTACGGCAGACATCCCAACTCTATTGAATTGTGATAAGAAACCAGAACGACCATGGGATGAAATATTTAGGAGAATACCTAAGGATAATCTACCAACGCGGGAAAGAAGAGTAGAGGCAGCCCACCAGAATCTAATCACAGTGACGGAGCGACGTGAAAGGCGCACGCTAGGAAAACGGTATGACAAACCACTGAGGAGAGACAATTTAGTAGTCATTAAAAGACCAACGAAGGCTGATGTTTCAAAGCAAATATACCCTAGATTTGCCAAGACTTATTATGGTCCGTTCAAAGTAACACAAAGTTTTGGTAATAACTGCTACAAAATTGTGAACATTCACGACGATCAAGTGATTGGTAACTTCAATGCAAAGAATTTAAAACGTTACTATAGAGACATTGAATAAAGAGTAAAGTTATGGTACAATTTAGTTCTGAAGAATGCATTCCAAAAGCATTGTTGTACGCTTTTGTAATGGAAGTTGAGTAAGGATTGTACGCTTATAGAGGTGCGAGCCAAGAAATTATTCATCTTCTCAAAGTATTCTAAATTGTTCCATGCTAAAATATAACGACTCTGGAAGTCGACCAGAAAACCAGTTTGTTACATCGCCCAGTTAACTCAGTAAATTCAGCCAGCCAATGAGAAGAGTATTAGCCACGTGCAGTAACTGGTAGTCAAACTACGTCGTACAGAGAGAGACCGGACGAACAGGCGCGGGAAGACTCGAACATTTCCGAAGAGAGCTAAACCTCGACACGAGCTATAAGCGTGTCTGGATCATGGATGGGGTGGACGCGAGAATGGCACGCGACATGCAGCCAATGAGAAGCGGCCTTACTAAAACAACAACCAGCATTGTATTGAGCATAGCCAATTACCAGGATGATTTTAAAACATCATAATATCAGAGAAGTCATTAAATAATAAATAAGAACTATTTATTAGAAATGCGACTAATTATTTCTGTAATTAAGGATTAATATGATCATCGACATTGAGCGACCAATCAGATCCATGCTCTGAAAAGGACGCGGGCTTGGAAATTTGATGAGGGAGAAATGAGAGAGGAATCACGGCTTCTTATTAATTACACCTTCAGCGGAGAAAGACGTCTCGACAAGCAGCTCGTCATTGTTACAAAGCAAATAGAAATTCACATCGAAGGCACTTAGTTTTGTGCAAGTCTACATATAAGGTCGACATTCAACAAGAAGATTATTTAAAAGTATTTTAAACCAATCTACAGAATTAAATATGACAAAATTCCTGAAGTTGAGGGAGGAATTTTATAACGAATCTACAGCAGTCATGATGTGCGACTAAAAAGTTAATGGGAACAAAACTATGATGGCAGCAAGAATATTCGAAATGACATAACATCAATCTCGCGGGGAGATTAACATCTCATCTCTCCCGTGAAGAAAATTCTACAACTACAAGTCATTTCCACATCTAAAATGACGATACATATTGGACCTTTGGCGAAGAAGACGAGAAGAATTCCTGTACGAGGGTGGCCAGGGAGTAACCGGCACTGAGGAGAAAAAGGGCTATCCCATCTCGCACAAGAGTCACCGGCGGATGGAACGGCAACACGATGATGACGGAGTTCGAATCCCGGACCTGACCGCATGGGAACTTCTGTACGAGACCGGAGCGGACCAAACTACATCATGCTGTCTCACGCTACTAGAAACAACCCGTTTCTAAAGGACAGGAAAGTAGCCCCACTTCTAATCATCTTTAACGCAACACAAGGTAGTCCTCGGACCAACGATTTATGTCCCACTTTGTAGAGTAACTTTGAAGAATATCCGAATAACTATTTATTGAAGCCATTTTTCTACATTTTAATGATATTAGTGTAATTTGCCACGTGATATTTTCATAATTACATCATGCGGATGTTATTCATACTTTTCGTCGATTATTAGTATTTGGAATTATTATTTAGAAGTTTTCGAATTTTGTGACTTTCGAAATTTGAATGGATAATTTTTTCAGTTTAGTTCAGAATATTTTTATGGTAAAGTTTAAATATGTTCAGATCACATTTTGTCAATTTTCGAATTGTAAAATATCGTTTTTTTTTTTGTCAACGATAATAATTATGGAAATTTATTCCAAGAGTGTTGTTATACTGAGAAATATTTGAATGAATGCAATTCTTAAAGATCTTATGTAGAGATCCATGTCAAGTCACGATCTGATAACTTATTAGACAGATTCGTTGATAAATATTTAATGACTCACAATTATAGAGTATTGAAGTTTTGTGAGAAATATATTAAAGAAAGAATATGTAAAAGAATACAATGTCAAGTAAGCAAATACGAATTACAGCGTATTTTGAAGTTATAAGAAAGTGAAGAAAGATTTAAAGAAATATTGCAGCTAATTGAAAGCTTTTTAAGAAAGGTGAATGATGCAAAGGAATAAGATTAGTATTTTATCGTATTACCTGTAAAATTAATTCTCTGATAAGACCAGTATATTTATTAAATATTTTTATTAAGATGGTTGCAACTATGAAAGGAATTTGTTAAGGAGAAGTGAGTTGAGAAGTATTATGTTTTTGAAAGGAACTGCGAAGCATCTCGGAGAGTGAGATTTATTATTCCCGTAGCAAACAGAGGCATTTATTGTAAGACAATGGGCGACTGTGAAGCCATTGGTCAGTTGTTGAAGGAATGTCTGTAGTGACAGACTTGCGCATATTTGAAGTTGAAATAGGATGTTTATGAAGATGCAATATTATTAATGCTCATTAGTATTGGAAGTTATTGCAATAGTCTCACATAGTTGAAACTCCTTGAAATTCACAGGACAGCGGATCCTAGATGAAGTTAAATCTGAAAGCAATTATAGGATTTAATGGATCTTTGTTGAAACTGAGAGTAAACTGAGATCTGTTAAATGGTTCTTGATTAGACATTGAATTTACGGTAATTATTCAACGCAATGGAAATATGTATATTTATTAAGTATTTTTTATTATTGACAGACAAGTTATAGGAGGTCTTTGAACGATGTCTCTACTTAATTGTATGGATTATAGAATCCCCGAATGTCACTGATACCACGAACGAGACATAGTAGAGTGAATAAATCTTTTCTAAAGTCCGTTGAGAGACAGTAAAGGAATAGAATGACAATTTGATATTTTATTGTCAGGGGAGAGAAGTTGAAGCGTTGTACATATTTTATTTTATATTAAGTAGTTGCTGAACTACAATATTCATATTTATGTTGTACAGAAAGTGTATTAAGAGTTTAAAGATAGGTTTATAATTACATTTCCGTGCATTATTATATTTTAACTTGTAATTTAAATTTAGAGAGATTTTTATCGCTTCCATGAGAAGAATTTAAGTGATAGGAGTCGGGAGATAATTGTATAGAGTAATGAATAGTTTTTGTAATGACGGAGATCTACTTCATTTATTTATTTATTTATTTATTTAAGGGGGATATTTTTTATTTTATTAACTTAATAACATTTTTCTTGTTATTAACCTCCCGTTACCTAGCGCACAGCAGTTGTTTCCTGCTATTCAAGTCATATTTTATTTAAGTTTATAAAAGCGTTTGTAATAATGTTTTTTTTAAGTTTCTATACGAAACGAATATGTATTCGATGCTTGTGAAGCAATGACATTTGGTCATTTCATTTCATTTAATTTTATTAAGGCAGATAATCAATGCCAGTGACAGGAAACGTGTATTGTTTAGATAATAAATACGCAGGAACGTTGTTACGCTTCCCTGATTGTTTTATAGGAAATTGGCATTATCTTTGTAGTTAAATGGTAGAGGAATGTGCTGTAGGGTGGAAGTTCCCGAGGGACCTACTGTCGGGGAAATAAGTATAGATACTCGAGTTTAGAGGTCAATAAAACCTTTACCCTTAGTCTTACATAAGAACAACCTACACCAAACTTTTCCTTGTTTTATTTTTCGTTTAACGATATAGAGTAAATATTTGCATTGTAGCTCGTTAAAATTTTATAGCAGATTGAACAAAAAAATACCGGTTTTTCTTACCAAGTTCACGGAGCGGTCACTTAGAAGGATCATTACGTTAAAAGTATTAATCGGATCGTAATGAAACTCTAAAACGTCTTAAAGGAACTTATTGTTAATGCGTATATGAAGTTTTAATCTGATCGGACGTTTCTTTAAGTAGTTGTTGTGAATTTTGTAAAACATCTTTTTCTCGGGCCTGGGTGGTCATAGCAGTATGAAATATGGCTTGTTATGAGGCTCATAGCAATGCAAGGCTTAACGTAAAACTACATTTTATCTACTTTTGATAATTGCTTTTATATCGATTGATATTTAATCGGGTGGTTATGTGAGAAGAATGTATCGTAGCAAGCGACGGGAACGATGCGCTCGGTCGAGGAAACTCGTGCGACGTTGCCCAATACGCGCGCGTTCCAAGCCGTAAGGTCTGTGAATTTCTGTTGTTGTATTGGAATTTGTGTTAGGCCGGTATTACACTGCTAAAGAAATGTGTCAAATAAATGTTATTAAATATTTTATAAAACTGAACTTTTATCAAAGTTATACAAAGCAATTATCACACCATTACACTACATCAAATATTTTATCATAATTCAGCAAAATGGAAGAAGGAAGTTCCGTGTTCACTTAACTATATTATGGTAGTTGAAATTCTGTGGTGGCAATACCGGTATATAAAAGAAACGGAAAGATAAAGCGAATGTCTTTGGGTTAAGCCATGGGTCGCTCACGTGACAAGGAAGATATTTTTTTATACGAGTAAAATCTTGGTGAAGGAGCTGCAGTACGAGGACTTGAAAAATGACATTATTTAAAATAAATTAAAAACCATACGTGAAATTGACGAATTATAATACAAAATTATTATATATATTCGCCTCCGTGGTGTAGTGGTCAGAGTGCTTAGCTGCCACCCAGGAGGTCCGTGGTTCGATTCCCGGCTCTGCCACGAAATTTCAAAATTGGTATGAGGATTGGAACGGGGTCAACTCAGCCTCGGGTGCTCCAAATGAGTAGAGGGGGGTTCGATTCCCACCTCAGCCATCCTTGAAGTGGTTTTCGTGGTTTCCCACTTCGTCTCCAGGCAAATGCCGGGATGATACCTAACGTAAGGCCACGGCCGCCTCATTCCCTCTTCCTTGCCTACCCCTCCCAATCTTCCCATCCCTCATAAGATCCCTGTTCGCTTTGCAGGTGAGGCAACCTGGGCGAAGTGCTGGTTACACACCCCAGTTGTATACCCGATCCCGAAGTTTCAAAATGGAGGCTTAGTCCGAGGGAATAGCCAACCCTGGAGGGTAATACGATTAAGAAAAAAAAACCACTATCATTCACGTCTATTTAACTTAACTATTTCATTCTTCTTTATATCCTGAAATATGCGTCCCTTATGTACAGCGCTAATAGCCTCTGCTAATTTTACCTACAAGTTAGAGAAACGTGTCTTATATTTCATTTTCGCAAGAAGTTAAACATTTCCCAACACCTTTTTTAATGAGGGCTTTGGACCTCCATTGGCAGGTTTAAAAATGGTGTGTCAGCTGAAAAGCTATTATTATAAGATTAATTGTTTGAAGTAATTTACACTTTGAGATTATAAGATTATAAAACTGCTCCTTTATTAACTGTCTGAAAAATCACTGCCCGATGAATCAGATGAACTGTCATTTAAGTTTATAACAAGTGGCTCAACAACGGGGACGTCTTCTGTTAGCCAATCCTTTTCCCAGTAATGTTTCTCTATTTTGTTGGTGTGTTCGATGCATTTTTTCCATAGCTCCGGTGTTACAGACCTCAAGACTTCTTTACAGAGATCTCGCATCACCTCCATTGATCTTCCTCTCTCCGCCTGGTTACTCATATTCACTTTAGCTATTTTATTTTTCACGTGGGACCAAACCAGCTCTATGGGGTTGAGCTCACAATGAGCAACTGGCAACCAGACGAGTTCGACGTCAGGACGAACATTCTTGATTATCTGTTCCAGCTTCATTTTAGGTGCCCTGAAGTGAGGTTTGGCGTGAACAATTAGCTCTGCTTTCGTCATACTTTCATACTTTTGGATTCTGGGAGGAAGAGGAATATCATTCATTGCAGCGGCACATCCCTTCACCGTGGCTATCGACCTTCCAATACACTTGGATACTATTTGCTAAACCCTCTTATCATTATTACTCTCTCTCGCATCTAAAAAAAACATATTGCACTTATAATCATGGCAAATTCTTCCTCCGTTAACTGCGGATTAGCTGGCATCTTGATCAATGTGCAAACAATACAGACAGTGATAGTTGCTGCTTGTTGCTAATGACTCAACGATGAACAAAGGTCAGAGTTTGGTGTGCGTAGGAACGAGCGCGCAGCAACTGGCAACATTGCCAGGCTGCTGCGGTACTATCGCTGCCCTCAATGGTCCGATTAAATATCAATCCATATAAAATCGATAATCACAAGTAGATAAAATGTAGTTTTATGTTAAGCCTTGCATTGCTATGAGCCTCATAACGAGCCATATTTCATACTGCTATGACCACCCAGGCCCGAGAAAAAGTTGTTTTACAAAATTCACAACAACTATTTTAAGAAACGTCACACCAGATTAAAACTTCATATACGCGTAAACAATAAGTTCCTTTAAGACGTATTAAAGTTTCGTTACGATCAGATCAATACTTTTAACGTAATGATCTTTCTAATTGAGCGCTCCGTAAACTTGGTAAGAAAAACCGGTACTTTTTCTGTTCAATCTGTTTTTAAATTTTAACGAGATACAATGCAAATAGTTACTCTATATCGTTAAACGACAAATAAAACAAGGAAAATTTTGGTGTAGGTTGTTCTTATGTAAGACTAAGGGTAAAGGTTTTATTGGCCTCTAAACTCGAGTATCTATACTTATTTCCCCGACAGTAATCCGCATCCTTACGCCCGAGATTTTTATAGCTTCTTATTGTTCCTGAGTAGATAGTGAACCCTACTGTTCTGTAGTTAGTTACTATAGCACATTCCACTTTCAGAAAATCCTGTTCCCTATTCTGAGTCTTTTCGCCAAGTAGCACCATGTTGTTTTTAGGCGGGACTACAAGATGCTACAATCCATTATTATTTCCAGCCTGGGATATTGGTGGATCATCCAGATATAAGGGTTCAGTATTAATCAATAATACAACCTCTCTGTATTACTCTGAACAATATCAGTATTACAGTATCTATAACACACAATATTATTTTGAATATCAACATCAATCCACCTGGTTCAAGACTGTTTGAGATATTTCAGTTAACTAATTTAATGATTGTTAATAAGTGTTATCTTTTTTCACTTCAAATTTTAAAATTGCATTTGTGTTCTGTGTGCTTAATTTCTTTAAATTAGTTGAACTTTCTCAGCATTCTTTTGTTGTAGACATCAAGTGATGATTGCAATACGCGATACTCTCTCCCTCCGGTTAACAGATACTGAGTAACTTACTGCTTAATATAATTTACCATGCTAACTACAAAATGTTGTCTTGACCATCACTAAGATTGCAATGTTACACAATATGTGGAATTAAAATACACTTACAATGTCGGCCAAGTCATCTGTTTGTGTCGACCATTCCGGCTCACTTTTGATCATAGCTTGCTCGTCCATTACGTTAGAAAACTAGAACACAGAAATTCACCTGAAAATTATTTACATACGCACTTATTCATCGATATAGCCTCATATATAATACGATACGATACGTAAAATGGGGTCCCCCAAATGTAATATTGGTGATCCAAATACATCCCGCGAGGAGCACAGTGTCAATAAACAGTACTTGATCATGCGCTCGACTTGACAACAAATGAGTTAGCCTAGAGAATAATGACGATTAAATTCTAGTACAAGTCATTGAGACTGAATGGTAAAATGAGGATTTTATGGGTATTATTAACGCCAGTTTGTATATATAGAGAAGTGAAATGGAGCAACTCTCGAATGTGTCCATTATATGCTCAGTTCCTTTGTTCCCAAACACACACAAACCTGAACAATGTTTGGGCGAGGCGGGGATATCTGGTTGTTAGTACATAGCACACCTATCAACGCGACTGAAATAGGTTCCATATAAGTTAACTGATCGCAGCACACGCTTCTTTGAAATCAGGACTGGCCGAGTACAGGCCTCCAGATATCACACAATGCTCAGTTCAAGTGAAAACTCCTAAATTGAGCGGAAGTGAGAGGGAAAAAATCTATGGAGATTTACAGAACTAACATAGGAATAATTTGCATAATATCATCATCATAAATATGTACATACCGCAGTAGCACTGAATGAACGTAGAACGAGCGATAAAATTCTCTAAAGGCCAAAATACGGTACCTACCTTATCAAACGATGAGAAATAAATCAGACAATACGTAATATCGCCCAGAAGATGAAACAAGGACACAAGGTATATAAAAGTCACAATCATGCCTGATGCGAATGTAAGCCGCGTTCTACTTTCATTCAGAATGAATTATACCTCTGTCAAAGTTACCGTACCTCTATATTCTGGTATTGTGAACTGAGTGTCACTGACAAACGGCGCTGGGCGCTGGGCACTGAGAATTAAATATCCTTCCGCCGGAAGACTCAACACCGAACCTTAACTTATTTTTTTCCCATGTCCCCACAACACTGGAAATACTCCTGCTTGGATCTGTCATCTAATTTGAAAAGAGTTCTCAGTTTGTTCATTCTAACCAAACAGTAGGTATTCAAAATAAAATGCACTATTTCTATGAAAAACATCCTCCTCGCGTTACAAGCCGCCAGGTTCGAAAGAAAATAATTGAATGTATTCATTCAACAGAAGTGACTTTGAATGTCTCCTTAGACATATAATATCTTTGTGTGTGGTTATAGTCACATTACTTGTACACTGAATAAGATATTACAGTCTAAAATCTAAATTAAGAATTGTTGATGTTTGTGTCTTAGTTGCCACGAATATCTCTCCTCTCCCAATCGTCTTAGTACCGTACCTCTTCAATTGACACCCTATCTACCCATCCAATCATCACCATTACCGGTATCCTGTAACATCACATTTCAAACGATTCAATTCTCCTCTTTTCTGCTGCTCCAAGTTTCACTTCCATAGGACGCGACGCTCTAGACATAGGCTTTCAAAAATGATTTGCTTTTACCTAAATGTAGCCTATATTCGATGTCAGCAGATTCCTTTTTAATTTCTGTACAAATGCTTTCCTTGCCTGTGCTAACTTACTGTTTATATTCCTCAAGCTGTGTCGTGGGGTCGTTTATGGCACCGCTTCTCAAAATTACTTTTTTTTTTCACGCGAATTGACCACTTAGGATCACGCAACAACTTTATTTCTTTTTCTTATTCTTTGCCTGGAGTTTCCTCTGTCTCCAATATTCCTTCATGCGTTCACTGGCATTTTTTCTTTGGTCTTATGTCCAAGTTCGTCCACTTCTCTTAGGTCTTCCTTCATCTTGAAACCCTTCCAGATTGTTCACTTTGCTTTTAAATACATTTCTTTCTAGCATTTAAGATTCTGTGATGTTTAACTTTTCTAAATCTTTCCTAACTTCCTTAATCCATGTTGTGGTGGTCTTTTTCTTCCAGAGATAGTCGAATATTTGTTTAGTTAATCTATGGTCGTTCATTCTATAGAGATGTCCGAGGAATGTCAGCCTTCTCCTCCGCATAGACGCGGAGATTCTTTCCACGTTCTGGTAGACTTCTCCGTTGCTTCTCAGTCTCCATCCATCTTCAGTCTGAACTGCACCCATGATTTTTCTAAGAATTCTCCTTTCCATGACTTCTAGCTTTTCGAGGCTATAGTTCATCGAGAGGCATTCACTGGCAAAGAGGCACTCTGTTTTTACGACAGTGTTATAATGCCTTATTTTGGCATTCCAGGAGATGCACTTTTTGTTGTAGATATTTTTTGTTAATCCATACGCTCTTTCCATTTTTATAATTCGATCTCCAACAGCTGCTTTTTCTAACCCATTACAATGGTAATTTTTATCCTTGAATGTTTCCCTTCTATGTATCTTCCTGCCTACTTGCTTTTGTTTCATAGCCAGACCGGCATGCGCATGAGCAGTTTTCTTTCTTTGTTATTAGCAAGCCGAGCGGTAGTGGTGACACTTATGGCACCACGACAGAGTTCGCGTTCTGCGCGGTGACTGTTACTAGTGCTGTTTGTAACTCTGTGAAGGAAGCAGCTGCTGTGCTGATGCAATGGCATCGTTTCGTAAGAGTGGAGGAGCTAGACATTGTGCTGAATGAGGACAATGAGGGAAGTGTTTATTATTTTCCGTGTCCGAATCAAATTTGATTTTGCCAGTAAGTAGCAACAGTTATAGCATTAGCATTTGCAGTCAAAAGATTGTCTTTTGAACATATGTCCTCCATCAAGGGGCAGATCAGTAGGTGTTCTGGGTCTTGTAAAATGCTGCAGTCACAGAACTCATCATTGTTGACGAGCATGTTCCATTTCTTGAGATTGTTCTTGCAGCGTGAAATCCCCGTCCTCAGCCTGTTCAATGATTTCCAAATCCCATATGGCAAGTTGTGACCAGGTGCCATTTTTTCTGATAGAGGAATAATTGTGTCTGTGATCTCTGTCTTCCATATCTTCACACGGGCAGCTTCTTGTGAGCCTTCGAGGGCTGTTACTCCCCTCAAAAAGCTGTTTCTGGACTTAAGTCTCTGTCTGGCGGGTAGTTGGCCGAAAAGTGGATGCCTTGAATCGGTTTCTTGCCGTTTCTTCTCAGATGCTGCTGCTACCATTCTTCGGACATGAGGTGGAGAAATTCCTATAAGAGGGTAGATCTTCTGAAGGGGTGTTGGTCTAAGACACCCAGATACAATCCTGGAAGTCTCATTCAAAGCCAAACTGGTGCTGCATATTCAGCAGCTGAGAAGCTCAGTCCAAGGGCTGAAGTTCTGAGAGTGGTAGGGTGAGCACCCCATGTCCTTCCTGTTAGGCACCTTAGTATGTTATTTCGTGCCGATACTTTACTTTTGGTGTTCAAGCAATGTTGCTTGAAAGACAGAGTTCGATCGAGGGTGACATCAAGATATTTTGGTGTAAAACAATGAAGGATTGTTTCACCTTGCCACTTAATGTTCAATGTCCTCTTTGCTTCTTTATTTCGCAAGTGAAAAGCACAAACTTGCGTTTTGGCTGGATTTGGCTTCAAATTATTTCTGTGATAGTATCGACCAAGTTCTTCCAAGGCACAGGACAAAGAATGTTCTACTTCTTCAAAGCTACAACCTTGCACGGCTACTGCAGTGTCATCTGCGTAGATAATTCGCCTGGTGCCTTCTGTTCTGGGCTGGTCATTGGTGTATACATTGTAAAGCAGTGGTGCTAAGACGCTACCTTGAGGTAGTCCATTCTTCTGGAGGCGCCAACGACTATTTTTCCCAAGGAGAGACACGTAAAGTCTTCTGTTCTCAAGGAAAGTTCTTAGCAGTGAGGTCAGCCTGTAGTCCTTTGTCAGTTCATAAATCTTACGAAGTATTGTGTTATGATTAACAGTGTCGTAAACAGCAGTTAAATCTATGAAGGCTACACCACTAATGCACTTTTCCTCAAATCCATTCTCTATGTGCTGAGTAAGGTTCAGAATTTGTCCACAGCATGACCTGCCTGGTCTAAAGCCTGCCTGTTCAGAAATCAGTTTGCTATCTATAGAATCAGATATTCTATTAAGAATCATTTTCTCCAGCAACTTATAGGTGTGACACAGAAGTGAAACTGGCCGAAAGTTCTTTGGGCTATCAGGAGTCTTCCCAGGTTTTAGGATCGCAACTATGCGAGCTTTTCTTCATACCTTAGGAATCTTCAGCCTGGATGCACAGTTGTTCATCAATGAAAGCAAGCATTGCAGTGTTGCTGGTCCAAATTGTTTTATTGGCTCCGCTCTGAGATCATCCAACCCAGCTGCCTTGTTCGATTTCAGACCGTCGATTGCTTTCATAAGTTCTTCCATCGTAAACAGGTCCTTAAGGAAATCAGTCTCTTCTTCAATACACCGTTCAAGTTTCTCTGTATTTGACTTAGGTTTTGAAGTCTTTCCATTTAAGATCAGTTGGTGTGCTATCTGATTAGCAGTTACTTGAGTAAAGTTAATAGGCGGGCTAGTCGGATCTCCACTGAGGTTCTTAAGAAGACGCCATGCTTGTCTACTATTCTGCTTCATATCGATATTAGAAACCAAGCTATTCCATCTGTCTGTGCGTGTCTGACCGAGAGAAATCATCAGAGCATGCCCAGCTTCCATTGTTTCCTCGGAGAAGGGGTCCATATCATACAAGTTGCGGTAGTTATCCAAAAGAGATATATTCTGATCAGAAAGACCTGGGATATATGCTGTTCTGCATCCTCTTGGTACGTTCTTTCGCGAGACGTTTTTCACTATGTAAATAAAGGTGTCATAGTTTCCTGGTTGTGGTTCCACTTCCCCTATGGCTACATCAAGTTCACAACTGAACTTAGGCCAGTTCGCCTTCTTGAAGTTGAACCTACGTTGGAAAGGTGCATTTTCTGGTTTAACAATTGGTTCGATTCTGCATAGTAAGGGTCGATGCTGTGAGCGGGGAATAGCCCTACCAACAATTTTGGTGAACTGCTCAGCTAATTTGTTGGTAATAAAAATTACATCAGGATTATATCCTCTTCTCCATCGGCTGCTGTTAAACGATGGTGGTTGTTTTGGGTCGTGAACTAGACTGAGTCCATTATTTTCAGACCACTTATCTAGCACTGCACCATTTGCATCTGTAGATGTATACCCCCATGTGGTTCCATGACAGTTGAAATCACCAAATATTAAGTTGACGTTACTATATCTGAAATTGATAGGTTCCTTAAACAAAAAGCTCTCTTCGGGTGGCTTGTAAACAGATGTTACAGAGAACTGCGCTGTTTCGATAGTGAGGATTTCGATGTTGTTTTCCTCAGACAAAGCAACAGACGTGATATTTAATCCGCTCTTACAGAATATTGCACTACCATACTTATCGTGTGGACGTTCCAGAATAAGTCTCATACCTTTGATTTTCGGTCTTCGTCCCGATGGTCCTCTATGAGTTTCTTGTACAGCAATGACATCGCAGTTACATTGGCTGCACAGATCTGCTAGTAGATATTCTTTCTGGCTGGATAGTCCCTCGATGTTTATGGATATAACTACGAGTGCTGGCCTTGATAAAGGCCCACTGGTTTTTTAATTGATTTGGTAGTGAAAGGATCAGCCGTCAGTTTATTTTTAATAATTTTCTGACCTTGCCCAAGGTACGCCCGATTGCTCTTCTGTCACAATCTTCGGGGAGGCTCCTTTCGTGCACCCCAGGGAAGTGTTGAAAATAATAACCATTGACATCAATTCTGAACACGAGTCTGCTACCGAGCAGGAATATGACTCTGATGACGAAGGTATTTCACATAATATGGAAGATAACTCACAGTTAGTGGAAGGAAATCCATCAGCATTTTACGGTAAAACCGGTACAAGTGGTCCTCTGTTGAACCTTGTCTTAATATGAAGACACCTGTCCATAACATTGTTGTCAAAGTACCAACAATAAAAGGGAAAGCGAGACTGCTGGTAGATACTTGTACACCTCTACATGTATGGGAATGTTTATTTTGTGATGATATGGTGGAAGAATTAGTGAAGTACACAAATGAAAAGCTCACCACTTACAGAGTACGGTTTTCTAAAACATACAGACCTGAAGTGAGGGATACAACCAGTATCGAAATAAAAGCATTGTTTGGTCTCCAGTACTACAGTGCTATTTTCAAATCAAATAATGAAAGCTTAGACTCCTTGTTCGCTACAGATGGTACTGGTAGAGATATACTCCGTACGACACTGTCCACGAGAAGCGTTCTCTTTTTTGATTATTGTTTTGCGGTTTGATAATCCGTTGGATCGTTGTGAGAGGAGATGTACAGATCCTGCTGCCGCTATTTCGTGGATTTTCAACAGAATGGTAGAAAATTTTCGGAGTCTTTACAACATCGGATCCATGGCTTGTGTGGACGAGATGCTAGTAGGCTTCCGAGGTCGCTGCAAATTCAGGGTGTATATGGCCAATAAACCACAAAAATATGGTCTCAAAATTATGATCTTGTGCGATGCGTGAACAAACTACTTTCTAAATGGATATATCTACACGGGGAAAGATAGTGATGGGATTGGTTTGGATTTAGAAGAAAGAAAGTTACAAAAACCAACGCAAAGTGTAGTGCGGCTTGCTAAAGTGATTGCCGGAACGAATCGGAACATAATCGCCGATAACTATTTCAGCTCAATAGAGCTTGTTTCGGAACTAAAACAAAGAAAGTTGACTTACGTTGGGACCCTCAAGAAAAATAAGCGGGAGATTCCGCCACAATTTCTTCCTAACAGAAGGCGTCCTGTGGGCTCATCTGAATACGGATTTACCAAACATATTACGCTGCTTTTACACGTGCCCAAAAAAGGCAAGGCTGTAATTTTGGTGTCGAGTATGCATCATGCTAGGTGGATGGACCCTGAATGTAACAAAGACGAAATGATTGCTTTTTACAATAACACAAAAGGTGGAGTAGACACACTGGACCAGAAGTGCGTAACGTACGACACAGGTAGACGTACACGCAGATGTCCTATGGCTATCTTTTACACGATTCTCAATATAATAGGAGTCAATGCTCACATACTGCATACCTCATTCAAAGACAGTAAGGACAGTGCTCGTTCCCAATTCTTCAAACTTCTGGCAAAGCAACTGACTGAGCCCTATCTCAATGAAAGGCTTGTGAACACTCGGCTACCTAGGGAGCTAAGGCTGACCGTATCTCGTATTTCGAAGAAGCCACTTCCAAAGGACAATGCACGAAATAGCGAAGGTCCTTCAAAGAGGAAGAGGTGTGCGACATGCCCTAGATCCCAAGGGAATAAATCTAATCAATACTGTGAAGATTGTTACAGACCTGTGTGCCAGACATGCCGATCTGTAGTCTGTCGGGAATGCAGAGGTGACGATTGAAAGTGAAAGTGCAGGTGTCGTGACAATTTGAGGTGTAGGACATATGTGTTTAATTCTAGTTATTATCTATTATTCCATGTCTTAGGTATATGAAAATATACAATCCATATACTTTATTTCATTCTTTAACACTAAAAGTTCGTTGTATTTATCTTTGTGTATAAAAGTGCGTGTGGTTTGCAGTGACTTGGAACTTTTTTTCTCCAATGTGCATACTCATTTCAGAATTTGTTCTATATAGATTTGTTTACTGATATTAGATAGTGTGTAATAGTAAATACTGAGTCAAACAAAATGGAAATACCAGAGTTATGTCCTAGAATATAGGTGGTGCCATTAGTGGCACAGTTTATGTACTCATATTGTCACGATACAGTTTGAGGGATATCCGCTTTGCTTCGTCTATCACTGTTTATTTTGCTTCCAAATTACCAGTAACAGAAGTCTCCTACTACCTTTAGCTTTTCACCCGCCACTTAGACGTCCATAGTGGTTACTTATTTCATTTGGCTGCATTCCAATATTTTTGTTTTACATTTATTACGGTAATTTTCATCATGAATTCTTTCCTCAGGACAGAATCCACACCATTTAAAAACTTATTCAAATCCTGTAGTGTGTCGGCTAGGAAGATGTCGATGTAATCAGCAACTCTCAGAGGTGAAATTATTAAGAATATAGTTCAGTATACCAGTATCTTATGTAACACTACACGGGAGTCGAACATAGGATATAAACTGATACCGTTAACTGCTGAAATTAGCCGAAATTCCGTTTGTTACGATGGATGATAATAATTGTGGAAATGATGTAGTAATAGATGTTTTCTCCTCAGCTGTCTATTAGCCACCCGCCAACCCCTTTTTAGACCACGACATATAGTAGAATTCCAGCTGTGTCCTAAGTAAAACACTACAGACATCTAGCGGTGGGCGAACACTGTAAGTTGTGAAAAGTACGGTACCGTAGTAAATTTGTTGAAAGGTAGGGCTTTAGACATCACGGAATCGATCAAAATACATTTGAATAAATAATGACAAGTAATGACCTTTCATCTTATTAAACACATGACGGAAAAAAGCTATGGTTCGTTGTACTAGTGGGTGTAGTTGGGAGGAAGGAATTGGGGGAGATAACAAAATAGGAAATGGCATTTGTATTATACCTGACCCAAACCAACTGTTAACATGAGGGAGGAGCCAGATTTACTGGCTCGCCCCCACCAGCCAATAGCATAGCCCGGCGTTGTCTAGTTAACTCAACTCGCCAGGCTCAGTGTGCAGTACGAAATCGTTATTTCTCTCCGCGCACGAAAATAATTGATTCTTCAATTATTTCGATGACCCTATGTTACAGAGCTAAAAATTTTGAAGCTGACTGTCCAAACCCAGTGGCGCTACGACCAGCCGTTTGGGAGGAACCATCTGTCCTTGAACTGATGGGATTTGTTGAAATATTTCGGTTCGCTGGGGAAGCTAACGAAGAGTTCTTGGGGGAAATACGAACTACAGTATTTATAGAGTGACAGTATTGCAGTACCGTTATCAATTCAGTGTACTGTAGTGGAGCTTTAAGACGTGCTGTGAGCTGAAGTCCCTGTCCCTTAGCAAGCCGAGCGATAGTCGAGCAGGTGACAGGGGTAGTACTCGTAATGTTTTACGCAGTCAAGCGAGAAATATAATTTTCAGTGTGCACAGATTTTTTAAGAACCTTGCGTGATATCACTAATTACTCACAGCTCAATCTTGCGGTGTAAGTGCACATACCACGTCCAATATTCTTTCTAAGAGTAGAAATAATGTTGAAATAGGGAATGTGCCCGTGTTTGGATCACCGGGCAAACATCGAATAGTTCAGAAACGTGCAATAAATTTGGACGACTTTGACAAATGTGTTTTATATTCGATTTGAACGATCATGGTGAATTTCCGACGGCTAAAAAGTTGGTGTGCTTAATGAAGGAGAAAATTAATTATACAGGCTCTGTATCTTCCATGAACGCGCTTCTGAAATCCTTGGTTTCAAATACAAGCGAACCAATGACGGCAGGAAATTTCTTTTAGAACGAAGCGACATTGTTGCTGCCAGACTAAAATGTTTCCTTACTGTGCATATTATAAGGAGTTATGGTGATAACAGAACTTTCTTTTATCTGGATGAATCACGGGTAAACCAGAATCACTCAAGGCAGGATATATGGCAAGATTCGTCTGGAAGAGGGGGGCCTTCGAGGACCTGCAGAAAAGATAGCTGGCTGATAATATGTCATGTAGGGTCGGCGAAAACGGGGTTCATACGCGACAGTAAGTGGGGTTTTCGTTCCCGTACTCAAAGCAGAGATTCAGATTATCATTCATAAATGAATGCTGACTCATTCAAAAACTGGTTTGTTCATCACTTTCTGAGTTACTTGGAGGAGGGATCTATAATAATAATGGATAACGCTAGTTACCATTCTAAAGTTATAGACAATCTACCCAATACAAATTCTTGTAAATCTTGTAAATACATACATAATATATAGTCTATTTATTTATTTATATAGAGAGAAAGAAAAAAATATTTGTCTGATAACCTCTGTTGTTGTGTTGTCTGCAATTGTGTGTATATTTGTAATTAAGCCGAGGAAACCCTCTTCTTCGCAGTTTTACCTTGTCAGGCATAGTGTAACCCATTCTAACCCTCAAACCAAAACAACATTCCTTGATAGTCTGGAATCGAATCCGCACCTGACGGATGACAGCTACGTATGCTAGCCACTACACCATGTAGTGGTCCCCGATAAACGACCCCATTCTTTTACCTTCCGCAACCAATATTACACAGAATGACATGCGGTATAATTTACGTTATGTAAAATAATAATAATAATAATGCACAGCCTCACATGGACTGAATACTGCGTTCAAGAATAACTTTTGTGTGACAACATTTTTATAGCCTTCTTCTTCTTCTTCTTCTTCTTCTTCTTCTTCTTCTTCCTAGCGTTTTCCCGCTGCTGCAGGGTCCGCTGTTTTGGTCTTGGCTCGCCATTTTGCACGATCTTGGGCATCATGAGGTCTTAGATTGAGAGCCTTCATATCCGCATTTGCTGTATCATGCCAGCGCTGTTTTGGGCGCCCACGTGGACGGTGCCCATTAACTTCAAAGGAGAGAGCGGAATTGGCAACAGTTCCAGGTGCAGCACGCAAGACGTGGCCATACCATCGAAGCCGTTTTTCCCGTGCCTTCTCAGTGATGGGTGCAACTCCTATTTGCTGGCGAACAGAGTCATTCTTTATATGATCTAGGAGTGTGATGCCCATCGACCAACGGAGCATACGCATTTCCATGCTATGTAATTGGCGCTCCGTAGCTTTGTCAGCTGGTCGACATTCAGCACTGTACAAAGCAACAGGACGTACTATCATGCGGTATATTTTGGACTTAAGGTATAGTGGCATCCTTCTGTCGCAGAGTACGCCTGTAACTTCCCTCCATCTCATCCATGCAGCCTTTATCCTACTTCGCACTTCATCACCTATCTCACCATCAGCTTGTAGGCGAGATCCTAGATACCTGAAGCTTAAGGTCTTCGTCAATGTCTCTCCATCAACTTGGATGGATCCGTTGGTTGGGACAGTTTCAAGGTATTCGGTCTTCTTTTTGTTCAGTCGAAGACCGTATTGTGAGAGACGGCTGTTCCAATTTTCAACTTGACGCTGCAATCCTATCCTGGTGGTATCAGCAAGTGCGACATCATCAGCATATAAGAGTGTCCAAGGGACATTCCTTTGCAGATCCAGTGTGACTGTGTCCATGACTAGGACAAAGAGCAATGGGGACAGTGCAGATCCTTGGTGTACACCGACTTTCACTGGGAAGCTCTCCGAGGTGCCAACAGCACAACGTACACAACTTGTGGTGTTTGTGTATAGCATCTTGATCCAGCTGATAAGCATTTCTGGTACACCATGGTTACGAAGTGCATACCAGATCACACGATGTGGAACACGGTCGAAAGCCTTTTCAAGATCAAGAAAGGCGATATGCAGTGGCTGTTGTTTCTCGCGATGCTTTTCGATGAGCATTCTGGCAGCGAAGATTGCATCAGTTGTTCCCGCACCCTTGACGAAGCCGCACTGGTTGGTACTAATACTGACGATGTCCCGCAGTCGTCGATCAAGGATTCTCTCAAAAATCTTCATTGTGTGCGACAGGAGGCGAATTGGACGATAATTTGCACATTCTGCTGGATCACCTTTTTGTTTAAAGATAGGTACAGTGATGCTTGTAGCCCAATCACTGGGAACAGTTCCAGAGTCAACTATGGCATTGAAAAAGTTGGTCAGCCAGTTGATCGCGGGTTCTTTTAATTCCTGCAACTTCCAGAAGTCTGCCGGCAGGTCATCTGGTCCTGGTGCTTTTTGATTCTTCATACTCCTAATGGCACTGGTGACTTCCTCAGATGTGATGTGTGAGATAGGACCTGCTGTTGGAGTACCTTCTGGAATAGAGGGATGTGGGAACTCAATGTTGGAAATCTCTTCAAAGTGTTGTTGCCAACGTTTGAGGATATCCTGTTTGTCTTGTAAACGTTGACCATCTTTGCTTTTTATGCACACATAGTGCTCAATATCCTGTACTGACTTTGTTCTAGCTTTGGTCAGCCTGAAGATAGTTTTCTCTCCTTCCTTTGAGTCCAGTGTTGTATACAGGTCATCATAGTGACTGCACCTAGCTTCAGCAACAGCTTTCTTAGCCTCACGTTTGGCTATGGCATACCTTTCCCTGTTCTCTAGAGTCTTTTGTGAGACCCAGTTTCTGTATGCCTTCCTTTTTTCATGCACCTTTTCTTGCACTTGGGGTGTCCATAGCCACGTTTGTTTATCAATTCGGTGGGAGCTAGGTTTTGTTGTACCCAAAGTTGCTGTGGCGGTTTCAGTGACAGATTTACAGAATGTAGTCCAGGTGTTGTCTATCGCATTCAGGTCGATGGGAGGAAAATTTATACTGCCTGCTAAAGTCTCATTTTGGTCTTTAAGCTTCCACCACTTGATCTTCTCAAGGACATTTATCCCTCTGCCTCTGCGATGTTTAGAGATCCTTAAGTCTGCCGTTAGCAACTTATGTTGAGGGGCTACACAGTCATATGGTATGACCTTCACATCTGATACTAGTCGGAGATCACGGTGTCGAACAAGGATGAAGTCAATTTGGCTGCTGTAGTCACCACTGGTGTAGGTGATGAGGTGGTTTATGCGCTTTTTGAAAAACGTATTACCAATAACCAAGTCATTCGCCTCGGCGAAATCCAAAATTTGTGTTCCATCATCATTCCGGGTACCATAGCCATTACCACCGTGGCAGCTATAACCGTCCTTGGTATGACCAACATGACCATTAAGATCACCACAGAGAAGTGGAAACTCATCTTGAGGACATGCTGAAACATGATCTTGTAGCTCTTGCCAAAACTGTTCCTTTTCTAGCTTATCACAGCCAGTTTGTGGTGCATATGCTGAGAAGACACGAAGCCGAGAAGATGCAATGTCGATTGTAATTGACATAAGGCGGTCTGAATAGCGCTGAACCTCAGCAACTCGGTCTCTCAGGCTGGCACAAACGATGACAGCAACACCATTTCTGTTGGACGTACCATGGTAGGTCAGTTTATAGCCATCTCCGATGTCACGAGATTTTTGCCCCTTCCAGCGTGTTTCTTGTACACATGCAATGTCCACTTTCCGTTCTTTCAGCATCGCTGCTAGTTCACGGCTGCGTCCAGTAAGAGTCCCAATGTTGAGCGTGGCGATGCGTAAATTTTGTCTGCTTTGGACTTGCTTCTTTAACTGGTTCCGCCCTTGTCCATTTGTCGCGGCGGTCAGGCGAGGCCGACGCGCGTCGCTTCTGGGGGACGCCCTAGCATTATCCGACAAAATTGACGTAGACATGATCCATGGGTTGCGACAGAGTTACCGACCGGTTTGTCGCCACAGCCTGGCGCCGGGCATTTTAGAGCTACTGCCAGCAGGAATTTGGGCCGCTCCTAACATGGAGAACAGACGCCCTTTGCAGCCGCTCGATCCGAGTCAGACGCTGCTAAAAATAGTTCATCCACCTTCTTCGTCGTTGGGACTCGAAGTCTTCATCTGGCGTTGAAGCTCTTGACCATTTTACTCTTCCCCCTCCTCCTTTCTCAACCGGGCTATCTGCCTCATATCACAATTGTATGAACACGCGAACTTCGTTGGTAGCATGGGTATTCCTACGATAGACCCTCCATCTCGTACATACAGTAAATTTAAATTCGGAGCGCCTTCTGTTCAGGGTGAAGGTTGTGTGTATACTGCGAGCATTCTTTCGCATGAATCTCCGCGGCAACAGCGCATGGCAGGACGCACGCTACTGGACGAGCCCATGTTCACAGTTGTTTTCGGCCTAGTGTAGTTCACACGATCTAGACTGGGCGGTGTTATGGAGTCCTTGTCTAGCTTGGTCTACAATAACACCAATTTTAAGAAAATTAAGGACAATGACAATCTTCAAATTAAATCAGATGTGTGACCACATGCATTGTTCAAATTATACAGCAGCTAATTCTTGGCTTGCTTTGAGCCTCCAATATATTTGTTACTATAAACACACTCCTGAATATTGTGTGGTGCCTTCCATTTTCTGGAGGGCAGAGTTCCAAATGTGGTGTAATTGTGCTCTGCCGTTTCTTTGTGGACCCTGGACAATCCACTTGGTCTACCTCCAGTAGTTCTCCTTTTACCACTTAAACCAAGCTTCCTTCTCCCAATGGACGTAGGCTGAACTCCTATTTGAATGCCATGACGCTTTTGTGGCATACATTTTGATTTGCTTCCTGCTGGTTTTAAACCACTGTAACGTCCAAATGCATGCAATGCAGTGATGAGCCCTGTTTCGGTTGAAGCATATCCTTGGCATTCCTTAACATTTTCTTCACTGCAGGTACATAGATGTGAGAATGGGAGGTAATACCTCCCTTAATCCTACTTATTAATGAATCAAATTCACTCTGCTCTTCAGATGTCAGCACCATTGGTTTCATTTCCTCACCTCGATCTTTACTACAGCCATCTACTGGTTCTAACTCAATGCATGGTGATTCTTCCACTGTCCCTGAACGAATCATAGGCGACTGCTGTGTATTATTTCTTAGAGGCACAAACCAGTTTTCAGGAGCTTTTGAACCAGTTGCGACATAAAATAGGGTATGCTTTGTTGAAATGGATGCAACATTGAAACCAGACAGGATCTGTAGTTCACATTTTAAAATAACTGCTGACGCATGCTTGCAAAGCTTACCAATTTGTCCAACAAAGCAGGTACACAGGCCATTACTTACGTCAACTTCATGCTGTTGGTCTCTAGTAGTCTGGCTGCGAACAGTGTAACAGCCATGACTGTTATGTACAGACTGAATATCACTAGTAGTCTGGCTGCGAACAGTGTAACAGCCATGACTGTTAGGTACAGACTGAATATCACTAGTAGTCTGGCTGCGAACAGTGTAACAGCCATGACTGTTAGCTACAGACTGAATATCACTAGTAGTCTGGCTGCGAACAATGTAACAGCCATGACTGTTAGGTACAGACTGAATATCACTAGTAGTCTGGCTGCGAACAGTATAACAGCCATGACTGATAGGTACAGACTGAATATCACTAGTAGTCTGGCTGCGAACAGTGTAACAGCCATGACTGTTAGGTACAGACTGAATATCACTAGTAGTCTGGCTGCGAACAGTGTAACAGCCATGACTGTTAGGTACAGACTGAATATCACTAGTAGTCTGGCTGCGAACAGTATAACAGCCATGACTGATAGGTACAGACTGAATATCACTAGTAGTCTGGCTGCGAACAGTGTAACAGCCATGACTGTTAGGTACAGACTGAATATCACTAGTAGTCTGGCTGCGAACAGTGTAACAGCCATGACTGTTAGCTACAGACTGAATATCACTAGTAGTCTGGCTGCGAACAGTGTAACAGCCATGACTGTTAGGTACAGACTGAATATCACTAGTAGTCTGGCTGCGAACAGTGTAACAGCCATGACTGTTAGTTACAGACTGAATATCACTAGTAGTCTGGCTGCGAACAGTGTAACAGCCATGACTGTTAGGTACAGACTGAATATTACTAGTAGTCTGGCTGCGAACAGTGTAACAGCCATGACTGTTAGCTACAGGCTGAATATCACTAGTAGTCTGGCTGCGAACAGTGTAACAGCCATGCCTGTTAGCTACAGACTGAATATCACTAGTAGTCTGGCTGCGAACAGTGTAACAGCCATGACTGTTAGCTACAGACAGAATATCACTAGTAGTCAGGCTGCGAACAGTGTAACAGCCATGCCTGTTAGGTACAGACTGAATATCACTAGTAGTCTGGCTGCGAACAGTGTAACAGCCATGACTGTTAGGTACAGACTGAATATCACTAGTAGTCTGGCTGCGAACAGTGTAACAGCCATGCCTGTTAGGTACAGACTGAATATCACTAGTAGTCTGGCTGCGAACAGTGTAACAGCCATGACTGTTAGGTACAGGCTGAATATCACTAGTAGTCTGGCTGCGAACAGTGTAACAGCCATGACTGTTAGGTACAGACTGAATATCACTAGTAGTCTGGCTGCGAACAGTGTAACAGCCATGACTGTTAGCTACAGACTGAATATCACTAGTAGTCTGGCTGCGAACAGTATAACAGCCATGACTGTTAGGTACAGACTGAATATCACTAGTAGTCTGGCTGCGAACAGTGTAACAGCCATGACTGTTAGGTACAGACTGAATATCACTAGTAGTCTGGCTGCGAACAGTGTAACAGCCATGACTGTTAGGTACAGGCTGAATATCACTAGTAGTCTGGCTGCGAACAGTGTAACAGCCATGACTGTTAGGTACAGACTGAATATCACTAGTAGTCTGACTGGTAACAGTGTAACAGACATGACTGTTAGCTACAGACTGAATATCACTAGTAGTCTGGCTGCGAACAATGTAACAGCCATGACTGTTAGGTACAGACTGAATATCACTAGTAGTCTGGCTGCGAACAGTATAACAGCCATGACTGATAGGTACAGACTGAATATCACTAGTAGTCTGGCTACGAACAGTGTAACAGCTATGACTGTTAGGTACAGACTGAATATCACTAGTAGTCTGGCTGCGAACAGTGTAACAGCCATGACTGTTAGCTACAGACTGAATATCACTAATAGTCTGGCTGCGAACAGTGTAACAGCCATGACTGTTAGCTACAGACTGAATATCACTAGTAGTCTGGCTGCGAACAGTGTAACAGCCATGACTGTTAGGTACAGACTGAATATCACTAGTAGTCTGGCTGCGAACAGTGTAACAGCCATGACTGTTAGTTACAGACTGAATATCACTAGTAGTCTGGCTGCGAACAGTGTAACAGCCATGACTGTTAGGTACAGACTGAATATTACCAGTAGTCTGGCTGCGAACAGTGTAACAGCCATGACTGTTAGCTACAGGCTGAATATCACTAGTAGTCTGGCTGCGAACAGTGTAACAGCCATGCCTGTTAGCTACAGACTGAATATCACTAGTAGTCTGGCTGCGAACAGTGTAACAGCCATGACTGTTAGCTACAGACAGAATATCACTAGTAGTCAGGCTGCGAACAGTGTAACAGCCATGCCTGTTAGGTACAGACTGAATATCACTAGTAGTCTGGCTGCGAACAGTGTAACAGCCATGACTGTTAGCTACAGACTGAATATCACTAGTAGTCTGGCTGCGAACAGTGTAACAGCCATGCCTGTTAGGTACAGACTGAATATCACTAGTAGTATGGCTGCGAACAGTGTAACAGCCATGACTGTTAGGTACAGGCTGAATATCACTAGTAGTCTGGCTGCGAACAGTGTAACAGCCATGACTGTTATGTACAGACAGAATATCACTAGTAGTCTGGCTGCGAACAGTGTAACAGCCATGCCTGTTAGGTACAGACTGAATATCACTAGTAGTCTGGCTGCGAACAGTGTAACAGCCATGACTGTTAGGTACAGACTGAATATCACTAGTAGTCAGGCTGCGAACAGTGTAACAGCCATGACTGTTAGGTACAGACTGAATATCACTAGTAGTCTGGCTGCGAACAGTGTAACAGCCATGACTGTTAGCTACAGACTGAATATCACTAGTAGTCAGGCTGCGAACAGTGTAACAGCCATGACTGTTAGGTACAGACTGAATATCACTAGTAGTCTGGCTGCGAACAGTGTAACAGCCATGACTGTTAGCTACAGACTGAATATCACTAGTAGTCTGGCTGCGAACAGTGTAACAGCCATGATTGTTAGGTACAGACTGAATATCACTAGTAGTCTGACTGCGAACAGTGTAACAGCCATGACTGTTAGCTACAGGCTGAATATCACTAGTAGTCTGGCTGCGAACAGTGTAACAGCCATGACTGTTAGGTACAGGCTGAATATCACTAGTAGTCTGGCTGCGAACAGTGTAACAGCCATGCCTGTTAGCTACAGACTGAATATCACTAGTAGTCTGGCTGCGAACAGTGTAACAGCCATGACTGTTAGCTACAGACAGAATATCACTAGTAGTCAGGCTGCGAACAGTGTAACAGCCATGCCTGTTAGGTACAGACTGAATATCACTAGTAGTCTGGCTGCGAACAGTGTAACAGCCATGACTGTTAGGTACAGACTGAATATCACTAGTAGTCTGGCTGCGAACAGTGTAACAGCCATGACTGTTAGCTACAGACTGAATATCACTAGTAGTCTGGCTGCGAACAGTGTAACAGCCATGATTGTTAGGTACAGACTGAATATCACTAGTAGTCTGACTGCGAACAGTGTAACAGCCATGACTGTTAGCTACAGGCTGAATATCACTAGTAGTCTGGCTGCGAACAGTGTAACAGCCATGACTGTTAGCTACAGACTGAATATCACTAGTAGTCTGGCTGCGAACAGTGTAACAGCCATGACTGTTAGGTACAGACTGAATATCACTAGTAGTCTGGCTGCGAACAGTGTAACAGCCATGACTGTTAGCTACAGACTGAATATCACTAGTAGTCTGACTGCGAACAGTGTAACAGCCATGACTGTTAGGTACAGACTGAATATCACTAGTAGTCTGGCTGCGAACAGTGTAACAGCCATGACTGTTAGGTACAGACTGAATATCACTAGTAGTCTGGCTGCGAACAGTGTAACAGCCATGACTGTTAGCTACAGACTGAATATCACTAGTAGTCTGACTGCGAACAGTGTAACAGCCATGACTGTTAGGTACAGACTGAATATCACTAGTAGTCTGGCTGCGAACAGTGTAACAGCCATGACTGTTAGGTACAGACTGAATATCACTAGTAGTCTGGCTGCGAACAGTGTAACAGCCATGACTGTTAGCTACAGACTGAATATCACTAGTAGTCTGGCTGCGAACAGTGAAACAGCCATGACTGTTAGCTACAGACTGAATATCACTAGTATGAATATTTTCACCGATTTTCAGTGGAAGCATTGCCTTCAGCAAGGATTTGTTATATCTTCCATTGCAGAAATCAATGAGCCTTTTCTCTATGTAAGATTCATATCTGACCAGAATAAAGTCCATTAGCTGCGAGAGATTAAATGCCATTACTCTATCAAATATGCAGTCCTTTAGGCTGAGAAATACCACTTCAACATAATTTCTGGTGTTGTTCCCTCTCATTGGCAAATTCTTTCTGTAACAAAGAATCCAATCACCTTTAACACTCCACAAATCTGCCATGTACTTCACAAAGTTAGGGTAGTTTAGATTTGTTCCTAAAGCACAAAGGGACTCAAAATTGGTTTGTGCACAGTTTTCATCTGCACAATACATCAACTGCTTAAACTTAAAGTACAGTTCTTGCCTATGGGTTTTGTCGATGCTATGCTTTGTGTTACATAACAAATTCCACACTGCTTTTAGCATGTGGAATTGGCATAACTTGGTTTCAGATTAAGGAAACAATTCCCTTAGAGGTTTTCTTTCCTTCATGTCATTGTCGGTGAGAAAAACTTGAGGAAAGCCTTTTCCAAAAAATGGTTTCTCTGGCAATATATCCAGAGGGCCAGAGAGGGCTGAAGAAAACACTACTACTTTCTCTGTGTCTGTAATAATGACAACTACGGGCATTCCTCCGGCCGCTGTGGGAGTGATGAAGAAGTATATTTTGTGTCTTTGCCTGTCTTAACCTCCTGCTGCATCAACAAGCACCAGTTCAGCAGTTTGTTGTAAAGTTTCATGAGCACGTCTCATGACCGGGGTACAAATTGCAACATAATAGTGTTCTCCAACATACTGAAATTTGACTTTCCCTATTGAGTCATTATTATAAGAGTTAATTCGCTCTTGTAAGCTGGAAAACATTTCACTTCCACTCAAGGCCCCATACAGGGTTGAAAATTCCGTTTTGAAGAGTTTATCAACTACTGAAAGTGAGGGAACATAAAAGCCGTCACATGCTGTCTCGAAGTACCTATCACGATTTTCCAGTAGTCGTCTTCAGGCAGTGCAAAGCTGAGGAAGGATTATGTCCTTGTGAGAAGAGAGATGTCAGCTTTCCTCTTGCGGAGTCAGACAAGGGGCGATATGACAAAGCTGCAGCACTTTCAATGGAATGATTATGAGATATTCTCATGCTGACAACAGTTGGCCATATCTTCACCAAGGAATCATCGGTTTTTCTTTTAGACTTCTCCACAAATCTGAAAACAAAAGTTATGTTGATTATAGTGGTTTGAGTTTGGGGAACTCTTGTACTAACAGACAGTAGAAGTGTTCCGTATTGTTTTTGTTTATTTATACTTCAGAAAACTATGCCTGTATTAATAGGCATGCCTAGTGTTTACAGGAAAAGTGTTTTACTGTAACAATTTTAAATGATCAAATTCTATAATAGATAATTTAAGTTTAATAAAGTAACAACACATAGCACACAGGGGCGTATATAAGGGGGTGCTTAAAAAGAAACACATTCAGGGGCGTTATTAAATACCACTGCCTGACGAGAATTGCCTCTGACTCCACACAGTGAGTGGGACGAGTGAGAATGGCTGAACACCCTGTATAGACTAACAGAGGGATCACAATAATCAATAATACTCATCTTTACCTTTTCACATGTATGTGTAATTTCGCTGGGCCATCCGAGTGTTTGCAGGGCCCGATCTTACGTGCCCTTCTATCCGTGGAGTGTTGGCATCTCAAATGACTCTTAAAAACATTCATCCGTCCAGTTGCTGGAAATGTTCTCTCCACTCTTCAAGTAACACGGCTGCTTTCAAAGAATTATTTCATCCATATCTGAAATTCCATATTTTTTGTGCATTTTTCATATATTTCTAATTAATATAAACCTAATTGGAAACCCACAAAAACTGACTGGTGTTAACTTGTGGCCCTTATATAGTGTCCAAGACTTTAGGAAAAATAAAGTTAAGACTTCAGAAGAGGTAGGCTACTTTTCGTTCCAAAATTCTTCAAGTACTGAAATTAACCAAATTACCAGAATTAATAGTCGGGAAAATATCTGGAGATGATATAGTAATAGATGTTTACTCCTCCGCTGTGTGAGACCCACCCTGCCATCCCAAATATGAACACTAGTTATATAGGCAAAATTCCAGCTGATTCAACAATTTTAAGCATCATGTACCGAATTGCCAACCCCGCGCATTCGGTACTATATCGCATCCAGCAGACCGATCGTTTTCGCCTGGACCAATAATGGTTAGGTAGCGCGCCCCTGGTTTATGTCACACACAGTGGGGGTAGTCACGCATCAATAATCTTTATCCAGGCCAATGGTTTTGCTTAGACCAACGTTTCCATCCAAAACCGTTTTCGTCTCCAGACCAATAATGGTTAGCTAATATAATGACCCCCGGTTTTTATCCAGGCCAATGGTTTTGCCTTTTATTTCTATTCACGTGTCGTGTGGTGTATTTTGTATCGGACATGTTGGCAACGGGTATGACGTAGTGTAAGACGTCAATGTGTCATGGTGGCGATCGTCAAATGAACAAGAAGGAAAATGATTTATTTACGTAATAAAATAAATATGTCCGGTGCAGCAGTGACAATTCAAATTGAAATGAACTTCTAATGACTCCCAGAAAGGTATGTGAATAAATATGTCCGGTGCAGCAGTGACAATTCAAATTGAAATGAACTTCTAATGACTCCCAGAAAGGTATGTGAATAAATATCTCCGGTGCAGCAGTGACAATTCAAATAGAAATGAACTCCTAATGACTCCCAGAAAGGTATGTGAATAAATATCTCCGGTGCAGCAGTGACAATTCAAATAGAAATGAACTTCTAATGACTCCCAGAAAGGTATGTGAATAAATATGTCCGGTGCAGCAGTGACAATTCAAATTGAAATGAACTTCTAATGACTCCCAGAAAGGTATGTGAATAAATATGTCCGGTGCAGCAGTGACAATTCAAATTGAAATGAACTTCTAATGACTCCCAGAAAGGTACGTGAATAAATATGTCCGGTGCAGCAGTGACAATTCAAATTGAAATGAACTTCTAATGACTCCCAGAAAGGTATGTGAATAAATATGTCCAGTGCAGCAGTGACAATTCAAATTGAAATGAACTTCTAATGACTCCCAGAAAGGTATGTGAATAAATATCTCCGGTGCAGCAGTGACAATTCAAATAGAAATGAACTCCTAATGACTCCCAGAAAGGTATGTGAATAAATATCTCCGGTGCAGCAGTGACAATTCAAATAGAAATGAACTTCTAATGACTCCCAGAAAGGTATGTGAATAAATATGTCCGGTGCAGCAGTGACAATTCAAATTGAAATGAACTTCTAATGACTCCCAGAAAGGTATGTGAATAAATATGTCCGGTGCAGCAGTGACAATTCAAATTGAAATGAACTTCTAATGACTCCCAGAAAGGTACGTGAATAAATATGTCCGGTGCAGCAGTGACAATTCAAATTGAAATGAACTTCTAATGACTCCCAGAAAGGTATGTGAATAAATATGTCCAGTGCAGCAGTGACAATTCAAATTGAAATGAACTTCTAATGACTCCCAGAAAGGTATGTGAATAAATATGTCCGGTGCAGCAGTGACAATTCAAATTGAAATGAACTCCTAATGACTCCCAGAAAGGTATGTGAATAAATATGTCCGGTGCAGCAGTGACAATTCAAATAGAAATGAACTTCTAATGACTCCCAGAAAGGTATGTGAATAAATATGTCCGGTGCAGCAGTGACAATTCAAATAGAAATGAACTCCTAATGACTCCCAGAAAGGTATGTGAATAAATATGTCCGGTGCAGCAGTGACAATTCAAATTGAAATGAACTTCTAATGACTCCCAGAAAGGTATGTGAATAAATATGTCCGGTGCAGCAGTGACAAATCAAATTGAAATGAACTTCTAATGACTCCCAGAAAGGTATGTGAATAAATATGTCCGGTGCAGCAGTGACAATTCAAATTGAAATGAACTTCTAATGACTCCCAGAAAGGTATGTGAATAAATATGTCCGGTGCAGCAGTGACAATTCAAATTGAAATGAACTTCTAATGACTCCCAGAAAGGTATGTGAATAAATATGTCCGGTGCAGCAGTGACAATTCAAATTGAAATGAACTTCTACTGACTCCCAGAAAGGTATGTGAATAAATATGTCCGGTGCAGCAGTGACAATTCAAATTGAAATGAACTCCTAATGACTCCCAGAAAGGTATGTGAATAAATATGTCCGGTGCAGCAGTGACAATTCAAATTGAAATGAACTTCTAATGACTCCCAGAAAGGTATGTGAATAAATATGTCCGGTGCAGCAGTGACAATTCAAATTGAAATGAACTCCTAATGACTCCCAGAGAGGTGTGTGAATAAATATGTCCGGTGCAGCAGTGACAATTCAAATAGAAATGAACTCCTAATGACTCCCAGAAAGGTATGTGAATAAATATGTCCGGTGCAGCAGTGACAATTCAAATTGAAATGAACTTCTAATGACTCCCAGAAAGGTATGTGAATAAATAAGTCCGGTGCAGCAGTGACAATTCAAATTGAAATGAACTCCTAATGACTCCCAGAAAGGTATGTGAATAAATATGTCCGGTGCAGCAGTGACAATTCAAATTGAAATGAATTTCTACTGACTCCCAGAAAGGTATGTGAATAAATATGTCCGGTGCAGCAGTGACAATTCAAATTGAAATGAACTTCTAATGACTCCCAGAAAGGTATGTGAATAAATATGTCCGGTGCAGCAGTGACAATTCAAATTGAAATGAACTTCTAATGACTCCCAGAAAGGTATGTGAATAAATATGTCCGGTGCAGCAGTGACAATTGTAATAGAAATGAACTCCTAATGACTCCCAGAAAGGTATGTGAATAAATATGTCCGGTGCAGCAGTGACAATTCAAATTGAAATGCACTTCTAATGACTCCCAGAATGGTATGTGAATAAATATGTCCGGTGCAGCAGTGACAATTCAAATAGAAATGAACTTCTAATGACTCCCAGAAAGGTATGTGAATAAATATGTCCGGTGCAGCAGTGACAATTCAAATTGAAATGCACTTCTAATGACTCCCAGAAAGGTATGTGAATAAATATGTCCGGTGCAGCAGTGACAATTCAAATTGAAATGCACTTCTAATGACTCCCAGAAAGGTATGTGAATAAATATGTCCGGTGCAGCAGTGACAATTCAAATTGAAATGAACTTCTACTGACTCCCAGAAAGGTATGTGAATAAATATGTCCGGTGCAGCAGTGACAATTCAAATTGAAATGAACTTCTAATGACTCCCAGAAAGGTATGTGAATAAATATGTCCGGTGCAGCAGTGACAATTCAAATTGAAATGAACTCCTAACGACTCCCAGAAAGGTATGTGAATAAATGTGTCCGGTGCTGCAGTGACAATTCAAATAGAAATGAACTTCTAATGACTCCCAGAAAGGTATGTGAATAAATATGTCCGGTGCAGCAGTGACAATTCAAATTGAAATGAACTTCTAATGACTCCCAGAAAGGTATGTGAATAAATATGTCCGGTGCAGCAGTGACAATTCAAATTGAAATGAACTCCTAATGACTCCCAGAAAGGTATGTGAATAAATATGTCCGGTGCAGCAGTGAAAATTCAAATTGAAATGAACTTCTAATGACTCCCAGAAAGGTATGTGAATAAATATGTCCGGTGCAGCAGTGACAATTCAAATTGAAATGAACTTCTAATGACTCCCAGAAAGGTATGTGAATAAATATGTCCAGTGCAGCAGTGACAATTCAAATTGAAATGAACTTCTAATGACTCCCAGAAAGGTGTGTGAATAAATATGTCCGGTGCAGCAGTGACAATTCAAATTGAAATGAACTTCTAATGACTCCCAGAAAGGTATGTGAATAAATATGTCCGGTGCAGCAGTGACAATTCAAATTGAAATGAACTCCTAATGACCCCCAGAAAGGTGTGTGAATAAATATGTCCGGTGCAGCAGTGACAATTCAAATTGAAATGAACTCCTAATGACTCCCAGAAAGGTATGTGAATAAATATGTCCGGTGCAGCAGTGACAATTCAAATTGAAATGAACTTCTAATGACTCCCAGAAAGGTATGTGAATAAATATGTCCGGTGCAGCAGTGACAATTCAAATTGAAATGAACTCCTAATGACTCCCAGAAAGGTATGTGAATAAATATGTCCGGTGCAGCAGTGACAATTCAAATTGAAATGAACTTCTAATGACTCCCAGAAAGATGTGTGAATAAATATGTCCGGTGCAGCAGTGACAATTCAATTTGAAATGAACTCCTAATGACTCCCAGAAAGGTATGTGAATAAATATGTCCGGTGCAGCAGTGACAATTCAAATTGAAATGAACTTCTAATGACTCCCAGAAAGGTATGTGAATAAATATGTCCGGTGCAGCAGTGACAATTCAAATTGAAATGAACTTCTAATGACTCCCAGAAAGGTATGTGAATAAATATGTCCTGTGCAGCAGTGACAATTCAAATTGAAATGAACTTCTACTGACTCCCAGAAAGGTATGTGAATAAATATGTCCGGTGCAGCAGTGACAATTCAAATTGAAATGAACTTCTAATGACTCCCAGAAAGGTATGTGAATAAATATGTCCGGTGCAGCAGTGACAATTCAAATTGAAATGAACTTCTAATGACTCCCAGAAAGGTATGTGAATAAATATGTCCGGTGCAGCAGTGACAATTCAAATTGAAATGAACTTCTACTGACTCCCAGAAAGGTATGTGAATAAATATGTCCGGTGCAGCAGTGACAATTCAAATTGAAATGAACTCCTAATGACTCCCAGAAAGGTATGTGAATAAATATATCCGGTGCAGCAGTGACAATTCAAATTGAAATGAACTTCTAATGACTCCCAGAAAGGTATGTGAATAAATATGTCCGGTGCAGCAGTGACAATTCAAATTGAAATGAACTCCTAATGACTCCCAGAAAGGTGTGTGAATACATATGTCCGGTGCAGCAGTGACAATTCAAATAGAAATGAACTCCTAATGACTCCCAGAAAGGTATGTGAATAAATATGTCCGGATCAGCAGTGACAATTCAAATTGAAATGAACTTCTAATGACTCCCAGTAAGGTATGTGAATAAATATGTCCGGTGCAGCAGTGACAATTCAAATTGAAATGAACTCCTAATGACTCCCAGAAAGGTATGTGAATAAATATGTCCGGTGCAGCAGTGACAATTCAAATTGAAATGAATTTCTACTGACTCCCAGAAAGGTATGTGAATAAATATGTCCGGTGCAGCAGTGACAATTCAAATTGAAATGAACTTCTAATGACTCCCAGAAAGGTATGTGAATAAATAAGTCCGGTGCAGCAGTGACAATTCAAATTGAAATGAACTTCTACTGACTCCCAGAAAGGGATGTGAATAAATATGTCCGGTGCAGCAGTGACAATTCAAATAGAAATGAACTCCTAATGACTCCCAGAAAGGTATGTGAATAAATATGTCTGGTGCAGCAGTGACAATTCAAATTGAAATGCACTTCTAATGACTCCCAGAAAGGTATGTGAATAAATATGTCCGGTGCAGCAGTGACAATTCAAATTGAAATGAACTTCTACTGACTCCCAGAAAGGTATGTGAATAAATATGTCCGGTGCAGCAGTGACAATTCAAATTGAAATGCACTTCTAATGACTCCCAGAAAGGTATGTGAATAAATATGTCCGGTGCAGCAGTGACAATTCAAATTGAAATGCACTTCTAATGACTCCCAGAAAGGTATGTGAATAAATATGTCCGTTGCAGCAGTGACAATTCAAATTGAAATGAACTTCTAATGACTCCCAGAAAAGTATGTGAATAAATATGTCCGGTGCAGCAGTGACAATTCAAATTGAAATGAACTTCTACTGACTCCCAGAAAGGTATGTGAATAAATATGTCCGGTGCAAAAGTGACAATTAAAATTGAAATGAACTTCTAATGACTCCCAGAAAGGTATGTGAATAAATATGTCCGGTGCAGCAGTGACAATTCAAATTGAAATGAACTCCTAACGACTCCCAGAAAGGTATGTGAATAAATATGTCCGGTGCAGCAGTGACAATTCAAATTGAAATGAACTTCTAATGACTCCCAGAAAGGTATGTGAATAAATATGTCCGGTGCAGCAGTGACAATTCAAATTGAAATGAACTTCTAATGACTCCCAGAAAGGTATGTGAATAAATATGTCCGGTGCAGCAGTGACAATTCAAATTGAAATGAACTTCTAATGACTCCCAGAAAGGTAAGTGAATAAATGTGTCCGGTGCAGCAGTGACAATTCAAATTGAAATGAACTTCTAATGACTCCCAGAAAGGTATGTGAATAAATATGTCCGGTGCAGCAGTGACAATTCAAATTGAAATGAACTTCTAATGACTCCCAGAAAGGTATGTGAATAAATATGTCCGGTGCAGCAGTGATAATTCAAATTGAAATGAACTCCTAATGACTCCCAGAAAGGTATGTGAATAAATATGTCCGGTGCAGCAGTGACAATTCAAATTGAAATGAACTTCTAATGACTCCCAGAAAGGTGTGTGAATAAATATGTCCGGTGCAGCAGTGACAATTCAAATTGAAATGAACTCCTAATGACTCCCAGAAAGGTATGTGAATAAATATGTCCGGTGCAGCAGTGACAATTCAAATTGAAATGAACTTCTAATGACTCCCAGAAAGGTATGTGAATAAATATGTCCGGTGCAGCAGTGACAATTCAAATTGAAATGAACTCCTAATGACTCCCAGAAAGGTATGTGAATAAGTATGTCCGGTGCAGCAGTGACAATTCAAATAGAAATGAACTCCTAACGACTCCCAGAAAGGTATGTGAATAAATATGTCCGGTGCAGCAGTGACAATTCAAATTGAAATGAACTTCTAATGACTCCCAGAAAGGTGTGTGAATAAATATGTCCGGTGCAGCAGTGACAATTCAAATTGAAATGCACTTCTAATGACTCCCAGAAAGGTATGTGAATAAATATGTCCGGTGCAGCAGTGACAATTCAAATTGAAATGAACTCCTAATGACTCCCAGAAAGGTATGTGAATAAATATGTCCGGTGCAGCAGTGACAATTCAAATTGAAATGAACTCCTAATGACTCCCAGAAAGGTATGTGAATAAATATGTCCGGTGCAGCAGTGACAATTCAAATTGAAATGAACTTCTAATGACTCCCAGTAAGGTATGTGAATAAATATGTCCGGTGCAGCAGTGACAATTCAAATTGAAATGAACTCCTAATGACTCCCAGAAAGGTATGTGAATAAATATGTCCGGTGCAGCAGTGACAATTCAAATTGAAATGAATTTCTACTGACTCCCAGAAAGGTATGTGAATAAATATGTCCGGTGCAGCAGTGACAATTCAAATTGAAATGAACTTCTAATGACTCCCAGAAAGGTATGTGAATAAATAAGTCCGGTGCAGCAGTGACAATTCAAATTGAAATGAACTTCTACTGACTCCCAGAAAGGGATGTGAATAAATATGCCCGGTGCAGCAGTGACAATTCAAATAGAAATGAACTCCTAATGACTCCCAGAAAGGTATGTGAATAAATATGTCCGGTGCAGCAGTGACAATTCAAATTGAAATGCACTTCTAATGACTCCCAGAAAGGTATGTGAATAAATATGTCCGGTGCAGCAGTGACAATTCAAATTGAAATGAACTTCTACTGACTCCCAGAAAGGTATGTGAATAAATATGTCCGGTGCAGCAGTGACAATTCAAATTGAAATGCACTTCTAATGACTCCCAGAAAGGTATGTGAATAAATATGTCCGGTGCAGCAGTGACAATTCAAATTGAAATGCACTTCTAATGACTCCCAGAAAGGTATGTGAATAAATATGTCCGGTGCAGCAGTGACAATTAAAATTGAAATGAACTTCTAATGACTCCCAGAAAGGTATGTGAATAAATATGTCCGGTGCAGCAGTGACAATTCAAATTGAAATGAACTTCTACTGACTCCCAGAAAGGTATGTGAATAAATATGTCCGGTGCAACAGTGACAATTAAAATTGAAATGAACTTCTAATGACTCCCAGAAAGGTATGTGAATAAATATGTCCGGTGCAGCAGTGACAATTCAAATTGAAATGAACTCCTAACGACTCCCAGAAAGGTATGTGAATAAATATGTCCGGTGCAGCAGTGACAATTCAAATAGAAATGAACTTCTAACGACTCCCAGAAAGGTATGTGAATAAATATGTCCAGTGCAGCAGTGACAATTCAAATTGAAATGAACTTCTAATGACTCCCAGAAAGGTATGTGAATAAATATGTCCGGTGCAGCAGTGACAATTCAAATTGAAATGAACTCCTAATGACTCCCAGAAAGGTATGTGAATAAATATGTCCGGTGCAGCAGTGACAATTCAAATTGAAATGAACTTCTAATGACTCCCAGAAAGGTATGTGAATAAATATGTCCGGTGCAGCAGTGACAATTCAAATTGAAATGAACTTCTAATGACTCCCAGAAAGGTATGTGAATAAATATGTCCGGTGCAGCAGTGACAATTCAAATTGAAATGAACTTCTAATGACTCCCAGAAAGGTATGTGAATAAATATGTCCGGTGCAGCAGTGACAATTCAAATTGAAATGAACTTCTAATGACTCCCAGAAAGGTATGTGAATAAATATGTCCGGTGCAGCAGTGACAATTCAAATTGAAATGAACTCCTAATGACTCCCAGAAAGGTATGTGAATAAATATGTCCGGTGCAGCAGTGACAATTCAAATTGAAATGAACTTCTAATGACTCCCAGAAAGGTGTGTGAATAAATATGTCCGGTGCAGCAGTGACAATTCAAATTGAAATGAACTCCTAATGACTCCCAGAAAGGTATGTGAATAAATATGTCCGGTGCAGCAGTGACAATTCAAATTGAAATGAACTTCTAATGACTCCCAGAAAGGTATGTGAATAAATATGTCCGGTGCAGCAGTGACAATTCAAATTGAAATGAACTCCTAATGACTCCCAGAAAGGTATGTGAATAAGTATGTCCGGTGCAGCAGTGACAATTCAAATAGAAATGAACTCCTAACGACTCCCAGAAAGGTATGTGAATAAATATGTCCGGTGCAGCAGTGACAATTCAAATTGAAATGAACTTCTAATGACTCCCAGAAAGGTGTGTGAATAAATATGTCCGGTGCAGCAGTGACAATTCAAATTGAAATGCACTTCTAATGACTCCCAGAAAGGTATGTGAATAAATATGTCCGGTGCAGCAGTGACAATTCAAATTGAAATGAACTCCTAATGACTCCCAGAAAGGTATGTGAATAAATATGTCCGGTGCAGCAGTGACAATTCAAATTGAAATGAACTCCTAGTGACTCCCAGAAAGGTATGTGAATAAATATGTCCGGTGCAGCAGTGACAATTCAAATTGAAATGAACTTCTAATGACTCCCAGTAAGGTATGTGAATAAATATGTCCGGTGCAGCAGTGACAATTCAAATTGAAATGAACTCCTAATGACTCCCAGAAAGGTATGTGAATAAATATGTCCGGTGCAGCAGTGACAATTCAAATTGAAATGAATTTCTACTGACTCCCAGAAAGGTATGTGAATAAATATGTCCGGTGCAGCAGTGACAATTCAAATTGAAATGAACTTCTAATGACTCCCAGAAAGGTATGTGAATAAATAAGTCCGGTGCAGCAGTGACAATTCAAATTGAAATGAACTTCTACTGACTCCCAGAAAGGGATGTGAATAAATATGTCCGGTGCAGCAGTGACAATTCAAATAGAAATGAACTCCTAATGACTCCCAGAAAGGTATGTGAATAAATATGTCCGGTGCAGCAGTGACAATTCAAATTGAAATGCACTTCTAATGACTCCCAGAAAGGTATGTGAATAAATATGTCCGGTGCAGCAGTGACAATTCAAATTGAAATGAACTTCTACTGACTCCCAGAAAGGTATGTGAATAAATATGTCCGGTGCAGCAGTGACAATTCAAATTGAAATGCACTTCTAATGACTCCCAGAAAGGTATGTGAATAAATATGTCCGGTGCAGCAGTGACAATTCAAATTGAAATGCACTTCTAATGTCTCCCAGAAAGGTATGTGAATAAATATGTCCGGTGCAGCAGTGACAATTCAAATTGAAATGAACTTCTAATGACTCCCAGAAAGGTATGTGAATAAATATGTCCGGTGCAGCAGTGACAATTCAAATTGAAATGAACTTCTACTGACTTCCAGAAAGGTATGTGAATAAATATGTCCGGATCAGCAGTGACAATTAAAATTGAAATGAACTTCTAATGACTCCCAGAAAGGTATGTGAATAAATATGTCCGGTGCAGCAGTGACAATTCAAATTGAAATGAACTCCTAACGACTCCCAGAAAGGTATGTGAATAAATATGTCCGGTGCAGCAGTGACAATTCAAATAGAAATGAACTTCTAATGACTCACAGAAAGGTATGTGAATAAATATGTCCGGTGCAGCAGTGACAATTCAAATTGAAATGAACTTCTAATGACTCCCAGAAAGGTATGTGAATAAATATGTCCGGTGCAGCAGTGACAATTAATATTGAAATGAACTCCTAATGACTCCCAGAAAGGTATGTGAATAAATATGTCCGGTGCAGCAGTGACAATTCAAATTGAAATGAACTTCTAATGACTTCCAGAAAGGTATGTGAATAAATATGTCCGGTGCAGCAGTGACAATTCAAATTGAAATGAACTTCTAATGACTCCCAGAAAGGTATGTGAATAAATATGTCCGGTGCAGCAGTGACAATTCAAATTGAAATGAACTTCTAATGACTCCCAGAAAGGTATGTGATTAAATATGTCCGGTGCAGCACTGACAATTCAAATTGAAATGAACTTCTAATGACTCCCAGAAAGGTATGTGAATAAATATGTCCGGTGCAGCAGTGACAATTCAAATTGAAATGAACTTCTAATGACTCCCAGAAAGGTATGTGAATAAATATGTCCGGTGCAGCAGTGACAATTCAAATTGAAATGAACTCCTAATGACTCCCAGAAAGGTATGTGAATAAATATGTCCGGTGCAGCAGTGACAATTCAAATTGAAATGAACTTCTAATGACTCCCAGAAAGGTGTGTGAATAAATATGTCCGGTGCAGCAGTGACAATTCAAATTGAAATGAACTCCTAATGACTCCCAGAAAGGTATGTGAATAAATATGTCCGGTGCAGCAGTGACAATTCAAATTGAAATGAACTTCTAATGACTCCCAGAAAGGTATGTGAATAAATATGTCCGGTGCAGCAGTGACAATTCAAATTGAAATGAACTCCTAATGACTCCCAGAAAGGTATGTGAATAAGTATGTCCGGTGCAGCAGTGACAATTCAAATAGAAATGAACTCCTAATGACTCCCAGAAAGGTATGTGAATAAATATGTCCGGTGCAGCAGTGACAATTCAAATTGAAATGAACTTCTAATGACTCCCAGAAAGGTGTGTGAATAAATATGTCCGGTGCAGCAGTGACAATTCAAATTGAAATGAACTTCTAATGACTCCCAGAAAGGTATGTGAATAAATATGTCCGGTGCAGCAGTGACAATTCAAATTGAAATGAACTCCTAATGACCCCCAGAAAGGTGTGTGAATAAATATGTCCGGTGCAGCAGTGACAATTCAAATTGAAATGAACTCCTAATGACTCCCAGAAAGGTATGTGAATAAATATGTCCGGTGCAGCAGTGACAATTCAAATTGAAATGAACTTCTAATGACTCCCAGAAAGGTATGTGAATAAATATGTCCGGTGCAGCAGTGACAATTCAAATTGAAATGAACTCCTAATGACTCCCAGAAAGGTATGTGAATAAATATGTCCGGTGCAGCAGTGACAATTCAAATTGAAATGAACTTCTAATGACTCCCAGAAAGGTGTGTGAATAAATATGTCCGGTGCAGCAGTGACAATTCAATTTGAAATGAACTCCTAATGACTCCCAGAAAGGTATGTGAATAAATATGTCCGGTGCAGCAGTGACAATTCAAATTGAAATGAACTTCTAATGACTCCCAGAAAGGTATGTGAATAAATATGTCCGGTGCAGCAGTGACAATTCAAATTGAAATGAACTTCTAATGACTCCCAGAAAGGTATGTGAATAAATATGTCCTGTGCAGCAGTGACAATTCAAATTGAAATGAACTTCTACTGACTCCCAGAAAGGTATGTGAATAAATATGTCCGGTGCAGCAGTGACAATTCAAATTGAAATGAACTTCTAATGACTCCCAGAAAGGTATGTGAATAAATATGTCCGGTGCAGCAGTGACAATTCAAATTGAAATGAACTTCTAATGACTCCCAGAAAGGTATGTGAATAAATATGTCCGGTGCAGCAGTGACAATTCAAATTGAAATGAACTTCTACTGACTCCCAGAAAGGTATGTGAATAAATATGTCCGGTGCAGCAGTGACAATTCAAATTGAAATGAACTCCTAATGACTCCCAGAAAGGTATGTGAATAAATATATCCGGTGCAGCAGTGACAATTCAAATTGAAATGAACTTCTAATGACTCCCAGAAAGGTATGTGAATAAATATGTCCGGTGCAGCAGTGACAATTCAAATTGAAATGAACTCCTAATGACTCCCAGAAAGGTGTGTGAATACATATGTCCGGTGCAGCAGTGACAATTCAAATAGAAATGAACTCCTAATGACTCCCAGAAAGGTATGTGAATAAATATGTCCGGATCAGCAGTGACAATTCAAATTGAAATGAACTTCTAATGACTCCCAGTAAGGTATGTGAATAAATATGTCCGGTGCAGCAGTGACAATTCAAATTGAAATGAACTCCTAATGACTCCCAGAAAGGTATGTGAATAAATATGTCCGGTGCAGCAGTGACAATTCAAATTGAAATGAATTTCTACTGACTCCCAGAAAGGTATGTGAATAAATATGTCCGGTGCAGCAGTGACAATTCAAATTGAAATGAACTTCTAATGACTCCCAGAAAGGTATGTGAATAAATAAGTCCGGTGCAGCAGTGACAATTCAAATTGAAATGAACTTCTACTGACTCCCAGAAAGGGATGTGAATAAATATGTCCGGTGCAGCAGTGACAATTCAAATAGAAATGAACTCCTAATGACTCCCAGAAAGGTATGTGAATAAATATGTCTGGTGCAGCAGTGACAATTCAAATTGAAATGCACTTCTAATGACTCCCAGAAAGGTATGTGAATAAATATGTCCGGTGCAGCAGTGACAATTCAAATTGAAATGAACTTCTACTGACTCCCAGAAAGGTATGTGAATAAATATGTCCGGTGCAGCAGTGACAATTCAAATTGAAATGCACTTGTAATGACTCCCAGAAAGGTATGTGAATAAATATGTCCGGTGCAGCAGTGACAATTCCAATTGAAATGCACTTCTTATGACTCCCAGAAAGGTATGTGAATAAATATGTCCGTTGCAGCAGTGACAATTCAAATTGAAATGAACTTCTAATGACTCCCAGAAAGGTATGTGAATAAATATGTCCGGTGCAGCAGTGACAATTCAAATTGAAATGAACTTCTACTGACTCCCAGAAAGGTATGTGAATAAATATGTCCGGTGCAAAAGTGACAATTAAAATTGAAATGAACTTCTAATGACTCCCAGAAAGGTATGTGAATAAATATGTCCGGTGCAGCAGTGACAATTCAAATTGAAATGAACTCCTAACGACTCCCAGAAAGGTATGTGAATAAATATGTCCGGTGCAGCAGTGACAATTCAAATTGAAATGAACTCCTAATGACTCCCAGAAAGGTATGTGAATAAATATGTCCGGTGCAGCAGTGACAATTCAAATTGAAATGAACTTCTAATGACTCCCAGAAAGGTATGTGAATAAATATGTCCGGTGCAGCAGTGACAATTCAAATTGAAATGAACTTCTAATGACTCCCAGAAAGGTATGTGAATAAATATGTCCGGTGCAGCAGTGACAATTCAAATTGAAATGAACTTCTAATGACTCCCAGAAAGGTAAGTGAATAAATGTGTCCGGTGCAGCAGTGACAATTCAAATTGAAATGAACTTCTAATGACTCCCAGAAAGGTATGTGAATAAATATGTCCGGTGCAGCAGTGACAATTCAAATTGAAATGAACTTCTAATGACTCCCAGAAAGGTATGTGAATAAATATGTCCGGTGCAGCAGTGATAATTCAAATTGAAATGAACTCCTAATGACTCCCAGAAAGGTATGTGAATAAATATGTCCGGTGCAGCAGTGACAATTCAAATTGAAATGAACTTCTAATGACTCCCAGAAAGGTGTGTGAATAAATATGTCCGGTGCAGCAGTGACAATTCAAATTGAAATGAACTCCTAATGACTCCCAGAAAGGTATGTGAATAAATATGTCCGGTGCAGCAGTGACAATTCAAATTGAAATGAACTTCTAATGACTCCCAGAAAGGTATGTGAATAAATATGTCCGGTGCAGCAGTGACAATTCAAATTGAAATGAACTCCTAATGACTCCCAGAAAGGTATGTGAATAAGTATGTCCGGTGCAGCAGTGACAATTCAAATAGAAATGAACTCCTAACGACTCCCAGAAAGGTATGTGAATAAATATGTCCGGTGCAGCAGTGACAATTCAAATTGAAATGAACTTCTAATGACTCCCAGAAAGGTGTGTGAATAAATATGTCCGGTGCAGCAGTGACAATTCAAATTGAAATGCACTTCTAATGACTCCCAGAAAGGTATGTGAATAAATATGTCCGGTGCAGCAGTGACAATTCAAATTGAAATGAACTCCTAATGACTCCCAGAAAGGTATGTGAATAAATATGTCCGGTGCAGCAGTGACAATTCAAATTGAAATGAACTCCTAATGACTCCCAGAAAGGTATGTGAATAAATATGTCCGGTGCAGCAGTGACAATTCAAATTGAAATGAACTTCTAATGACTCCCAGTAAGGTATGTGAATAAATATGTCCGGTGCAGCAGTGACAATTCAAATTGAAATGAACTCCTAATGACTCCCAGAAAGGTATGTGAATAAATATGTCCGGTGCAGCAGTGACAATTCAAATTGAAATGAATTTCTACTGACTCCCAGAAAGGTATGTGAATAAATATGTCCGGTGCAGCAGTGACAATTCAAATTGAAATGAACTTCTAATGACTCCCAGAAAGGTATGTGAATAAATAAGTCCGGTGCAGCAGTGACAATTCAAATTGAAATGAACTTCTACTGACTCCCAGAAAGGGATGTGAATAAATATGCCCGGTGCAGCAGTGACAATTCAAATAGAAATGAACTCCTAATGACTCCCAGAAAGGTATGTGAATAAATATGTCCGGTGCAGCAGTGACAATTCAAATTGAAATGCACTTCTAATGACTCCCAGAAAGGTATGTGAATAAATATGTCCGGTGCAGCAGTGACAATTCAAATTGAAATGAACTTCTACTGACTCCCAGAAAGGTATGTGAATAAATATGTCCGGTGCAGCAGTGACAATTCAAATTGAAATGCACTTCTAATGACTCCCAGAAAGGTATGTGAATAAATATGTCCGGTGCAGCAGTGACAATTCAAATTGAAATGCACTTCTAATGACTCCCAGAAAGGTATGTGAATAAATATGTCCGGTGCAGCAGTGACAATTAAAATTGAAATGAACTTCTAATGACTCCCAGAAAGGTATGTGAATAAATATGTCCGGTGCAGCAGTGACAATTCAAATTGAAATGAACTTCTACTGACTCCCAGAAAGGTATGTGAATAAATATGTCCGGTGCAACAGTGACAATTAAAATTGAAATGAACTTCTAATGACTCCCAGAAAGGTATGTGAATAAATATGTCCGGTGCAGCAGTGACAATTCAAATTGAAATGAACTCCTAACGACTCCCAGAAAGGTATGTGAATAAATATGTCCGGTGCAGCAGTGACAATTCAAATAGAAATGAACTTCTAACGACTCCCAGAAAGGTATGTGAATAAATATGTCCAGTGCAGCAGTGACAATTCAAATTGAAATGAACTTCTAATGACTCCCAGAAAGGTATGTGAATAAATATGTCCGGTGCAGCAGTGACAATTCAAATTGAAATGAACTCCTAATGACTCCCAGAAAGGTATGTGAATAAATATGTCCGGTGCAGCAGTGACAATTCAAATTGAAATGAACTTCTAATGACTCCCAGAAAGGTGTGTGAATAAATATGTCCGGTGCAGCAGTGACAATTCAAATTGAAATGAACTCCTAATGACTCCCAGAAAGGTATGTGAATAAATATGTCCGGTGCAGCAGTGACAATTCAAATTGAAATGAACTTCTAATGACTCCCAGAAAGGTATGTGAATAAATATGTCCGGTGCAGCAGTGACAATTCAAATTGAAATGAACTCCTAATGACTCCCAGAAAGGTATGTGAATAAGTATGTCCGGTGCAGCAGTGACAATTCAAATAGAAATGAACTCCTAACGACTCCCAGAAAGGTATGTGAATAAATATGTCCGGTGCAGCAGTGACAATTCAAATTGAAATGAACTTCTAATGACTCCCAGAAAGGTGTGTGAATAAATATGTCCGGTGCAGCAGTGACAATTCAAATTGAAATGCACTTCTAATGACTCCCAGAAAGGTATGTGAATAAATATGTCCGGTGCAGCAGTGACAATTCAAATTGAAATGAACTCCTAATGACTCCCAGAAAGGTATGTGAATAAATATGTCCGGTGCAGCAGTGACAATTCAAATTGAAATGAACTCCTAGTGACTCCCAGAAAGGTATGTGAATAAATATGTCCGGTGCAGCAGTGACAATTCAAATTGAAATGAACTTCTAATGACTCCCAGTAAGGTATGTGAATAAATATGTCCGGTGCAGCAGTGACAATTCAAATTGAAATGAACTCCTAATGACTCCCAGAAAGGTATGTGAATAAATATGTCCGGTGCAGCAGTGACAATTCAAATTGAAATGAATTTCTACTGACTCCCAGAAAGGTATGTGAATAAATATGTCCGGTGCAGCAGTGACAATTCAAATTGAAATGAACTTCTAATGACTCCCAGAAAGGTATGTGAATAAATAAGTCCGGTGCAGCAGTGACAATTCAAATTGAAATGAACTTCTACTGACTCCCAGAAAGGGATGTGAATAAATATGTCCGGTGCAGCAGTGACAATTCAAATAGAAATGAACTCCTAATGACTCCCAGAAAGGTATGTGAATAAATATGTCCGGTGCAGCAGTGACAATTCAAATTGAAATGCACTTCTAATGACTCCCAGAAAGGTATGTGAATAAATATGTCCGGTGCAGCAGTGACAATTCAAATTGAAATGAACTTCTACTGACTCCCAGAAAGGTATGTGAATAAATATGTCCGGTGCAGCAGTGACAATTCAAATTGAAATGCACTTCTAATGACTCCCAGAAAGGTATGTGAATAAATATGTCCGGTGCAGCAGTGACAATTCAAATTGAAATGCACTTCTAATGTCTCCCAGAAAGGTATGTGAATAAATATGTCCGGTGCAGCAGTGACAATTCAAATTGAAATGAACTTCTAATGACTCCCAGAAAGGTATGTGAATAAATATGTCCGGTGCAGCAGTGACAATTCAAATTGAAATGAACTTCTACTGACTTCCAGAAAGGTATGTGAATAAATATGTCCGGATCAGCAGTGACAATTAAAATTGAAATGAACTTCTAATGACTCCCAGAAAGGTATGTGAATAAATATGTCCGGTGCAGCAGTGACAATTCAAATTGAAATGAACTCCTAACGACTCCCAGAAAGGTATGTGAATAAATATGTCCGGTGCAGCAGTGACAATTCAAATAGAAATGAACTTCTAATGACTCACAGAAAGGTATGTGAATAAATATGTCCGGTGCAGCAGTGACAATTCAAATTGAAATGAACTTCTAATGACTCCCAGAAAGGTATGTGAATAAATATGTCCGGTGCAGCAGTGACAATTAATATTGAAATGAACTCCTAATGACTCCCAGAAAGGTATGTGAATAAATATGTCCGGTGCAGCAGTGACAATTCAAATTGAAATGAACTTCTAATGACTCCCAGAAAGGTATGTGAATAAATATGTCCGGTGCAGCAGTGACAATTCAAATTGAAATGAACTTCTAATGACTCCCAGAAAGGTATGTGAATAAATATGTCCGGTGCAGCAGTGACAATTCAAATTGAAATGAACTTCTAATGACTCCCAGAAAGGTATGTGATTAAATATGTCCGGTGCAGCACTGACAATTCAAATTGAAATGAACTTCTAATGACTCCCAGAAAGGTATGTGAATAAATATGTCCGGTGCAGCAGTGACAATTCAAATTGAAATGAACTTCTAATGACTCCCAGAAAGGTATGTGAATAAATATGTCCGGTGCAGCAGTGACAATTCAAATTGAAATGAACTCCTAATGACTCCCAGAAAGGTATGTGAATAAATATGTCCGGTGCAGCAGTGACAATTCAAATTGAAATGAACTTCTAATGACTCCCAGAAAGGTGTGTGAATAAATATGTCCGGTGCAGCAGTGACAATTCAAATTGAAATGAACTCCTAATGACTCCCAGAAAGGTATGTGAATAAATATGTCCGGTGCAGCAGTGACAATTCAAATTGAAATGAACTTCTAATGACTCCCAGAAAGGTATGTGAATAAATATGTCCGGTGCAGCAGTGACAATTCAAATTGAAATGAACTCCTAATGACTCCCAGAAAGGTATGTGAATAAGTATGTCCGGTGCAGCAGTGACAATTCAAATAGAAATGAACTCCTAATGACTCCCAGAAAGGTATGTGAATAAATATGTCCGGTGCAGCAGTGACAATTCAAATTGAAATGAACTTCTAATGACTCCCAGAAAGGTGTGTGAATAAATATGTCCGGTGCAGCAGTGACAATTCAAATTGAAATGCACTTCTAATGACTCCCAGAAAGGTATGTGAATAAATATGTCCGGTGCAGCAGTGACAATTCAAATTGAAATGAACTCCTAATGACTCCCAGAAAGGTATGTGAATAAATATGTCCGGTGCAGCAGTGACAATTCAAATTGAAATGAACTCCTAATGACTCCCAGAAAGGTATGAGAATAAATATGTCCGGTGCAGCAGTGACAATTCAAATTGAAATGAACTCCTAATGACTCCCAGAAAGGTATGTGAATAAATATGTCCGGTGCAGCAGTGACAATTCAAATTGAAATTAACTTCTAATGACTCCCAGAAAGGTGTGTGAATCATAAATAATACATTTCCAATAATCTGCCTTGTAAAAGTTGTGAAAACGTAAAAGTACCTCTTCTGAAGGATTAATAAAAATAATTTAAAAAATGATAATTTAATTTAATCAGCTCAGTGTGAAAAATCATTCTTACCCGTGCTTTTGCTTCATTGTCTACTTCTTTTATTCTGAAGCATACTTGTCCATCCTCAATGACGCTGTTAAAAAGATAAGTGTAAATTGAGGGGAGACTAAGACTTTCCTCCATTTTCAGTGCCAAATTTACAATTTTATATTTATATAACTATAACCAGGAGGTGGTGTTGAACTAGGCAACACTGAAAAGTGGCTTTTTTTTTAACACGATAACAATAATTATGGGGTTAGACGTGTTGCGAGGTGCTAATCAGCTGTTAGGACTTCGCGCCAGGAGCTCAGCATACGGGAGGGGCGCTATCTGTGGACAAGAGTGCGAATCATCTGTAACTCAACTCAACCTTCCACCAATCATAAGCCGGCATTTTAAGGCCTATGTTATATGAAGTGGGATCGGCGAACATGTGCCCTGCTCATAGGCAAGTTGATTACGATTTTGTGTTGAGCTTGGCGTCCTGTAACGTGTTTCATTTTGAGGCTTCTGAAAGTCTGTATGCAGCTGGTGCCAATTTATAATACACATGCAATAACCAAACTTCAGTTTCGCATAGATTATTTAAACGTGTTGGTAAGTTTGTAATGTACCCTTGATCGTCTCAGATTACTATATTTACTCCAAGTCAGGTTTTTATGTCCATAGTTGTACTTAGGAGTTGATGAACGGCAAGTAGGATGCTTTAATTATTAATTGTGAAGAAAGTAGAACGTGGCTTATACACTTGCATCACACATGAATGCCACATTTACATACCTTGTGTCCTTGTTTCATCTTCTGGGCGATATTACGTATTGAAATTAGGAACCCTGGTCATTACTGCACCTCATAGAGTACATTGACTAAAGCACGTAAATATGTGTTTTTATTTATTTTTTCTTTTATAAACTGCTGCCATGTTCCGACAGCGCTTGCAACTCGTTCAATTGTCAACAAGGTGCACTCTAGCTTTACACACCGAGGTGCACACATTGTTGCCAACAAGTGGGATACAAAATCACTGTTGATATAAACAGTGGTATACAAAATAGCTGTTGATAAAAAAAAATCAACGGGACGCCTTGTCAACAAATATTGATCTGGACGCGTTAGGCTGCAACCATTGTTAAAAACCATTGGATTGGACCAAGCGATGGTTAGAAATGGTCGGGTGTAGGTACGGCCTTGGCCACGCACAGCTAGCGGGGCACGGTTGACACAAAACCATTGATCTGGGTGCGTTAGGCGGTATCCATTGTCAAAAACCATTGGATTGGACAAAACAAAAGTTAGAAAGGTCGCGTGTGGGTGCGGCCTTGACGTCCGGGTATATTCTTGTTGCAGGTTACAGATTGGTTATGTTTTATCTACCTAACTTCCACTTCACAATTGCATTTCGCGCAATGTAGTGGTTTTGGTACTAATATGTATTGTTGCAATAGCTTCAGCAACTTCATAGTTTGATCATAGAACCGCTGATTGAAGTTACTGAATTTTATCAGGCAACTTCGTCAATCCATATTGAATAAATTATTCAATTCGGCGCGCTATCAAATGAACTGAGTGAGTGCTGCACACGAATGATGCGCACTAGCGAATGCACTTGACACTTCTTTGTTTTATATGGTACCGGAAGGGCGAGGTTGGAAGTACTGTTTTGATGATGTTACTAGCGCTTAGAGACAGACCAGCGGGGATAAGGAAGCGACTCGAACACGCACGATTGCAACCGGTGATGATCGATTTGTACAATGGCGGTCACAGCCGTAATTTTAGCTATATAAGTAGTGATCCTATTTGGGTGGAGGGGTCACAAACGGCGGAGGAGGCAACATATATTAACATATATTTATTTCTCATCGTTTGATTAGGTATTTTGGCAAAATCATGTTATCGCTGGTTCTACGTTCATTCAGTCCTACCGATATATATATTTCTCTATCATTTCCGTTCAATGAAGAGAATGTGGGAGTTTTCACTTGAACTGGGCATTGTGTGGTATCTGGAGGTTTAATAATAACTTTATTGCAGCCAAATGGCCATATATAAGATATACATTGAGATGTATCACACTGTTAACTATAGATTACATTTTACAATAGTCCATAAGGGATTGTCCTCGTTTGGTGCATTTGTTGAAATGATATCGCTCGCAATGACCTTCACACAGCTTACAAACGCACTGCTCAGACGGTTCATGATAGCCCTGTCGAGTACATAGCTTGTGGTGAAAACCATGTATTGCCAACCTAGTTAGAGCGCTCCGCATATCATTATTTGGTCCAGACCAGCTACGATTGAGCATGGCATCAGTCGAGTAAAACTCCAGGTCGATGTCTTCTCTTTTCTTCTGCCTAATTTGTAGAAGCTCTTGTTCTTGTTTGGTAGATGGAAGCTGCATTCTGGTTCGTAGATCTTCTATTAGGAATGTCTCAGAGGCTAGTATGTACGCCAGTCTTGAGGGTGACATCTTGGAAATCCCCAATGTTCTTTTTAAAAATCTAGCTTTTACGCTTTCAATGGCTCGGAGATCGGTTACTGTTAGGTGTCCCCAAGTAATTTCTAGCCCGTAAGTTAGAACTGGGAGTACCTTAGCGTAAAATAGACTCATAGCCGTGCTTAAAGATAGTCTCGTGGGATCCGAGATATCATAGATGCTTCTTATGGCTGCCACGGTTCTCTCTCTTACGTGGCATTTGAAAGAATTAGCTGAAGGTTGAAGTGTGATCTGGAGGTTTGTACTCGGCTAGTCCTGATACTCAAAGAAGCGTGTGCTACGATCAGTTAACTTAAATGCGGAACCTATTTCAGTTGCGTTGATAGGTGTGTTATGTACTAGCAATCTGATATCCCCGCCTCGCCCGGACATTGTTCAGGTTTGTGTGTTTGGGAACAAAGGAACTAAACATATGATGGACGCATTCGAGAGTTACCCCATTTCACTTCTGTATACATACGAACTGGCGTTAGTAATATCCATAAATTCCTCGTTTTATCCTCTCAGTCTCAATGACTTGTATTAGAATTTACTTGTCATTATTCTCTAACTCATTTGTTGTCAAGTCGAGCGTATGATCAAGTAGGGTTTACTGTTATTGACGGGTAAAATGTCTTATCACTGTGCACCTCACGGGATATGTTTGGATCACCAATATTACATTTGGGGACCCATTTTACGTATCGTATCGTACTATATATTCGGCTATATAGATGAATAAGTGCCTATGTAAATAATTTTAGGTGAATTTCTGTGTTCTAGTTTTCTAACGTAATGGACGAGCAAGCTGTGATCAAAAGTGAGCCGGAATGGTCGACACAAACAGATGACTTGGCCGACATTGTAAGTGTATTTTAATCCCACATATTGTGTAACATTGCAATCTTAGTGAAGTCCAAGACATCATTTTTTTAGTTAGCATGGTAATTTATATTAAGCAGTAAGTTAATCAGTATCTGTTAACTAGAGGTCATATATTCACGGGCGTAGCTACAATGGGGCAAGCGGGGCACTGCCCCTGGGCCCCCGAGGTTAGGGGGGCCCCAAACCCTAAAAGAAAAATCATAAATAAAAATCATAAATAAATAAAAGTAGTACTAGAAAACATATTTCGAATTCAATGTAGTTCAGGGGTCCCAATTGTACGGAACTAGGCCTAGTCACGTTCTGTGCAATCTGTAGGTAAGATATATCCATCCATTTGTGTGGTATTCTCTGAGTATTTTTTGATAGACAATGACTCATCGTTCCACCCCTTCCCCCTCCACTGCGACATCACACCACAGCAATGCAGAGGAGTAGCAGTAGTGCAGTTGGTACGTCGCAACAGCGGTTCCCGGTTAAGTGGCTGAACTTAAGTTGTGGCTTGCATTGTGTTATTTTTTAACGTAGCTATGAAATGTACTTCTGAAATTGGATCTAAAAAAGGAAGGATAAAAGAAAAATAGAGGAGACGGTTCGTGCTTGTACTAAATCGTTAACTGCATGGTTGCACCCTCAAACTCAATCAGGTTTAGAGTACGTTTCGGGGCAGAAACACGATCAAAACCAAGAAAATGAAAATAATGAATGTAATAAGAAACCAAAGTTAACTATGTTGTAAAAGTGTTATAAGTTGTTAAGCAATGTAAAATTATTGTTATTAAGAGTTCCATTAACAATTTGGTCAGGACGCAATATTTTATAACAAACCAATATCATATTACGTTAATATTATAAAAAGCATAGAATGTGTGATAAAAAAAAACAATGAACCGGTTTGTGAATTACGACGGTTTATTCACTTCACTTGGACTGAGCACATTTGTTTGTTTTTCACTTCACATTAAAAATCACTCTGTATCGGGTATACAGTATGCATAGTTTCAACGGACGACTATCATTGGTGACAGTCTTTTTACCAACCAATGATCAGTTGGTTGCCTTAGTTCAACAGTTAGTTGAATCTGTTTCTAGAAATAAAACACTGCAATCAACTATAAACCACTACACTAAATGTTATTGCTCAATATTATTCACTATGTATTTTTTCAGACGCTCATCAACAGTCTGATGTACATAAAATCGATGTTCCGACCACTCATAGTAGCCTTTCATGTCTTGATCAGCCAGTCGATAATAACAAGGACGCAGTAAGCTTGACTGAAACTGGACACGCTGAATATTATGTTTTGCAAGAAAGAATTGAATTTTCCAGTCGCGTCAATAATCCAGAAATGAAAAGGGTAATCATAGCATCAGGACCTTGTCAAGCTAGTGGTCCCTTTCCAAAACAGCCTGATGGATGGGGAAGTAAAAGATCATTTTCAACTAATTACTACAGTTTTATATCAGGTTCTGGGATGAAATGTAACTGACTCTGGCTTTGCTATTTGCAAAATTTAGACCGTGTCCACTGTCAAACATGTTGACTGTTCCCACAACATTCAGAGAACACTTTCGGTAGTACGGGGCTAAACGACTGGAAACATCATTCTGATAGAATTAAAACTCATGAACAATCGGATGACCACATATTTTCTTGTGTTATATTTGAGAAATGGAGAAAAGATGAAACAATGAATGATGCTTTAGAAAAAAAGTTAAAATAAGAGAAAAATTACTGGAGGAACGTTCTAGAAAGAATAGTTAATGCTTCATTAACTTTGGCCACCTTTCACCTTGCTTACCGCGGAAGAAGTAGTAAAATGGAAGATCCAAATAAAGGAAATTTCTTGTCTATAATAGAACATCTGTCTGACTATGCCCCTGTACTAAAAACCCTTTTGCAAAAGCCAGCAGGAAGTGTTAACTATTTAAGCCCTAGCATCCAAAATGAAGTCATTTCTTTGACGCAAATGAAGTACTGAAAGAAATCAAATATGAAATACAGAGCTCTCCATATTTCTCTGTTATTATGGATACTACTCAAGATATAAGTAAAGTTGATCAGTTAAATAAAGTTTACAGGTACGTCAAAGTGGTAAATGATGAAAGAGTAGACCCAAAGAAATAAAGTTTTTGCGAGACGTTTACTTCTTTTACAAAAGTTGAAGATCAAGGTGCATTTGGTTTGGCAAGTAACATAGTGAAATCTATAAAAGATAAAGGTCTTGAATTGAAAACATGTCGTGGCCAAGGTTATGACGGCGCAAAAGTAATGAGTGGAGTATACAATGGAGTGCAGAAAAAGATTCAAGAAGTTGCGCCACATGCATAATTTGTACATTGTGCAAGTCACAATTTAAATCTGGTGTTGAAAGGTGCTGTAGAAGCCAATCGTGAAATATGACAGTTTTTTGAGGATGTACAAAATGTCTACAACTTTTTTGGACACAGTATCAAACACTGGCTGGGGCTGCAAGATGCATCTGAAAATGCAAACATAACGTTAAAAACACTCAACCCAACAAGAAAGTCGGGAAGGTACGAAGCAGTTTTTTAGGGAGAGGTTTGACGATGTATTAAGAGAGCTATCCAAACTTATTTTGACAAATAATAAGGCAAAATAAGGGAATGATGCAATAGGACTGAAAAAGAAAATTGAAAGTTTTAAATTTGTGCTTGTGTTGGTTGTACAAACAAAGATTTTCGCAACTGAACATCGTAGCTAAATGTCTCCAAACTGAAAATATGGATATTGTTTCAGCTGTTGATCTATTAGGTGATGCACTTTTAGGTGTTACAGAACTAAGAAATTCATTTGAGGACCTTGTAAAAGAAGTTTGAACTATGGGCTCCAAGTGCGGAATACCTTGTGAGTTTTCTGAGAAAAGACTAAAGCAAGTTAAAAGGCATTTTGATGAACTGAGTGTAGACCACCGATTTCTCAATCCCGAAACTAGATTTCGGGTATCTGTGTTTTACCCCATGATTGATACAATTATGGCTCAGTTAAACAGCAGATTTGAAGGCATGAATTCAGTTATTAATGCCTGCAAAGTTGTTCATCCTTATTTCTTGAACAATGCTTCAGATGACGAACTGATTAAAGAGACGATAGGTTTCGCCGAGACTTTTTCTGATGATGTGTCGCCAACATTTCCAGCACAAATTTCCTGCGTGTGTGCATCTTTTTCCTCTAGAATTAAGAAAATGTCGACTGTTAAGCAACTGATAGACCTCCTCTACATTGAAAATCACATTCTGGTTGAAAGCTAACCTGACGTGTGTGCTGCTTGTTTTATGTTCTTGACTGTACCTATCACAGTGGCTAAAGGAGAAAGATTTCTCTCCAAGCTGAAAATTATCAATTCCTACCTAAGAAGCACAATGAGGCAAGAACGTTTAAGTGGGTTGGCCCTTTTATCGATTGAATTTGAAAGAACTCGAAATATTAACTTCTCACGTGTAATTAACAGGTTTGCAGATACAAAGAGTAGGAAAAAAGTTTTGTGTAAATTAGGTTTGTTGATATGTTTATTTGTTTTAAATAGTTTGTGTAATAATAATAGCTCAACAAAAAAATTGTTAACAATGAGTAAAAATTTATAGATTTATTTTATTTCAAGTTATTTGTATAATACATTTATAATTTTGAGCTTTCGACCTGGCGTGTATTTTATTTTTAAAGCCTAGTACTTCATAGACGATCCTATTTGTTCCCTTTGGTTTACTACTCTAGCTTCATTATTGTCAGTAATAAAAGAACAAATAATGTGTACTTATAATATATATTTACATGCAGTTTTCTTCTCTTTCGAATTGCTATTTGTGTGGACGTAGTTTTCTTATTACGATATCACAATTTCACAAATTGAAAAGCTATAACTATTGAAAAAGAAAATCCACAGCCTGCTTCCAGTCTCCGACCGGGTCAGGAATGGAATGAATATTTATCATAATTATTTAGGACATTTTATGGAAACAACAGACAAAGTATAAATTAAATATTTCTAGAAAAAGGGAAGTGGCAAGGGAGGAGGAATTCGAAAAGTACATTAAGTCACTTTGGTAAGTTCTTATCTTCAAACATTATTAGGTCAGGTTTTCAAAAAGATAGTGAGGGGGCCCCATTTTAACTTCTTGCCCCGGGGCCCCTTCAGGTCTAGCTACGCCACTGCATATATTGTCTGTATATTCATACTTGTGTATCGCTTGCTTTTGAGAAGCTGAAACAATGTTTACACATCCAGTGTCATTGATATTTTCACCCTAAATTCTATGTATTTTTTTAATGGAATAGAGATGGAACATAGCCGATGTTTTCAGTAATGACCTACAGTGTTGCCACATCATTATATTTATGTTACTGCACTGATGCACTAGAAAACGAGATTTATAGCAAGAATTAGATTTGGAATCCCCTCTGTTCCAAGACTTGAATTGCTAGAGTATTACTTATTTCAATCATAACTTGATGTCTACAACAAAAGCATGCTGGGGAAGTTCAGGTAATTTCAAAAAATTAACCACACTGAACACAGAAGTAATTTAAAAATTTTAAGTAAAAAAACCCACATATTAGCACACTATAAACTGAAATATCTCAAACAGTTTTGAACCGGGTAATAAACTCCTGATGTATTGATGTTGATATTCTATATAATATTCTGTGTTATAAATAATATTGATGTTCAGAGTGATACAGAGAGGTTGTATTATTAATTAAGTTACCGTCTGTCATATTCGTTTCGTTTTAACTCAGTCAATTTTCTATTCCTCATTCTCCAGGTAACGATGAATATTTACCAGGCATGCTCAGTTCCCTAATAATCTCATTCTAATGTCCATGTAACTATTTTCATTTAGGTGTATTTTTGAGCATATCTGCTGCGCCCATTACTTTCCCACATAGGATGGGATGTTCCTTTTCCTCCTCATCTTTAAGCCTTGTTTTTATGAACTCCCATAACCATTCCTTTCTCATGAATCCTTCGTGGTCTGTTATTTATAGCGAGGGTTGTTTATAAATATTAGCTGAATACTATGATGTTGAAGATACAAAATAAAATACAAAAGTCTGGTGGTTTTATCATTTTTTGATTTTTGAAAAAAATATTTTCCATGTATATAGGCCTACTAATCTAGACCGTCCATGTTGTGTTGTGTTTGGAAGAAATGAAAGGAAATGGAAACCAGATGAATGTCTATTTTATTCTCAGATTCCTGTATCGTTCACTTTGCACGTCGTATGTATGATTTAATTCCACCTATGCAAAGGAATATTTAAGAAACAAGTCATTTCTCTGCAGGTTGATGCTCATCATAGGAGGGATATTAAGACTGAATCGTGTCCCACGCCGCAGATTGTTGCATTCAGTAAAGCAGAATGTCCTACACCGGAGATTGCTCCATGGCTCAAAGTAGAACCAGCATCTTCAGATGTGAAAAGAGTAAGTACTGTATCGAGTTAATACTCTATGCTTCTTTACAAGACATGTTCTTCATCTCCTTAATACCAAATGGTATTTATGGATTCCAGAATTGTATTTTCACTACTATATTGATGACAAATTTTAGGTTGTGTATTGTACAGAAAGCACAAGCCTTTTGGTTAAAGGTGCTGTGATAAAATATCTGACCCATGCTGGACACAAACTAGCGACCGCCGGCTTTGTAATCTGTAGGTCTGGCAAATGAGCTTCCATGGTGACTAAGTTGCGTCCATCGACGATAATCAGGGTAGCCAACCTGAGAATTGAAATTCACCCAGATTTCCTCCATAAGTCCCCGAGATTTGAATTTTGTGTCCATTTGTCTCCCTCTATAATCGGAACATATTGCCATGGTGGCCTCGTGTTTCCTCAGTTGCTATGATGGTTGTCAAGGTTTCCTGACATGTGGTTTCAGCCACGTGTGTTAGACGGGGGAATTTTCGAAAGGAGTCTGCCCACGACAGACTACGTGGCTTGTTTTGAGACAGCGCATGACGTCACATTAAGACAGCCTTCTAGCAGTTTCAAGTCAGACGAGTGAGTCGGGGATGAAGTTTGAGGGAGAGGAGGGTCACCTAAATTGGTTCCCAATGGTCAACCGAGTTGGTTCTTGAATACGGTCTGAGAGAGGAAGTAGATTTTCCTCACATGGCTGAATATTAGGTTGGAGGAAGAGGGTCGACCATATTAGGGTTTTATGGCCACAATTTTGGTTCATGGCTATGGGCCAGGATAAAATATCAGCTGGTTTATAGGTTGTAATAGTAAGCAAAGCCATTAACCTGTGGTAGTGTTGTGTACATGGATTCTCATCGACTTGTATCAGTTATTTCTTAAATGAAGACGCATGCCAATACTTATATTAAATACATGTTTACAATGAAGACGTTTCAACATACGATGTTCTGTATATTTATTAATTATTTAAGACCTAAAATACTTTTGAAACATTATAAAAAATACCCTAGTCAAAGAAACATGTATAAAAGGAATTTGAATGAATTACAAGGGAAACTTTTTTACTGGGTTATTATGAAAAATTTTATAAGAGAAATAGTTATTGGGTAAATACTTCATCAAGGTTGATAAGAGATAATAAATTGGAAAAAGGGACGTTTATTCTAATAATTTGACCACGTTTGTATTTGTTCGACAAGCGTCTTTATTTTGTTTCTCTTCTTTCGATTTCCAATTCCACATTCCCGAGATATCATTGAACAATATCGCTCTCTTTGTTCCCAATGTTCTTAATTTTTACATCGTAAGTTGTTGTAATTCTATCATAAACATTAATATTCATTTTTTTAATATAGTTATGAGTAAAATTGCTAATAGGCGATATTCTTCTGTTTGTACCTCATGTGTACTTAAAAGGAAAAAAAAAAATACATTAGTGGAAGTTTACAAGTCGTCTCTGAGTTGTAATTCCTGCTATCCAAAGTAATACATTTGTGAAACAAATCACTTCTCTGCAGGATAATACTGAGCTCCCTGGGGATATCAAGACTAAAGAATGTCCCTCACCAGAGTTTGTTCCATGCATCAAACTAGAAACAGGTCCTTTGGATATCAAACAGGTAAGTAAGTTACCTTATCATGATACAACCTTACTCTTCTTTACAAGACATTACCTGTTCTTCATCTCTTTAACACCAAATGGTGTTTAGAGATTCCAGAATTGATTTTCTCAATGGTATTGATGATAAGTGGAAGCATTCAGCTAAAGGGTCGTGTGCAGTGCGGAAAGCACAAGCCTATTGAAGAAAGCCATGGAATATCTGACCAATGTGGGACATGTACCTGTGACCTGAGGCCTCACACTCTGTTGCTCTGACCACTGAGCTAATGGGGAATGCATTGAAACTCTCATTGTCTAAAGTTGTATCATGTACATTTATTTTTTATTTATTTATTTAAATGATTTAACATTAATGACTTGGAGGTTTTTAAAGGTATACCAATTATTCTTGGTTTGGTCAAATATACATACTCTAGTCAGAGTGCCGAAATAAGATGCTCTCATAAGGGCAACTCAGACTAGATGTGCTTCACTACCTCAGCAAACCTTGAAGGGGTCTTGAGTAGTTTATTTCTTAACTTCCAGGCAATTGCAATGATGGCTGTAACTTCTGTTGGCGCAGAAATTATGTGCACCCGAGTTTGGAGATAAATAGCAAAATAACCGAAAGGCCTACAGGAAAACAAGTAACATCAGCAGATTCCTTGTTTATTTCAGCGTTGATGATAAAGATAACTTTGAGAAACTTATTTCAATATTTTTTATGGCAGGTGTATTGTAAAAAGTACCGGTTTTTGGTGCGTTTCGAAGGGAACGTCGACTAAAGAGATTCACAACTCTCAACGCCGTTATGCTACAGTAACCAAATTTAAATATGTGTCAGTCAGATATGTTGTTTGTGTGTATGTGAAGTTTCAAACATTCATCTCTTAACACAAACATCAAAACAACAATAACGTGAAAGTTTCGCATTTCGAAACTGGACTTCCGTAGAAGTTCGTTCTTGGGTGCGTTTTAATCCGCATGTACTAAGCGTTTGCGATATGTAACTATCCGTAATGTAAATAAATGGGTTTATTTTATATGGATTGATATTTATTATGATTTTGGTGGCTGTTGTCGGCAGGCGAGTTCCGCAGGAAATTTGGTGCGCTGTTGCCGCGTTCCCTTGCTCTGGCGCGTCACAGAACGTCACTCACTGATCAGCGCTCCGTTTGCACCGCATCATGATGCAATACATCTGTTAGAATGTAGTACATTCATATTAAGTAGATTTGTGTGTACCTTTCAGATCTGTCCTTGAATTTCGTATATTTTAACGTTGGAGAGTCTTTTAAAAAATAATTTGGTATACAGTGCTGTGCCCAAATCCACATGTGCAGATTTGAGAGCACAGGCACATATCCTAAGTCCCAGGCGGAAGATTTGAATAGCGCGCTCCATTTGTTCTTAGAAGGAAATTGAAGGAATATGCAGGCTACAGAACGGCTAGTGATGCGGCTGATTGTTACAAGCGAGGCTATATTTTTAGCCTACTTTTCACATTTTGCAAAAATGAGGAAAAAGTAGACTTATGAGATCGTGCAAATGTCTGTCTGTCCTTCTGTCTGTCTGGCTGGCTGTGTATGTGTCCCCCCCTATCAACTCCTAAACGGCTGCAGCAATCCAAACAAAATTTGGTAGGATTAAAGATCTATACCTGAATATCTCACGGCCATATTTGAAAATGATGTCAGTGCTACCAACTACTGAAAAATCGCAATTGAAATTTGAGCTCCATGTTGGATATCTTGGAAGGTATGAATGGGAGCTATTTCAAAATTGGCACACGTATAGATAATAATATTGCAGTTTAATTTCCAGGGGGCCATACATGGAGTGTTGCCAAAATGATTATAAGCCTGCTGATAGGTCCAAAATTTAAATGCATATAACTTCTACACTATCAATTGGATTTCAACCAAATTTCGTATGTGCTATGTGTACATAAACAGATTTGACAGAGTATTCTTAAGAGCTCCAGGGCTGCCAACTGTTAATAAATGTTCTCATTTTTTTAAAATCCAAATACCCATATATTAGAAAGTTTTCAAGCCGGCAGCTTTAAACTATGCACACGTATAATACCTGACATTCTAAATTAATTTGGACTAACTTATATACGTCAGTGCTACCAACATGATTCTAAGCCTGCTGAGAGGTCCAACTCTAAGTACATGTAACGTCTATACTATCAGTTGGATCTCAACCAAATTTCGTGTCTGCTATGTGTACCATAACAGATATGACTATGCCGATTCTTAAGAGTAACCAGGGCTGCCAACTGTTAATAAATACTGTCACTATGTTTGTTGCCTTAATATCAATATATCAGAAAGTATGCAAGCCAAAAGCTCTAAACTTTGCACACGTATCGTACCTGGCATTCTAGATTAATTTGGAGTAACTAATATAGGCCTACACCAGTGCTGCCAACATGATTCTAAGCCTGCTGATAAGTCCAATTTTAAAATGCTTGTAACTTCTATACTGACTAATGGATTTCATTCAAAATTGACACAACAATAGATCCGATTATTTTAGATTATTTCTGACCAATACATGTATGTCACTGTTGCCAACATGATTCTACTCGCGCTGTTAAATTCAATGTTTAACTGCATGTAACGTACATGCTATCCATTAGACCTCAGCCAAATTTTGTATTCTGTACCTTAAGAGATGGAACTAAGAATATATTACAGTCCCCAGGGCTGCCAACTGTAGTTCTCTATTAGGCTACATTGTGCCAGGTATACAGTATTTCGAACTAATTGGAAATTTCGATATTACCAACTTAAGTTCGTCATTATTCTAGATAGATACATATAGATTAATCATTGGCATGAATCTTAAATTTTAAGAAAAGTAGGCTCGTTAGTTCGTCACGGAACTTCTTGTTTGATAAAATATTTCCCGATTGATTGGAAACTTGGGACACATACCATATTACTGGCACGGATAAGAGAGAAGAATGAGGTATATTAGAAGAAAATCGCATCAGCGGAAGCCGAGATATGAGAAGTATAATTACATAGGACACACCCCGCTATGACGTCAAGGGAATGCTCTGTTCCGTATAAAATGAGAGCAGATCTGGTCTCAATATTCACCTCTTCACAGCACATGGTTTCTAGTACTTCGTTATACTTATCCACAAGCGCTCGGTCGCTATGTTCGTCGTAACACTTGTCTACAGCACATGGTTGCTAATTCTTATTGTGAATCGTCAAAACAGTACAAGGTTACTGGTACTTTGAAAGTGTTAGAAATTTTTCCATTGGATCATTGAATATTTTTTTGACATTTATCTCTCAAGTGATCAACATTTTCAACAGTCAACACTAGTAAATATCAACTTACAAATGGACATATGGTGGACTTAGTCTACAACTATCCACAGTCCATAATTTTTATTGGAATATTTTCATTTCCATTTACCAGAGGCAAGCTTTGTCTTGGTGACGGAAAGACCAATCAAGATCACATATCAGTACTTTTATAAATACCTTTCTTGCTGGGTAAAGATCAACTTAGCCGACGAACGGGGCCAGCTGTGCATAGCGCTGACTGGAGAGTGCATAACTCTACCCAGGGACAACTAGAACATCAGATCTGTTACCACAGCTGAATAAGATTGTTAGCGTACTAAACTGTACTGTATGCGCCACTGTTAGGTCTGTGTTACATCTGGTAATTTTTACCATGGATCAAATAGATCCAGTCCTTTCAAGAAATTAACTACATCTATTAGAGCTGCCATCATGAACTGTTTACTTCAAGATGATTACAAGGCTTGTCTTGCTAGACAAATTGCGGGTAGAACATGGAGGCCGATACCAGTATTTAGGTACGAGTCCAAATGGGGCTGAAGACTGGAATGGTCTGGTTTTAACCACATTATCTTCTTCAACAACATCTACAAGAATGTAAGCTACATTATGCAAAGTTAGCCGGAATTCTCATTTTCTACAGTTTTATCAACACACTTTTTCCTTTGTAATTTGCTGTTGCCAATTGTACTGCGAGGCATTGGAAGCCTATTTCTGATAATTTCTGACGTTCAGACATATTGATTCAATGACTTGAATCTATGGAGAAGCATCATGAGCATTTGAGTTCATTTTGTCATTTTTCTAATCACGGTCATCAGCCGTCGCATCTGTAAATATTGAAATAAATTCAGGTTGAGGAATGGATAATTTTGCCATGTTAAGAATGTAACGTTTCTTCTGGGGTGAGTGATGCAAAAACCACAACAAGTCCCATGTTTTGCGGGCAAGTGTAACTGTTTCACAAGTGAGCCCACTGTTGGGTGACAAATTAACGTTTATTCTGACTAAGATAAGTTGTATTAATGGGCGCCAAGACCTTACCACTACGTTGAAATCTAAATTTATATTTTTAAACACCTAGCTCGGGAAGAACACATTTAAGAATCTTGACACTCAGACCCTGGTATGATTGGATCATTAACCCAACTAACAATTGTATCCGGAGAAGGAATTAGGTCTATATCCAATGCTACCTACTGAAAGCAAAGATTGCATAGTATAAGAAATGAATTTATTATATATATAAACAAGTAGTGGCACATTTAATAATGATAATAATAATTTAAGATGGAGCATAACGATTTTAATTTTACGACTGGAAAATTACGTGACGTTGGAGACCGATGAATTATTGAATTTACTATTATTTCCAACCTAAGAAGTTACTGAAATTCTGATTCTGAGACGATGAAAAGTGAGAGATTACGTAGTTCTGCGTCAGTCGCGCTTACCATTGGAAATAGCAGTAGCATTTCGCTCGTACGTGATGTATCAAGAGAGCTTCCATCGGCCTCGTGGACGTCGCCATCTTCTTCGTTTCTTGCGGAGATCGGTGTTAAAATGATCCACCTACGCTGACTCCCTGTTCACAAGAGCTCGCGTATTTCTCATGACTAATTTGTCAGTTGAGAGTAGCGGTACTGAAATGTTCACCATCGAACACGAGTACGAAGTCCGTAGACTATGCAAAAATACAATGTTCAAGTTACGGTCCGATAACAATGGAACCTACGAAACGAGCGTCCACCTCGGACAAGTTTTTAACAATGTTAATGGTCCCCTCTTCACTGCGCGCACTCACTATATGCACTCGCCGGCCGTTCCCCTCCAGTGTACCACCTCCCTGTGGTCCGGTCTCCTCTGATTGGCTGTGACCCCACGCGAGACTCCCGTCATTATGTTCTTTGCACACTATAAATTTTCCGTTCCACTCCAATTCGCCTTTTCTTGAAACTGCCAGTTGTAAATCTTCCTCGGTTGCATCATCGCTTCACGACAAGATTATTCCTGTAGCCAAATTCCCGATGACTCATCTCTCTCTCCATAAGCCCTTAACTGAATAAAATTCGAAAATCTCCGCGATCAAATAATTTACTCTGATAATGTCGATCGGAATAATCCGCTTGATAGTGTTTTCTATAAAATCGAAAACCTATCTGTATAGTTATAATCTTTCAAGAAAAAGCTCAAAAAACATTATTAATAATAATAACTTAAATGAAAATTATCTTGGCTGAATAATTTGCCGCGAAAACAAACTTTCATAGCTTCCATCTGACTTATGTCAGTGGCGTAAATACCCTTCGAAGAACAGGTTACAAGAAGTCGAGTTTGATCTTTTCTCGAATCGTTTAATGAAGTTAAATCCAGTTTTGGAAATAATAATAATAATAATGATGATTTATTAATAATAATAATTTTCATAATGATTTGCAATCTCTAATAATCATGTTATGTTGTGTGGATTTATAAATTGGATATTCGAAACGGTTCACTAAATCGAATACTTGTTTTTCCGAAGGTTAGTGGTTAAACGCACGCCCACATTCTAATAACAGATTAATATATTGGAAGCATTAAATAATTGCATTATACAGTCAAATCATGTAGGAGACATGGAAGGTGATAATATGGGAAGCCAAGTGAATGTATAAATTAGGGTTTGCTAGAGTTTATATAATTATTAAATTATTTGGGTAACGTCATTTGATAAAACGTTTGACCATGAATAGACATGATGTAAAAAATATTCAGATTTAATGTGATGGTGAAATTTACAGTAAACTCATTGGAGGAGCTTACTAGCTTCTTAGTCTTCCAGTTCGGATAACAAGCAAGGGCTTGATTATCATAATAATGTATAATTTGGGAAGAAATATTGTGTGTGGAAATAGTTGAATTTTGTCATTCTGATTGTGCAATTAAGTCGCAGGAGTGTAATCGTCGTTACATGAAGGTTAGATTACTTTTATAAATATGTTGGAGAAATATGGAAGTTGAAAATATAATTACACGCCACACTTTCGTCGAATTTGTTAACCAAGGGTTATTTTATGCAACCATCACAGTTGTTTCACATTTGATTCTCGTGTTCTATAGATATTTTCCCAGTACTTTTCAACCCGATTTGTTATAAATAAACATTCCATTACAACGATACCTTACCGTTTGTCTAATGCTAAATATGATCAGGTGATTTTTGACACACTTAAATAGAATGGGCCGATGCTACAGATAAAAATAATACTACTATTTCATGAACAGCCACTACCATTTCAAGGATATTTGTGATCCTATTTATAAATATTATAAAATGTTAAAATTAACATTTTCATATTCTGTTAAAGAGTTAGAATTTTTGATGATAGTATTTGTTACTATTTTGATAACAATTTTCTGAATGATAATATTTGTAAGTTAAATGATTGGATGGTGTAGTTAACATTTAAATAAATTATGTTTTTGTTAATAAAATTTTTGACCATGAATTTATAATCGAGAATTATTATTTTGGATCGAGAACAGATGATATAATAAATTTTATGCGCAACATCGAAGTTCTTCGAATTCATGCTCATATTGTTTAAATATTGTTTTTCAAAGTTGCTCAGATGTCCTACAAGTTTATATTTTGTGTTTAACCCATTGTTGTAATCTAAAAAGTTCCAATTTATGGAATGATGATTCCCGGAAAGTGATAGTTTTTCTTTCAGTGAAATTAATTCAGAAACAAAGTGATTTTTACAACGAGTGAAACAATTAAAATATTCTTTCAACAAGTGAATGCTAATCATTTAGGATTCAGGCTGGACAATTTAATTTGCCCTGAAGAACCTACTACTGTACATAAATATAGTTTGAACAAAGTCAACAGGACTGACATTATGGCTTTCGTTCAAATTCAAGTGTTCATATGTTGATAACCCTGTGTTGTCTTAAAAATGTATGATTCTTCATGCATTCCTAAAGCTTACTTCAAAGTAAACATTTTAAAATTTTAATAAAATGAGATTATGTTATGAATTGTGCTATTTTGAAAGTATCGTTCTATCCTTATTGTAGCACCGAGCCGAAAACTTGTTATTGTTGTCACTTTAGTCCATATGGCGCCCTGAGATGTTTAGATTCTCGTGCTGACTGATTTTTGGTAAAATGCATATGTGGTCGTTGGACTTCGGTCTAAACAGCACAGTACTTCACAATAAGATGACTCTCGGTGGTGATAAAATATTTAAAACACAGAGAAAGCCAGTCCCAGAAGCATGGTGTGGCAATAAATAAATTAATGAATGATTAAGAATTACAAATTAATTCACAAGCTTGTGATAAAATTAGTAAGGAAAATAAATTATATGTTGTTATATTGTCTCCTATCTGTTCATAACAAAATATTGTCTTATGTGTAGTTTCCAGTATCACTGAGGAAATTGTGGAGTAGATACCTTCACAATGCCTCCTGGAACCCTATTTACAGAATGAGGAATTCGTATGATTTTGAGTGCTATTTGTTTCTTGAAGAGAGTGAGATGGCGATAAGCGATATCCGGTGCTCCAGCGAGCTGTTGGTTGTCTTGGAGTAACCCCTCGCTTGGTTAAATAGGTTGTTGTTGTTAATTCTTTTAGGGTCTTGCCGATATCGAGGCATTGCAGCCCCGTGTGCTTGGGTGTGCGTAGATTTGTCTGATAACCTGTGTCACTGTGATGTATGTACTAGTGTGTGCATTTGGGTAGTAAGATGCCGTGGCCTTAAGTTAGGCACCATCCCAGCATTTGCCGGGAGTAGAAGTGAGAAACAACGGAAAATAACTTCCAGGATGGTTGAGGTGGGAATCGAACCCGCCTCTGCTCAGTTTTGCCTCACGAGGCAAAACGACGAGAATTTAATGTCTTGGCATAGCCGGGAATCGAACCCGGGCCTTCGCGGTGATAGCCAAGAATGCAAGCCACTACGCAATGCGGTGGACGGTTAAAACGATGAATGCTGAGATTGTGAGGGATGAAATTCCAGGACCAGGCCAAGGTCATCGGTATGATGACCATCCATTCACATTGACCAGTTTACAATATTATTGGAGTTATATCTATTCACAGCTTTTATTTTGAAAAAATATTTCCTACTATCGAAGAATTGGAGAAATGTTTATCAGACTTTCGGAAAATGTCGGAAATAAAATGGGAAATACATTTTACTTGAATATGCACTGTGCCGAGGAAGCGCTAATCAGGCAGAGAGCGCACCAACTTTCCTCCGGGACTCGCCTGCCGACAACAGCCACCAAAATCATAATAAATTTCAATCCATATAAAATAAACCCATTTATTTACATTACGGATTGTTACATATCGCAAACGCTTAGTACTTGTGGATTACAACGCATCCAAGAACGAACTTCTACGGAACACCAGTTTCGAAATGTGAGCCTTTCACATTATTGATTGTTTTCTTATTTGTGTTAGAGATAAAAGTTTGAAACTTCACATACACACAAACTACATATCGAACTAACATAAATAAATTTGGTTACTGTAGCATATCGGCGTTGAGAGTTTTGAATCTCTAAAGTCGACGTTTCCCTCGAAAACCGCCAAAAACCGGTACTTCTTACATTACACCTGCCATAACAAATATTGAAATTAGTTTCTAAAAATTACCTTTATCATCAATCAACGCAGAAATAAACAAGGAAACTGGTAATGTTACTTGTTTTCCTGTAGGCCTTTCGGTTAATTTGGTATTTATCTCCAAACTCGGGTGCACATAATTTCTGCGCCTACAGTAATGACAGGGGTCGCCCTCTTCCCAATCCTGAGCAGCACGAGTACAATGGAGAGCTCAAATAACCCTACCTCTTTTTAGTAAATAGTAAGAAATCTTCTATCTCACCACATTTCTTTATGTTTTTAATGTTGTGTGTAGATAGGCGTAAATATCTCTACCCGTTATTATTCCCATTTCTTCAGTGTTAGGGAAGTGATCAAAGGAGGTTCTGTTTGGCAGTAATTTTAGCCCACATGCCCTTTTGTCCAGCCCTTAAGAGGTGTTAATGTCGATTGAAATGAATATAATAAATAGTTGGAAAGAGGCGACCATTGCTTTATACGAGTAACTGCCCCAGCATTTGCCTGTTGATGAGAACTGGGAACCATGTAAAAATCTTTCCAGTGTGGCCTAGGGTGTAGTTCATACCCACTCATCTTCTGAGTTTGCAGACTGACCAAGTGGCCTGAAACATTTAACTTTTGTAGTACTGGAAATGTGCTGAGCTCTTAGGAAAAAACTATAAGGGTTGGATTCAATGCACAAGTTTCAATCTTGGATTTCACTGAATATCTGTTGATACTGCTGATCTCTATTAAGTGACGTGTGACTACATTTATTAAAGCATTTGAAACAGACTTCCCTTTTAGCTCCCCAATCTCTTCCTGGGCCGTATCTCCATTACAAACTACGAGCTCCCGCACAACAAACGACGTAATGCTTGTAGTTAGTAGTATCAAGTTGCTGCATTATTGATGATATATACTCTACATAACACTCCCCCTCCAGAAGCTCTCAATTGGTTACTGTTTCTTCTTTTTAAATATTTTCAGCTTCAACTGCAGTGTTTTGTGAAAACAACTCTTGTAAAATATTGTATAGGTGATGTGTCTTAAATAATTCTATACCTTCATTTTCAAATGAGGTGCTGGTACAAATCTTGCGGGCCTAGCCGCTTTTTGCTCAATGAAACATGTGTTAGATCCCATGACCCTTTCTGGTCTTGCTGCTAAATATTCAAAAATAAATGTCCATTTTTCCATTATGCTTATGCATACTCTTTCTATTAAGGCAGAGATCTCCGCATTTTCTCCCACACTAAGATTCACTTGGTTTCTAAAGGAGTGATGGCTTGGTGATGTATCATAAGTTACGGAACTAGGGAGGACATAGCGATCATATCCAACAGGAAAATGTGATGGACAGTATAAAGCTGTTGTCCGGTAGTTGTTAAGCGAATATATCTCTACAACAATTAAGCTGTGTTGTACAATTACATATTTTGTATTTGTTAAATGTGTAAATTGATAGCAAATAAATAAACTATTCCATCTTATTTTCCCTAGGATTTGAAAGAAGAAATCCATGTTGAAGAAAGTGATGCAAGTGGAAATCATTTGAATGAGTAAGTGGACATCATAATGAGAAAAAGTGTTCTTCCTCTTTTATGAGTGCATAACTGAAAATGTTTCATTGGAGCTTATGATACATGTCTTATACATTATTAACTTTCTACTTAGCTACCTACAAAATATCCATTCTCTTACAGTTCTTTCTGACTTGGTGGAATCCCATTTCATATGGTTGGAGGAAATGTACATGCCCCAGTGAAGATGATATGACTGTAATATGAGTTTTGTTTGGAACGTCCACTACTTTTTAACTCCCCTAGAATGTTGATCTGTCCTCAGCCCCAGATGACTGTTTTGTAACCCTAAGTATTAAGCGTCAGTAGCTTCCACCTCACCCGGTAATGGTACAAATAAATCATATCAAATATCTTCTACATCTAACCGTGAACTTTGGGAGGATTTAAGTAATTTGACAGGCATCGACATATCGCACATAAGCTGCTGGTGTGATTGTAGGTTTACTGTTTGGAGCTTGGGTATTCAAAATAACATTATCTGGGGAGTTTTCTGAGAAACCACAATGGTAGGACAGGGTTTGGTTTGCAACATAAAATTCACCAGCTTCTCGGCCTATCTAAAAGTTGTCCTATCCTGTGTCTGGGGAGTTTTTATTGGGTACCTTGCTCCAGAAGAGAAATATACATTGAGTTCTCAGGTCTTGCTGTAGTGTTTACATAATAGCACAACAGGGATGTCGGTCTGAATCAGCTAGATAATTCAACCCTTGCCAATAATATTTTTATTGGAATATTAGCCTTCACGTCTACATAATGAAGCTTCGGCAAATATTCTAGGTTATTCCCATGTTTGTTGAGGGGAATAGCGTGGGTGCATAAAGTCAGACGTATCAGCGGACTGCCCGGACCGCCGCTGGGGTAGTGGACTTCTGGGCCATGCTCTTTTGTTCGTTGTGCGTTAAGCCTGAGGCCTCGTGATTGTCAATAACCCAGGATGTTGAATGACCGTACCCCGCCCTATACTTCAGATATGGTTACTGGAAGGAAGCTTTGCATTTTGTTTGCCACTAAAGGAGGTACATGGCCGTGTGGTAATTTTCCTTTGACCCAACTCTCTACATTGGTTGTAAGATGCAGGTACATGTATTTTATGATAGTGATCGGACATTTTCTATTTTGCTTACTTCTTACCAGAGACATTGCCTCTTCTAGTTGAAGGGTTCAGTCTCATATTCTATGTTCACTTGAGAGCTGTTTCTATATTAAAATCACTCACATTCCTCAGTTTCTCTTTGGCTGCTGAAAATCTGTTTAACTATACTTCTATGATTATTGTGAATTTCTTTTGAACTACTATAATGTATGTCTGAAAATATCGGCACCGCTTATATTATTCCCAACCTCTGACTGTGTTACGCATATCCTTGTGTGCATTGATGTTGTAACAAAGCGAAATTTAAAGGAATGACGCACAAGGTTGATCTAAATGATCAATATGATTTAACTATTGATTAGCACCTGCTCACAAGAAGGCTTGAGTAATGAGGTTCTTGAGAATAGAAGAGGTGGTGTAATTGCCATGGGGCAAACTGGGATCTAGTATACATACAATAGTTGTAAATGGTTGTGATATGAATTAACCTAAGCCCTGTAGGAAAAGAAAAGATAACATTTCAAATATAACAAGAATAAATAGGAGAGTCTAATAATCTAAATTCAACAGTTTTAAGTTAATTTTCGACAAAATGTAAAACATTCCAGGCAAAGGCGAAATGAACCCTGACGTAAAAACAAAGTGCATAAAGCCATCTCCTCTGAAGTGCAGGGACAAATCACTACATTGCATTGGACATTAGCTTGAAGAAATCTCCATCTTATTTTATGTGGATCCTATAGAACAAGTGCAGGGTAATATGAATAAATCCTGAAACCATGATGAAAGCGAAAAGCGGACCCTCTCTCCCTGACGCACAAGATATACCTTATCGCCTGACTTCATACAATGTCTCAAATACAAGAATCAATTTGTTTGTAAAGTCACGAGTTGGGAGAAGCGTTCATTATCCCGGAATGTCTCTCTAGATATTATGAAAACCTCAAGTGATGGAGAATACTTTAACATGGATTAAGATGCTTTATTCTGTGTTATATTTTCCGTACATTAATGAAAACACAAATTACCATTGATAATACACTAAAAGTAAGTTTAACCTTATTTTTATAAAAATAGAAGAAGCTAAATTTCAAAACCATGTCTTTCGATAATGCTAATCATTTTTTTTCTCCAAAATTGCAGGAATCTTGTTCAAAATCACCGCCACTTGGTAGCCATAAAACCCCATTTTGTTTCAATTTCAGTCATTCATCACCTATGTTTTAATCTATAAACATCTATAAGAATTTCAACTTAGGTTGATATCCACCGTAAGTATTCAAAATAACCGCCACTTGTCACCGTCGCAACCCACTTAGTTTACCTCGTGGACCCTTTAGCTCCAAAATTCAAATCTGGTAGAATTTCTTCCGTCACTGGTTGACATCCTCCTAACTATTTAAAATGATCCTTACTTGGTCACCATGACGCCTCGTTTTGTATATTTGTAAACCTTCTAGGACTAAAATTCAAATCTCAGGACTATTTTAAAAATCTCTGTAAATTTCACATCACGCACTGGCTGGTATCCCTCTCTAAGCAACCTCCACTGAGTTTCCATGATAAGCCGTTGTGCTTATTCAGGGCATAATTTAACACCTAAAGTCACATCTTAAGACATCTTGAAACTCTTGTAAAATCCATGACACACAGGTTGGTACCCCTGTCACTGTATGACCTTGGTAACCTCTTTTGTTTTTGCAAATTTATTTCTTCTGCTAATATAATCTCGCGCCAAATTTGAATCTAGAAAAATTGGGACTAATTTAGGAGAATTTCGGTTTCACAAGCTGGCAGCACTGTAAGACACTGGCCAACATGGCCACCGCGCGCAATCCTGAATGGTGGCTACTTGGTGCCCATGAAAACAATTTCATTTTACATTTTGAATTGACAACCCCCAGAGCCATTTTACTTACAAACCACTTGAAGTCAGCATAACTGGTGTATAGAACTAAACACCCTGTAGATAGAATGAGATAACTCTTAACCGTGCTAGTGAATCCAATTGTTGTCTTATGCTAACAAGTGTCAATAAGAAAACTCTTCAATAACAAGGTTGTATTATGCGAGATGAATTAGACCCTGGAGATAACGAGTCTCATCGAGGCTTGGAAAGTCGTCTCAACAATCGAACAACTCTCCTAACAATGGCATTGAAGTTGTCAACGCAAACACGTTCGCATAACGAGCGCCCTGAAGCTTTACTATTCGTATGGGAGTGGAGAATGTAAGGCTCACCGTATGGCTCGTTGGTGCCCGGAGTCTACCAACGGCTGGATAATTAATACAGATGGCACATTAACATGTCTTTTGCCGCTAAAAGAAATATTGGGCTATACAGAGGTCAAAAATGCATTGTGGTTAATGCCAGACAAGAACTCGATCTTATTCAAGATAGCCATTATAAAGTTCTCTTGGGGGTAGCCATCGTAATCCCTCATATTATGGAATGTGTGTGTTTGATTCATCAGTCTTTTGACTGGTTTGTTGCAGATCTCCATGGCTCCCTGTACTGAGCTAATCGTTTCCTCTGCATAACTACCACACCTTACATCCGAGGCAATCTGTTTACCATATTCCAACCATGGTCTACCGCTACAGTTCTTGTCCTCAACCCTTCCTTGCATAACTACCATTCCTCTTCCTGGGTGTTTTAGTTAGTGTCCACCCAACCTATCTCTTCTCCTCAATAGCAGTCGCTACACCCATCTCCCCTCTCCCAATTGTCTTAGTACCTCTTCACTTGCAACTCTTTGGTTATTGTTGTTTTAAGGGACAGCACTACGAAGTCATTTGCCCCTCACTTGTAACTCTATCTACCCATTTAATCTTCATAATTCCCGTGTAACACCACATTTCTAACGCTTCATTTCAGCTCTTTTTTTTTGTTGCTCCATCAGTCCAAGTTTCACTTTCATAGAGTGCCACGCTCCAGACAAAGGCTTTCAAAAATGACTTCCTAATACCTATATCTATATATGATGTCAACAGATTCCTTTTGTGTAGAAATGCCTTCCCAGCCTGTGCTGACCTACTTTGTATATCCTCTTTGCTTCGTCCATTACTGGTTATTTTTCTTCCTAAGTAACAGAAGTCTCCTGCTTCCTTTACCTTTTAACCTGCCATTTCGACGTCCATAGGGGCTTTTGATTTATTTCTGCTTCATTCCAATATTTTTGTTTTACACTATTAATTTTCATCATGAATTATTTCCTCAAGACAGGATCCGTACCACTTAAAGACTCATTCAAATCCTATGGCGTGTCGGCAAATTTGACGATGTCATTAGCTAATCTCAGAGTGAAATTATTTCTCTTTGATTCTTTACTCCTGCTTAGAATTTTTCTCAAATTTCCTTAATTTGTGATTCGATGTATAGATTGAAAAGTATGGGCGATAAGTTGCCGACCTGCCTTACACCTTTCTGAACACCAGCTTCTCTCTCATATCCTTCGGCTCGAATAACTGGTGTCTGGTTTCTGTATAGATTGAGGAGCACCATCCTATACCTGTACTTCATTCCACTCGTTTTCAAAATGGCAACCAACAAACTCCAATCAACGTTATCAAAACCCTTTTCTAAGTCTACAAATGCTATGATCATTATCTTATCATTCCTTATTCTAGCTTCCAAAATCAGCCTAAGAGTTAGTACAGCTCGAACTGGTCTTGACTCAACTCTGTTTCTATCTGTCTTTCCATCCTCTTGTACATTATTCTAGTCAGGATTTCTCAGTGTTGCATTACTAACAATAATATATATTTTAGCTTAAAAACCAGCTAAAAAGCCCGTTATATAAAGTAGAGTTTATTTTCACGAACTTAGAGAAAACTAAACTAACAGACACGAATCCTCAGTTATCATCACTATCTATGATTCATAAGGACACCTGCCCAAGTACACCCATTGTACATTGTAGAGACGCTCAAAGTTGAAAATTAAGTAAAAAATTACTAAAATGGTTGAGAAATTGGCTAATTATCAAGAATTACGTTTCAGTAGGAAATTCAACCAAACAAGTCAATAAACTTAGATTTATATTGCTCAAAATCACGCACATCCAGAATGTGTTCCAATTTCAAAGTAAAATATACGAACAAGCAACAGGCCTAGCAATGGGATCAGCGGTTTAGTAGCCAACTTATACATTATCACAGAACCACATCCCGGGGCGTTATTCACTGGCTGGACTAGATGACGTCATGTGCATATATGGCACGGAGATAACGAATGAACAAACACTGCTTCAAATAATCAACAATTAGCACCAATCCATCAAGTACACAATGGAACCAGAAAATAACCGGCTCACAAATTACTTAGACATAACAATCAATCGCACGGACCAAAATCAAACATATTCGTTTTACCGCAAAGCAACACAACCATCCCACACTATTGACAACCGTTCCAACCACCCTTATTCACATAAATGAGCTGGTTAAAGAGGATTGTCTGGTGTCAATCCAGAACTTCAGTTAAGAAATTAATAAAATAAAATAAAACAAGTGGCAATTGAGAACAATTTCACATCCAACACAGTAGACATAATGCCAATGCAACAACGAAAAGAAAATAGAGGACAATTCAATAAACCAAAAGGAAGTTATTTGCGGTTCAACTATGTGAATAAAAACACATACAAAATAACGAATATTTTCAGAAAACAGGGACTCAATATAGCATTCGGAACAACACACTCTGCAAGCAAATAAACACTGTTGATGATGGAGTGTAGGGAAATATGGTAGACACTCAGCAGTTGAGGAACACAGTTAATAGATTTAGATCCAACTCCAGTCAATTGATGGAGTGTAAGGAAACACGGTAGACACTCAGCAGTTGGCGAACACAAATAATAGAGATAGATCCAACTTCAGTCAATTGATGGAGTGTACGGAAATACGGTAGACACTCTACAGTTGGCGAACGCGAATAATAGACGTAGATCCAACTTCAGTCAATTGATGGAGTGTAAGGAAACACGGTAGACACTCAGAAGTTGAGGAACACAGTTAATAGAGGTAGATCCAACTTCAGTCAATTGATGGAGTGTACGGAAACACGGTAGACACTCAGAAGTTGAGGAACACAGTTAATAGAGATAGATCCAACATCAGTCACTTGATGGAGTGTAAGGAAACACGGTAGACACTCAGAAGTTGAGGAACACAGTTAATAGAGATAGATCCAACATCAGTCACTTGATGGAGTGTAAGGAAACACGGTAGACACACTACAGTTGGCGAATACGAATAATAGACGTAGATCCAACTTCAGTCAATTGATGGAGTGTAAGGAAACACGGTAGACACTCAGAAGTTGAGGAACACAGTTAATAGAGGTAAATCCAACTTCAGTCAATTGATGGAGTGTAAGGAAACACGGTAGACACTCAGCAGTTGGCGAACGCGTGGGAACATGTAAGCTCTATAAAATTGAATATTATTATCATTATTATGATTAATAATAATAATAATATGGTCGTGCTTTAAGCGAGCAAGGAGGATAGGTCAACCTCGTATTGCTGCCAGCCAGCAGATGCCCGTTTCTAACATAGAGCAGCGTTTATTATCTCTCGACGGGGTGGTGTGAGGCGTGTTGCCTACATGTTGCGCACGCTAATTATCGCCAGGCGGTGTGTCGTGACAGTCGTGCGGTTCATCTCGTGGTGTGGCGAGGTAAAGAGTTCGAATCCCACCATGGACAGACATATTTGCCATTGTTGTTGTTGCTGGATCCAGCATTCATGGTTCAAGATTGTTATTGGCAGCGCCCAGAAGGTTATGAAAGGTTATCTGCGCTGTAAAAAAGTAGTTGGCAGTTCCCAAAATAACAAATTGTGTCAGTAGTGGTCGAGGATCCACGCTGAGGTTGTTGTAGGGGCCGATAACCTAGGACCGAGGGGGTGTTGGTGACGTGTCCGGCAAGTGTAGCGGAGGTGCTGCACTCTGGTCGTGAACCAAAATCAGGGTTGTGGCAGCGTGGAACGGTGCTGTGAACAAGTCCAAGGAGAGGCGCAAACCGAAAGGCAGAGTTTCTGGAAATCAACCTAGGTTGTGTCTGTGTGATAGCAGGTGACGGGTAGGCTTGCTTAGTGGGGGCTCCGTGAGTTCACCGCTCCCAGCCATGGGCAGTGGGGTTGATTGTCGCACCCTCGCTCCGGGCAAAATTAACAGAGTAGGCAGAACGCAACTACAGGCGTGGTTTACGGCTCTGTCGCATAATGATTGACCACTGGAGCTATGAAACGCCGCTGTAGTAGCCTCTGGAGTCCTCTTGTCCTACCTCAATTGAGAGGAGGAGCAATAGCCTTCTGCACTTCATGGAATATTTCTGCACAAATCTGTAACTTGAACCGTCTGTCAGAGTTCATCTCGCATACTGAACTGCTATGTCACACTCGACTGACTCTATGGTTCATTGCAGCCCACTTCGTTGACTGACTGCACTGTCGAACACGTGTCACTGAACTATTCTGCGTGGCATTCCTTACATAGTTGGAGGGATAGTCTCAGTCTTTCCAGATGGATTTGATGTTCTAGCATTTACGAGACCTTGCTGTATCTTACAGCCCTGTCTCGAGAGTCTCATGCCATCTCTTGAGATCTTTTGCGAGGCAAATTCACAAACGTACCATCTCCCGTTAGCTCCACCTACAAATGCCGTCCGCCAGCAGTCCATTTCCCCACCGCGCTCTGTTGGGTGGTGAGACAAACTGACGGATTGTAAAGTTTAGTGGACAAAAGACTAAATGATTGATTTGCCACCTTATAATTATTTTAACTAAATTATTTGGAAGACTAACAGTACCTTGTTATCTTATACAGAAGCTCTACAGATGCTTTATGTAACGTTATGTGATTCATTGTACTTTCAGAGCTGCGGCAGGGACCATGTAAGTCTGTTCGTTATGATTGGTTACTAACATTGGTGGTTGAGTGTGTGTACTTATAGTAGAAATTTGATATGGAGCGTAACTGATTGGTTTATAATACATTATTTTGAAAATGAATGGCAGTCCGGAATTATCCATGCTGTATTTGTCCCGTAGATGGGGACATTTATAATAATATTTAACAATGCCCCCATAAGCCACCCCTTAGCTACCACTCCCCACCTGTGCCACACCCTGCCCGCCACTGACCCATTGTAACGGGAAACTGCAGCCATAAAGCTCTAACCAAGGATATGCACCTCTCTATGCACAATTCTATGTGATGGTACCGTCCTCGCTTGTAAAATTCCAATTGTGCGTTACTCCAAATATCCAGCGAAGGGCTACTCGATGTGGGGTAAGAATCACAAAGGTGGCCTTCTACTGGTCAAACCACGGATGCAGAAGTGTGATTATCCAGAGGGAGGTTTAGGAACAATAAATGGGGTATAGAACGGTTGAAGTCAGATTTGGGTTGGATTAGTGAAGTATGCTGTCAGGAAGAATGGGACTTCCGGCCAGGAGACTAAAGGATCATTAGCACTAAATCAAATCACTGTTATGGGTAATAAAGCTCATATTGATTGGGCAGTGGATAGCATATTATGAGAAATATAATTAACGGCTTATTGGAACGGAACCTACGTGCATTAGTGTAGTATAACTGTATCGGGCTGTCAATCAAACTGATGATAATGAAGATGAGAATGAAGTACCACGAAGAAATAGGTATGAGGCTTGTCGTCAGCAGTGACGAAAATATTGTAATGCTGTGTAAGGAAACGGAACAGAATGAAAGATAGCGGTGAAATGTAGACTGGATGAAAGGTATGGTCGATTAAGCAGCCTGGAAAAATTCTGCACAAATAACAAATAGGGCATAGCTAACAAATTGTCAACAACCACAGCAGCACTATAAACACGTTGTACCCGAATAACCAACCATTATCCGATGATGAGGAGGATCGCAATGGACGTTGATCCCCAGCTAGATAAACCAACTGTACTCTGCTGGCTGGCGATCACTGAACTCGTCGTACACATGTTTATTAAAATGCGAATGCACTATGTTCTAACTACAATGGGTTCACATCTATTTACTTGGAGAGTGAGATTCTGGGTATCTCGAGGTGTGACGGGTCAGGAAAGGGGTTGGGTACCTGTAGAATATTCATAGTACACTCGTTACTCTCGCTATGAATTGATAACGTCGTGGATTCTATAAATATGGAGCAAGCAAACTGAAAAGTTCCTGCTAATTTATTATCTAAATACAAATACACTATAAATAATTCCTCTTAAAATATTAAAATAAAACGAATAAAAATAATATTAATAATAATAGTAATTGAAAATAAATTAACTTACCGTGAATTCGGTTTATGAGTTCCTATTAATGAGTTGCTACTAAATAAAAGTCTTCTTCTGACAACTTTCTCCAATAGATAAATTATTCAAAGATATTAATTAACAGCTGTCTTCTCTACGCTGCAAATGACATAGTAATCTTCTCATTCTACAAATATGTCGTTTACTCTATACAATACTAACTCCTTGATCCTATTCTGTCTCTTAACACTAAACATAAAATAAAATATTTGTCATTCTATTTACACTTTTTATATTCGTCAATGCCCTTATCAGCGTTTTTCTAAATAGTCCTTGCTATTTGTATACTAAAATTTCATATCACTCACATTGACTTCTGGTATACTTCACTTGTCAAAATCAATGAACCTTTGAACAAGCGAAGAAATTCATTCTAGTTAAACGTTGTCAAAATCATGATAAATTATTAATAGATATATTGTTTCAAAGAACATCTGTCCTTGATCTACTCCTGTTATCTACCCAAATGGCATTACAATAAACTTCCCTTCTGATCAGCTGTTCCTTTCGTATATCATCTTGCTACATTCTAAAACTCTTAATACTATCAACTCACTTTGACTTGACTTTCTTAACAAAGCACATATTTCTTCTAAATAATAATTTATTTCCTTCCCTCAATCATGTCCTCGTCGACTCCTAAATATTTAATATATTCACATAAACTTTCACAATTCCTTTTACATATTTAATCTTACTGTCGCCGTGATCACTAAGATATAACTTGGATATTTCACACATGCTGGTAGACCCAACTTACAATCCTGTCTACTTAACTCTTGTGTTTTCAACAATATTATTTAACTTCAACATCAGCTGTTCTTTTAATCAGCTTAACCATAACGATTCTATTCAAGCATCATAATGATGACGTGCTTTAAATTCTACTTTACTGTAACATTTGCCCTGATATTAATTAAACAATCGTTATTCTTGAATCTCTCTCTAATAATATTATCTTATATATATATATATATATAAATGAATGTCTGTGTGTTCGTCTTTTATGCGTTCATATACCATTCATCTGATTGCCATCAAATTTTGGTGAGTTGTTGTTAACACTTCCGGGATGATCATAGGCATAGTTAATCCATTTCACAATAGATAGCGCGCGAGTAGTTTACACAAATGCGTAATGCCGATACGTTCATATACAATTCGTCCGATTGCGATCAAATTTTGGTGAGTTGTTGTGCACAGTCCCGGAAAAGTAATAGGCGTAGTAAATCCAATTTACAATGGATGGCGCGCGAGTAGCTTCAACAAAATGTCGTGCGTTTGTTTCAAGAAAGTCCCACATGTGTTCCTATACCATTCATCCCATTGCGTTGAAGCATGGGCGAGAGGTTGTGTACACTACAGGCAAGATTTCTGGCTTAGTAAATCCATGTTATCATAGGTAGCGCACGAGTAGATTCACAAATGAGCGACGACGCGCGAAGCGTTTCAACAAAGTCCCGTTTGCGTTCATATACTATTCGTCTGATAGTGATGAAACTTGGCTGAGATGTTGTGTACACTTCAGGGAAGGTTTCTGGGTTAGTAAATACACTTAACAATAGGTATCGCACAAGTAGATTAAACAAATGAGCGACGACGCGCGAAGTGTTTCAACATAGTCCCGTATGCGTTCGCATACCATTCGTCACATAGCGACTAAACTTGGGTGAGTTGTTTTGTACACTCCAGGGAAAGTTTTAGGCTTACTAAATCCATTTTTCAATAGGTAGCGCACAAGTAGATTCAACAAATGAGCGAAGTCACGCAAAGCGTTTCAAAAAAGTCCCGTATGCGTTCATGTAACATTCGTCCGATAGCGATGAAACTTGGGTAATATGTTGTGTACTCATCAGGGAAGGTTTCTGGCTTAGTACATCCACTTTACAATAGGCATCGCACAAGTAGATTCAACAAATGAGCGACGGCATTCGAATAGCTTCAACCATGTCCCGTATGCGTTCATATACCATTCATCCGGATGCTATGAATCTTTGGTGAGTTGTTGTGAACACTTCTGAAATCATTATAAGCATAGTCAATCCAATTTACAATGGACAGTGCGCGAGTATTTTAAACAAATGAGTGTTGGCGAAGCGTTCATATAGCCTACAATTCATCCGATTGCGACCAAATTTTGGTGTGTTGTTTGGCACACTTCCGGGATGGTTATAGGCATAGTTAATCCAATTAACAATAGATAGCGCACCAGTAGTTTAATCAAACGAGTGTTGGTGATGCGTTCATATACAATTCATCCGATTGCAATCAAATTTCGGTGAGTTGTTGTGCATACGCCAGGAAAAGTTCAAGGCATAGTAGATCTAATTAACAATAGATGGTGTGCGAGTAACTTCAACAAAATGGCTTGCGTTTGTTTCAACAAAGTCCCACATGCGTTCATATACCATTCACCCCAATGCGATGAAACTTGGGTGAAATGTTGTATACACTCAGGGAAGGTTTCTAGCTTAGTAAATCCACTTAACAATAGGTAGCGCACGAGTAGATTCAACAACTGAGCGACGACGCGTGAATTGTTTCAACCAAGTCCCGTATGTGTTCATATACTATTTGCCCGATAGCGATGAAACGTGGGTGAGATGTTGTGTACACTTCAGGGAAGATTTCTAGCTTAGTAAATCCATGTTACAATAGGTATCGCACGAATGGATTCAACAAATGAGCGACGACTCGCGAAGTGTTTCGACCAAGACCCGTATGCGTTCATATACAATCGTCCGATAGAGATGAAACTTTGGTGAGTTGTTGTGTACACTCCAGGGAAGGTTTCTGATTTAGTAAATCCATTTTACAACTGGTAGCAAACGGGTAGATTTAACTAATAAGCGACAGCGCGTGAATCGTTTCAATAAAGTCCCGTATGCGATCATATACCATTCATCCGAGTGTGATAAAACTTTGGAGAGCTGAGTACAGTCCTGCGAAGGTTCATGAATTAGCAAGTCCGTTTTTCAATGGGTGGCGCACAAGAAGATTCAGCAAATGAGTGACGGCGTGTATCGTTTAAACAAAATCCCGTATGCGTTCATATGCCATTCATCCGATTGCGATGAAACTTTGATGAGTTGATGTGTACTCGCCAGGAAAGGTTTCCGAGTTAGTAAATCCATTTTACAATAGGCAGCGTACGAGTATGTTCAACAAATGGGTGACGGCACTCTAATCGTTTCAGCAGTCCCGTATGCGTTCATGTACCATTCATTTCATTGCGATGTAACTTTCGTGAGTTGTTGATCACGCTCCCGTGAATGTTTCTGAGATAGTAAATTATTTGTTATAATAGTTTAGAGTTGGTTAACGGAAAAAGAAGAACATATTGGGAATCCAAAAGCACTGCAACTAACAAAGTCAAAACCCCAACACTTTCTTTGATTGGCATTGCAACGCATGCCGGGTACAGCTAGTATACAATAAAATACATTCTTGTCTCGCCTCTCTGATCTTTCTTAAGTGTAGAAGTTTCAATTACTTCTTTCTTTACATCACACAATTGTTATTATTCACCCATGGTTAATCTTGACTTAACATTTAGAATTGTCAATATTCTGAATTATTATTATTCTCGAGTCAGAAAGCAACAAATAAAACACAGATACAAATACTATGACTACAGTCATTATATAATGTTTGACCAAAACATGGCCACTTCCACTGCATTCTGTGATGCTTCATAAAGTTCATCATCTGTGCAGGAGGTCGGACACAGTCTACACTGAAGCATATGTTTCACAGTCTGATCTTGTCCACAGTCACTCTGAATGCCATCTTCCTTAATGTAGCCCCACTTTGCAAGATTGATCTTAGATCTGCCCACTCCTGATCATAATCTATTCAAGAATGTCCAAGTTAACCAATCTTGATCATGACTAGGAGGTAAAGTTTCGGCTATCCTTTTCCAGCCTAGGAGAGGAGATTCCTTAGCTTTCCATAATTCTAGCCTGGCTTTTTCACACGTAGTCTTCAATTCTTTGAATGTTCTTAGGAAACTCTTTCTAGACTTCAGTCTCTGAGCATGTAGTTCATGCCCATGTAGAGGTTGGGTTGCTTCCTGGACAACTTTCTTCCTTTCCTTGTTTGCAGCTATTTCTCGTCGAATATAGGGTGGTGCTATTCCTCCAAGCTGGTAAGGGCATTCTGTTGGTGTTGATCTATAGCATCAAGTTATAGTTCTACACGTTTAATTGAGAGCTACGTCTACCTGTTTAGCATGAGTTGTGTTACACCAAACCGGTCAGGCGTACTCTGCAGCGGAATAACACATTGCCATTGCAGATGTTCGAATAGTGTCAGGGTGACTACCCCATTGTGATCCGGCCAGTTTCCTCATAAGATTATTCCTGGTGTGAACTTTCGACTTGGTGTTCAAACAGTGTTTCTTGTAGATAAGAGCTCTGTCCAGTGTCACTCCTAGAAATGTTGGGATGTAACAGTGTTCCAGTTCCACTCCTGACCATATTACCGTCAGTTTACGAAAGGCTTCCCTGTTTCTCAATTGAAAGTCACATACTTGTGTCTTGGAGGGATTTGGATTCAGTGGATTTGCGATATAATATTTGGACAGATCCTTAAGGGCACTCGTGAGGTTGTTCTCCACTGACTCAAAATCCTTACACTGTGTAGCAGGAGCGGGATCGTCAGCGTACAAGAAACTCATTGTGTTGGGAGCTATCGGCCGGTCATTTGTATACACGTTGAACAGAAATGGAGCGAGAACACTTCCTTGGAGCAGGCCATTCTTCTGTAGTCTCCATCGGCTGCGTTGCCCCTGGAAGTCCAAAAAATATCTCCGATTCTGCAGGAGAGTAGCAATGAACCTGGTTAGGTTGGAGTTCTTAGTCAGCGTGTAGAACTTAGCAAATAGAAGCTGATGATTAACAGAGTCGTAGGCTGCCAATAAATCGACAAATGCCACTCCAGTTACCTTAGCTGCTTCAAAACCATCTTCTATGAACTGCGTAAGGTTCAGCAACTGTCCAGTACAGCTTTTGCCGGGACGAAATCAAGCTTGTTCAGGTATGAGCAGAGGATCAATTACGGGTAGAATACGATTCAAAATCATTCTTTCTAGTAGTTTGTGGAGGTGACAAAGGAGCGCAACTGGTCTGAAGTTCTTTGGATTGTACCCTTCTTTGCCAGGTTTCAGCAAAGCTATCACACGCCTCTTCCGCCATATCTTTGGAATTTAATAATTCTTCATGCAGTAATTGAAGATCTGGAGTATCCATTCCTTTGTTTTTAAGCCGAAATGCGTAATTTGTTTTGTCCGATTGTCATCCAGGCCGGCTGATGTTCCATTTATAATCTGTTTATTAGCCTTCTCCAGTTTTGACATACTGAATAGTATTGTAAGATCGTTACTTTCCTCTCGAAATTCTCTTTCATATCTGGGCACTTTGTGCTTATAGATAGGCTTCCCGTTCATCAAAAGTTCATGAGCTATTTGGTTGGCAGAGATGTTGTAATGTACAGAGGACTTTGTCGGATCATTGCTTAAACGTCTTAAATGTCTCCATGCCTTATGGCTGTCTCTTCTCAGATCCAGGTCTTCTACAGTTCTAACCCATTGATCCCGTTTTGTTTCTCTAATGGTGGAGATGAGTATGCTCCCAGCTTCTACTGTTGATTCGCTGAAAGGGTTTTCTTCAAATATTCTGAATTGTCAGCTTAACAATCATCATAAACGAACAATGCTTCGTCAATGCTCTAAATCTGTTTCTAGTGTACTGTTTGGTTCATAGCCAAATCATGTTCAAGTCTCAAATGACTTCACAAATCGTAATATCAATGTAAGTAAATCTTTCTAAATAGATCTAAATTCACAATCAAGTAAAACTATATTCGAGTAATAAAACATGTAAACTTTGTCGATAAAATTTCCCAAATATGGAATAAAATATCCAACTATAAAAATTAACAACACTAGAAAATCCTAAAATACAACTCGTCGATAAAAAAACGTAACTGATATAATCTGAAAATTGTAAATAAGGTAAATTAAATGGGAGCCTAAGATAAATGCCTCTTTCCTAGAATATTGTCATGATCAAAGTAATATCCACAAATATCATCAAGCTACTGAAAGAAATCAAGTCGTTCCTTTACCTTATGCCATGTTGAAAATCTCCATTCCCAAACCTGGTGGAATTTTGGTCTGCTCGTACTGGCATCGTCTTCCTGGGTTGAGAATCGCCTCGTCCTCGTCCTGGATTTGGTGTCGTGTAGTCGGTTGATCTTTGGTTTCCTGGATCTGCATCTTCCCAATATTGGATGGTACTCGTTCTAAACTCGTCTCGTTTCCGTCCGAGATAGAACTGTAGATAACATCCTTTAAACGACTGCTTTCTTAAAGTTCTTGTTTATTGGAACTCTTTGTAATACTCATTGGTATGATGAGTTATTGAATTTCCAAATTGGCGTAGGAAAAGGTTGGAGGTTCGTATCCTGGCGCAGTCAGCTGGCTTTTGAGGGTGCGCAAATGTGAGGGAGCCGTGTCAGTAGATTCACTGGCACGCTAAAAATCCCCTCCGGGGCAAAATTCGGGCGCCCCGGCGTCCCTAAAAGCCAGAGTAGTTAAAAGGGACTTAAAACCAATAACATTATTATTATTATTATGGTGTAGGAAATCAATGAATTTCAATGTGAGGTTCCACTTATGTGGATCGTGGTGTAGTTGAATGGTTCCTCACCTCTCTAGGCGACTAGTTTCCCTTTCATGTAATTATTATTCCATCTCGATCTTCTCTGCAGTTTTAATATTCAATATCCTCGTTGACTCAATATGGTAATTCATATTCGACATGATTATAATAATTGTAGATTATTATTATTATTAGCGTATGATGTTACAATTGACAATCGGGTCACAAAATATATATAAAAAGAAGAAAACAAGAAAACAAATGAAATGTAAAAAAGTGTTCGGCAATGTGGTAGTCTCTCACAGACGTATGTCCAGTCTCTCCGACTAAGTGAGTGCGTCAGGGGTTAAACGATGGATGTCTTCGATTGATCCAGAGAATGCTCGCAAAGGGCAATCCATCACAATGTGCATGATGGTTTGCACTTCAGAACCACAGATTTCAGCCAGCCCCACTGGTGTAGAACAGACGCACTTCTTCCAACACCACAGCGTATTCTGTTAAGTTTGGTCCAGGTGGAGCGAAGGAGATTGAACCCAGCCAGTTTGATTGTTGGATCCCTGATAGAAATGCCAGACGAGAATGATTGAGACAATTCTTGTTTCCATGCCTCCTTAGGTCTGAAAGGCATGACAGCTAATTCCTTGGCTGTCCTCCAAGCAGTTTTCCGGGACTTCAGTCTCGTTTCGGCATTTTCGTCTGTGTCCTGATGGATGGGAAGAGAGCTGTTCATCAGAATCCTCGACCATAATCTAGCAAGGGATCTCTTCCGTCTGATGTAAGGAGGTTCAATGTTGCTCAGAACCGGTAACCACTGGACTGCAGTGGGCTGTAATATAACGGATATAACTCTCATTGAGTGACGTAGCTGGATATCTACCAGTCGAGTTTGGGAGCTATTCAACCATACAGCAGAGCAGTACTTGCCAGTCGAATATAACAGTGTTAAAGCAGTTATACGAAGCGTATTCGCATCTGCACCCCTTGTAGTTCCAGCTAATCTACCCGGCAACATGTTACGGCTTTAAAGTTTTTCTGCAAGTTGCTCGAGATGGCATCGGTACGTTAAGGATCTGTCTAACGTTACACCCAGTTATTTGGGAGGTGCACTGCAGTGTGTGGTTCTTGAACCTGATCATAGGCTGGTAGTTTGCGTACCTATTACTGAGATGGAACGGAGCTACTTCAGTCTAAAGCGGGCTAGGCTTCAGGCGCCATTCAGTGAAGAAATCATCCATTTGTAGATGTCGAGTAGTTATTCATGATAAAATTTCGCTGAATATTCGCGTAAGTAGGTTTTGAATAACCCTCGTTGATAATATTCCATTCTTATATTATTCCTGGATAAATAAATCTTCTTCCTAAAATTCTCTTCAAATTAAACTTTTTTCCTATCAAATCCCATACCATTCAATGTCATAACATCTGTTCTAAATAATGTGTAGTAATTACAGCGATCTAATAAGTTCTATTGAAATCCAATTATTGTATGGGTTGCAGGCAGTCATGTGATCTGTCTCGTGCCGGTATCGCACGAACCGAGAAGCGTGCGGGCAGTACGCTCCCTTCCTCCGCACCTTCAGTTTTTATGAAGTCGGCAAGTCCTTTGGCGTGCGGAGCTTGTTTATAAACTGGTCCATTTTATTGCACTAGTCAACTGGCTGGCGAGATTTGTGTCATTTCCACTGCCCTCTGGTCTAATACAATGCATTGTCTGCCTTCAATATTTCCTCTTTCTCTTTCCAATGATATGAGTTTCCTTGTCTGGCAAGAAGCGGGTTCATATATGCAGCATGTAAAACATAAATGAACACGTAAATGTCCGTTCGACTCCTGGCTTGTGCATGGGACTGAAGTCTCAAAATACGGGTTCAACGTGAAGGAAACCAGGAGGTATAGGACGTTTCTAAATTGACTTCAACGTGAATGAAACCAGGAGGTATACGACGTTTCTAATTGACTTCATTAAAGTCAAGCAGAAATTCCGAAAGGTGATTTTGGATTTCAAAACGTACTCCTGGGACAACATAAATTCAAACTACAATCTGGTTGTTATAAAGTATATGGGAAGGATTAACGAAAAACTGCAATGCAAAGAATGCAAATTTATGAATAAGAAAAATCCGTGGAAGAAAAGATTGGCACATTGGTCACAAAGAGACTGAATACGTGGAATGTAAATACCTGGGATCACTCAGTATATATTACAAATAATGAATGAATGCTGGAAGAACAACAGCGAAGGGCATGAAATAGAGAAAGCAGAAAACTGACGACTGAAAATTGAGATAAAGATGAGTTGCGAAAAATTCTGATCAAGGCGTACGCTCAGCCTCTTGAGGCCAAATTGAGGAAACGTGGGATCGATTTCCTCACCAGCCATTCTACAACTGGTTTAGCGGGGTTTCCTACTTTTACTCCAGGCAATCACAGGGATGGTTTCAAATATAGGGCCACGTACACCTCCTTCCTAATCCTACACCTAATTGCAAATACACAAACTAATACAGCCGTCACAATACATAGGTTATCAGAAAAAACGAAGCACACGGGGGTAAATGACCACGAAGTATAAGTTCCTTAGATAAAATATCTGAAATGTCCATGTGTAGAAAATTGTTTTATCTAGAAGTAGATTTCACAGCTCATTGAAAGGTTAAGATTACTTTCGGGTAAAGATGGTTTAAGTGCTCTAATATTAGTGACTGGGGTGAAAACCTGTTATTGATATAGAAGAGAAAGCGTGCAGATGGATGTCCTATATAGAGCGTTTGTGTAGGGCTCATGAGATTATGGGTATTGTAGTGAAATATTCCAGAAAATAGCTGGGCATAAGAGGAGATTACTGTGTACCAGTCGGCTTAAGCTTTCCGTCCGAATGAGAATGCTACATGCTTTTGTATGGACAGTTGCGTTGTATGCCTGTGAAACGTGGACACTAAATAAAAATGAAAAGAACCGTCTTGAAGCCTTTGAGATGTGGTGCTATCGTAAGATGATAAATGTGACGTGGAGAGACAGGATATCGAACACAAGGGTTCTCGACACCGTGAACCAACGGAGATCAATCCTACGCACAATCCGTAAACGTCGTCTCGCATGGTGCGGTCACACAATGCGCCACTCCAACTTAATGAGAACTGTGGCAGAAGGGTTCATCGAGGGGAAAAATCCACGAGGAAGATCTAGAAATACCTTCCTTAAACAAATGCTAAACTACACCCAAGCACAGAATTATAATTCAATGAAGGAAGCGGCAAATGACAGGACTATCTGGACCTGTTTTTATGGCAACTGACCAGTCTTAGGACTGCAAACCAATGATGATGAACTGAAAAGATATAATTTCGGGATCAGAATTGGCTGGTCACTAGATGGCATATAGAAGGGAACTTGGGTGAGGCACCGACTGAGTTGCTAAGATGCATAGGGGTCAAGCAGCTGCTAGATGGTTTGATGACTCACGCTCCACAGTTTCTAAATAGTATAATTACTAAGTGGGTGGGATGACGGTTGAGTTAGGTGAAGCCCAGTCTGCTTCAACTATATCTTAGGGATGTTGTTGTTTGAGTCTTCAGTATTTTGACTGGTGTGATGCAGCTATCCATGCCTCCCTGTCCTGAGCTAATCGCTTCATCTCTACATAGCTATCACACCCTACATCCGAGGCAATCTGTTTAACATATTCTAACCTCGGTCTACCCCTACAGTTCTTGTCCTCAACCCTTTCTTCCATAACTAAGCAAGCTATTCCTGGGTGTCTTAGTATGTGTCCTACTGACCTATCTCTTCTCTTCATTAGCAGTCGCCAGAAACATCTCTCCTCTCCCACTCGTCTTAATACCTTTTCGTTTGTAACCTTATCTACCCATCTGATCTTCATCATTCTCCTGTAACACCACATTTCAAATGCTTCAATTCTCCTCTTTTCTCCTGCACCAATAGTCCAAGTTTCACTTCCATACAGCGCCACGCTCCAGACAAAGGCTTTCAAAAATGACTTCCTAATACCTAAATCTATATTCGATGTCAACAGATTCCTTTTTTGTACAAATGCTTTCCTTGCCCGAGCCAACCTGCCTTATATATCCTCTTTGCTTCGTCCATCACTGGTTATTTTGCTTCCCTAGTAACAGAAGTCTCCTACTTCCTACAGCTTTTCACCTGCCAATTTGATGTCCATAGAGGTTTCTGATTTATTTCGGCTGCATTCCAATATTTTTGTTTTGTAATTATTAATTTTCATCATGTATTCTTTCCGTAAGACGGAGTCCATACCATTCAAAAACTCATTCAAATCCTCAGGCGTGTTGGCCAAGATGATGCTGTCATCAGCAAATCTCAGAGTTGAAATTATTTCTCCTTGAATCTTCACTCCCACTTTATATTTTTCTCCAATTTCCTTCATTGCTTGTTCAATGTAAAGATTGAAAAGTATGGGTGATAACATGCAGCCTTGCCTTACACCTTCCTGAATATCAGCTTTTCTCTCATGTCCTTCAGCTCGAATGACTGCTGTCTGGTTTCTGTATAGATTGTATATCACCCTCCTATCCCTGTACTTTATTCCAATAGATTTCAAAATGTTAAACAATTTATTCCAATCAACGTTATCAAAAGCCTTTTCTAAGTCTACAAATGCCATGAACGTTCTCTTATCTTTCCTTATTCTACCTTCCAAAATCAGCCTAAGACTTAGTACAGCTTCCCTTGTTCCTACATTTCTCCTGAAACCTAACTGGTCTTCACCCAACTCAGTTTCTATCTGGCTTTCTATCCTCTTGTAAATTATTCTAGACAGGATCTTTGAAGCATGGGTAATCGAGCTGATTATCTTAGGGATAAGGGGTGTTATATTAATTATTGGACTGATCTTAGAAGGTAGAATAGAAAGAAAGCATATTTAATCTTAAAAGAGCTGATGATATTGTTGATTGTTTTATTTAATCCGCCTTGTCAATACTAAGTATGATGATTCATAATATTTAAACGGACATGTTTCGATATCCAATGATATCTTCTTCAGCGTTAAAAGAGTGTTACATTAGTAAAAAAAAAGATGGATGTCCTTACAGTTATTTGATTAAGATAGAATAAGAATTTCCGCATATAAATAAAAGAAAACTCAAGCTCTAATATATGTTGTTACTAAACTTGAGTTGCGATGGATGCTGGTGAAGATGTAAAACAATAATATAGGGAATTTAGAATTCTACCTTCGACATCCGCCAAAGTCACACCCTTTATTAACTGGCTTATTTTCGTAGTAGCTTATTAACTTAGAAGATGTTGTCTCTACACTGGAATAGCGATGGAACGTCCTGAAACCGATGTCATTGAGATTTCTTCCTACGATATATTCCAAATCTTTATTTTAATTAGTGACTTATACTCCTCGCATCTAGAGAATCGGCTGATTTTGGATGCAATAAAATGCATGGCGTAGTTGTGACACGATATAACTACTGTATGTTTACAAATGCACTTTTCATCGAATTTTTATTCGTAACTGGTAAAATATTGAATGCCTCAAATATTGAGATACTCCTAATTTCATACCTTTGCTTTCTGACAACCTGAGAAGAATTGGAATAAAACTCAGTGACGAGAGAGTATCTACAAACAGGTGGTAGTTATAAGATTCGATGGGTATGAAAGAGATACTGGTATTTAGAAACATTTAAGGTAAGGCTGCATTTTATAACTAGTACATTTCAATATGTACATTTAGCAAGTAACGAAAGATACGAGATTGAAATTTTACGTAAATTTAAAGGATTAAGGTAAATTAATTTCGATTCAGTGATTTACTGACAACATTGCCATCTTTCTCTATTCACCAGAGGATTTCAATGAGTTAGTGAACAGTGCCTACGAGGTTTTGAGTATAGAATTCATAATAAAATCGTGGTATTTAGAAGAGAATGAATGGAATGCAGCAGGAAGATATAAGAACTGTTGACATAGATTGACAGTTGAAACGCTTAAGGATGTTGGTGGCTCCTACTTCGGCAAAAATGGACAAGGAATATGAGATATAAGGTTTGGATTGACATCTGTTGACATGAAATTTAGATCTAGGTAATAAAAAGTTATTCTTGAAGTCTTTGTCTGCAGGGTAGCGCTAAGTGGATCTGAAACTCGGACTGTTCGTTCTGCAACACTGAGGAATATATAAAAATGTCAATGTGGTGTAGGAGAATAGTGGAGGATCAAAGTATAGTTAGAGTAAAATACGAAGGGTATTAGGACAAGTGGGGGTTGATAGATGAATCTGGCGAGTGGTAATGGACAGAATAGATCGCTTGGTATGGCACATACTAAGGCAACAGGATTTGCAAACTTACAGTTGTACTGGAAGGACGAGCCAAGGAAAAGAACTCCAAGCAATAACCAATGTTAGAATATGGTAAAACAATTGCATCGGATGTAGCGTGTGGTAGTTACGTGTTGATAGAGTGGCTAGCTTAAGAATGGCTGATATAGAAGGCAACATCAAACTGGTCTTGATACTGATGATTAATATAAATACATCAATGTATTCCAGTCACTCAGCATACACAGTTTTATGCGAGCGTATACTCATTTACTTACAAATAATCCTCGGTCACTGCATGCAATGAAATCTCTTAAACAATTTCATCACTTTTAAAATGTGGTGCCAGCTTGGACAAAAATCTGAGTTACTCATTTAATGTTGAATAACAGTGAAAAACTTCGAATTTATTGAAGTCTAAATAGCGGCATCGGTGGCGTAGTCGGTAGCATGCTGAGCTTCTATGGCCATGATCGCGGGTTCAAACCCGGCCGAAGCCGTCGGATTTTTTAAGAGCGTTAAAAATCCCTCAGTATGCCTTCCTTCGGAGGGGAAGTAAATCCGGCGGTCCCATGTCATAGATTTATGGCATGTTTAAGAACCTTCCACTAAGTACACCTGTGTGAATCTAAATTGGATAGGTTAAGAATGTAAACAACGCTCTTAGGTTTCTACGTTCGTTGCCAAGAGCCGACTGCGGTGGCGTCCAGGAGCTAAGTTCTGAACTAGGCCTAGTAGTCGTTGATGGGGGCGTTTGGCGGCAAAAGTAGGAACTATTTGAAAAATTCTTATTTCCAGTCTGTACTTAAATTACAAAACAGATACACACACTAATACAGCCATCACAATTAACACCGGTTATCAGACAGATTCTACACTCACCCAAAGTACACGGGGCTACATGACCGCGTTGTCGCAGCCCCTAAACTGAGGAACCAACCAAGCAACGAAGTCTAAGTATAGGTCGAGATGAAACTTATTCGAACGGGAGGTTTAAGTTAATTGAATGTTCCCAAATGTTGCTCGAGGTAAGACGGGAGTCGAGTAGAGTTGTGCCAATTTTTCGATTCATGTTCGCTATGTCTTGTGAGTGATTTTAAAGGGTTACCCTTTCTCTTATATTATTACAAGTCACTGTTATACAAAATATCTGTTTCTTTTTCTCGGAAAATAAAGATAATCAGTGATCTCCATCAACTTATGGTGCCCATAATTGTGGTAACCATCCACTAAGTATTCACCGGTGAAGCATGATAAACCATGTAGTTCCGAATTCACACGGACCGCATATCCAAAATATTCTCCATTATCCATAAAACAGAATAACTATTCGGCAGGGAGTATAATATCCATCATTCTGTCACCTGTAAGACAATGTACTTTGTAAGTCAGCTGCTGTTCAGTTGCCATGATTCCATTAAACTATCGTTATATCCTCGCACAGCCATGCTGTTAAAGCGACAGAATAGGAAAGAGGAAAAAGTGAACACTCGCAGAGGAAGCATTAATTAGCACACAATACCTGCAAACATTCAGTAATTTCAATTATTGAACTGATCAAGAATCTGGTTGATTTTATGCAAATGACATCCATGAAAGGTATGATCCCAAATACTCCAACATGACATATCTTTTTCTGCATAATATGTGTGTAATTTCAAAGTTATAGTTCTATAAAAATAAATTTGAAGTATAGAAACCATATCTGTTCCTGGTACTTGATGAAGACAACATTCCTGGTTGTATATTATTAAAGATGCACCAAATCCTTCATACCGTTAGTTTCATCTCTGGATCGCAAAAGATTAATTCATCTGAGATAATTCAACAATTATGAGCGCACTGCAATATATTTATAACACTGATTTCAGGTTATTATATCCTGATGCATCGAATCCTGTTGTAAGGAATACTTACGCATCGGGACATTCTACTACAACCGTATCTGGAAGAATATTTATAACCAAAGAAAATTTGAAGGAGAACCTGCTCATCCATACCGGAAAGAAGCATACCTCATGTACAACTTGCAAAGCCAACTTTTCAAACAGGGGGAATTTAAAGACACACATGCTAACCCATAGCGGTAAAAGGCCATACGCATGCAGTATTTGCGAAGCCAAATATTACCAGAAAGGTAATTTGAAGACACACATGTTTACGCATAGCGGTGACAAGCCATACTTATGCAGTATATGCGAAAAGAAATTTTTACAGAAAGGTAATTTGAAGAGACATTCGTTAACGCATAGTGGTAACAGACCATACTCTTGCAGTATATGCGAAGTAAAGTTTTCCTTAAGAAGTAATTTGAAGGTACACATGTTAACGCATAGTGGTGACAAGCCATACTCATGCAGTATATGCGAAAACAAGTTTGCTCGCAGAGGAAGTTTGAAGGTACATTTGTTAACGCATAGCGGGGACAAGCCATACTCCTGCAGTATATGCAAAAACAAATTTGCCCACTCAAATAGTTTGGAGGGACACATGTTAACGCATAGCGGTGCTAAACCATACTCATGCGCTATATGCGAAGCCAAATTTTCGCATAAAGGTAGATTGAAGACCCACATGTTAACGCATAGCGGTGACAAACCATACTCGTGCGGTTTATGCGAAGCAAAATTTGCGCAAGGAAGTAATATGAAGGTACACATGTTAACGCACAGCGGTGACAAGCCATACTCATGCAGTATATGCGAAGACAAATTTTCCCAGAAAGGAAGTTTGAAGAGACACTTGTTAACGCATAGCGGTGACACACCATGCTCATCCAGTATATTCGAAGCAAATTTGCCAAGAAACAGTTAATGAAGACACACATGTAAGCACAGCGGTGACAACCATACTCATGCAGTATATGCGAAGACAAATTTTCCCAGAAAGGAAGTTTGAAGAGACAATTGTTTACGCATAGCGGTGACACACCATACTCATCCAGAATATTCGAAGCAAAATTTGCCAAGAAACGGTTTATGAAGACACACATGTCAACACATAGCGGAAACAACCATACTTATGCAGTATATGCGAAGCCGAAATTGCGCACTTAGGTCATTTGCAGACAAATGTTAACGCCTAGTGGTGAGAATCCATATTCACGTAGCATATGCGAAGCCAAATTTGCCCGAACTGGGCATATGTATGCACAACTATTAACGTATAGCAGTGAGAAACAACACACATGCTGTATATGCTTGGGAAATCTGCTCGGGCCGGAATTTTGCAAACACACTCGTATAAGTGCATACCGGTGAGAATCCATACTCATGTAGCATTTGCGAAGGGCAATTTAAAGTAGCACATGTTGGCCCATAGCGTCAAAAGACCATCTTCCTTTCCCAGTTCCAAATCCTAACCTTGTTGCTAAAATGGGATTTAAAGAAACTCATCGTAGAGAGTTCTTTCTGTTGTCACATATGTGAAGAAAACTTCGCCGTCAAAGGTTTTTAAAAGCCACGATTGTTAACCCATAGCGGAGACATTCCTTACTCGTACAACACCTGTAAAGAAAAAAATACTTAGAAACGGCATCTGAAGTGCCACATGCCAACCCTTATAGGCGAGTTTCTTTCTTCGGCCAAACAAGAATTGAATGTCCTTAGGTCAATTCATTTTGATGAAATGCTATTCTCGTTAATTAAATGCGAAGTGAAATCTGTTCAGAAAGAACATTAAACCACGTGTTAAAATTCATATGCTCACCGAGGACATTTGATAAATGAACCATCGTCCATAGCTGGAAGAAGCCATATTCATGCATTATGCAAAATTAAAGTTTCTCAGCGTGGGAGTGTACCGATACATGTTAAACTCTAGAGACGATGTTCGAGGATAATCAATTTAATTTATTTGAGGATATTTCGATTAACACATAATAGCTCATAGCGGCCAGAAGCCATGTTCATGTATCATATGCATATGCTCGGAAAGGACATTTGAAGACACCTATGTTTACCCTCACCTAAAGTAGCCTTATTCATATGTTTTATGAGAATACAAGTGTGCATCAAGAGTATCTTTGAACAGGCACTCGTATATTAAAAGCGGTGAGATGTCAGATTTTCCGAGAGAAGACAATTATTGTCGAAGCACATGTTTACCCGTAGCCAGGGAAACTTTAATGAAGTTATCTATAAGAAACCCACTATCTTTTAAAGTTCGATAATACAGTATGTTTCTTAGGCCATTCTGTGAAGAGTGATATTGGTAAATCGGAGCACAATCATACATCCAAAATACCATGCACCAATGCAAGACGCCATATTCCCCTACCATATACAAAGCTTATTACAGTGTACACTGCAGAGATTATGTAAATTATCATGGGTAATGCTTAGTGGCAAGAAGATTTATTTATTGTCTACATGGGAAGCAAAATCACTATTAACATTCTTTGTAAACACAATTGTTCACCTATTGCTGGAAGAGGCCATATTCATGTAGGATATGCGAAACCAATTTCACTTGCAGAAATAATTGGCTATAATGCGTGGTAAATCACAGCGGCGATAAGCTTTATCCAAGAAACATCTCCGACGACAATATTCTATCCATGACGCATTGATGACCCACAAGATATCCCATAGTGGCTAGACGGCATACTCAGGCAGTATATGCGAATGCAAATCGTTCACAGACGACAATATTGTAGTCACATTTTAATTTGAAAACATTTTGTTGAGTGACAGTAAGGGCACTCAGACTATTGGAATTCATTTAAACGAAAACTCTATGTTATTCTATTTTCAAAATTGTGCCGAAATTTGCCAATGATAAAAATGCTTGTTATGAAAATATTATCATGTTTCATATTTCACCGCTAGGTGTCAGTGATGGTGGCATCTGGTAGAAAAAGTTGGATCTACCCGAAATTGAACTTGCTGTTAGCCCACGGGCGTTCAATTAATACGCCCTTCTATGGCCATTCGCTTTAATTCATGTGTAATAAAATTTTGAAAATTACTTCTGGACTTAATTGAAATTATTCATTGATTCATTATCTTTAATTTCTGGGCACAGGTCTTTGAATTCCTCAAAAAGAATTAGACATTTTGATTTTGATTTGACCCTGTTTGGGTCGACACTAGCACTCGTAGTGAATGATTTATGCCACAGATAATATGTTCTCTTTGTTGTTGTCAGTAAAAACAGAAGTAGATATTTTGATTTTTATTTGAAAATTTATGATAGATTTAGTCAACTACACATGGCATAGGATGTTGTCTTACGTTTGGTGTCCATTACTTGTCAGTTCAGTGTGTTACAATACCGCCAACACTCAAGTTTGGTTAATACATAAAATATTCAAAAGTGGAATAATAAAATGCCCAAAATAATAAGATTCAGGCGACGAACCTGGAACGAGTCGGCAAAACGATGAAGACGTAACCAACGATCAACAACTTAAAATGAATTTCCTACAATGAAACGCAAACCTCTCCAACAGGTGACGATCGCAGACGACTCTTGGATGGTTCCGTTCAATTCATTCATGGGCACCAAACGTTAGACCAGATCCTTTTTCACTAAATCTAACACTACGAGCGTTAGTGTTGACCCGTACATGGTCAAATCGAAATCGAAAATCTACCTCCCTTTTGACTGACAAGTTGTACAACGAGTGATTTGACTCAAGAAAATTCAAATGTTCTCGAATTGATAATTTTCTACGGAGGAATTTTTTGAAGTTGCATGATTTTGTGTCCATTTTCCGTTTTTTTCTTGTTCTAATATTTGTTCTTCTGACACGAATAAACCAATATTCCCCAGTCATGTTTTCAATATTAGTTTCCTAGCATAAAGGGTTAAAATTTGTGGTAGGAAGCCATATTTATCTTCATCGTAAAAGAATAAATAGACAAATGGAATTTAGATGACATATTGTCAAGTAGGCAAACCTGTATAATTTAAGCCATGTTTCGAACTTTTGTGGAAGGAATCTAAACAATTACCATGTTTTGTCCTAATGATTAAAGAACATAGAGACCCTTTGTTTAAGCCAATATACAACCTTTTAGGATTTCTAGTTAAAACATATAGCCTACTTTCCAAATAAAAGTTTTGTAAAAATCTAAGAATATAATGTATTCGATTAGCTTTGGGATAAAGCTGGGAGTAGGAGTTGGGAGTCAATGATTAACCTTAAAGTACTCTGTATTTTAAAAAGAATCTTGGTGTGTAGTTGTTGTTGCATACTTACAAACAGGTTAGGTCAAGTCAGGTGAGGATAACTCGGATTAGATTAGGAAAGGTTGAGTAAAGTCAGGTCAGGTGTTGTCGGGTTAGGTTAGGGGAAATGAGATTAGATTAGGTCGGCCGAGGTTAAGTTAGGTAAAATTTGGTGAGGTAAAGTTAGGTGAGATTAGTTCAAGTTATAAATGAGCCCATACAATATAATAAGCCACCAAAAGAATCAGACACATAAAAGCAGATACTGAATTGTTCCGTCACCAGAACTGTTGTATCATTTGTAGTAAGCAAATCAGACCGACAAGTCAGTTGCTATAATGGAGCTTACTACAACCAACAAAGGTAGGCAACGTGCACTCTATAAAGGCTACTCTTATAACTACAAGCGAAATAATGTAAATGGGCTAATATTCTGCCAATGCTCAAAAGATAGGTCAAACAAGTGTCGAGGGGACTTAAAAATTAGAAATTTAAAGGTCCTAAGTGTTAGTGATCATCAATGTGGTGCTCCAAACGAATCATGGTTGCTGTTGAAAAGAACTCACAAAATACTAAAAAGCAAGTTCCAGAAAAATATATTGCTGTTCAAGATAGCGAGATGTTTGTTGAGAAACATGTAACACCATTCCTAAACGCCATGTTTAAACAATCCTTACCATTTGATAAGCCTACAACACTATCAAAGAAATGCAGACTATGAAAGAGGTCCCTGTGAAAAGGAACAAAAGAAACTATATAGTTCTTGTGATGATAATGATAAGTGTTCGCATTTTTGAAGGCTACAAAAGCCTATAAGCTATTAGTTCCATTTTACGTAATTGTCGAGACAAAAAACAGAATGTGAAACGTAATTTTTTTTCTCAGCCTATAAGTGCGACATGTGCTTACATGTGTCTTACGTAACCTTGTTTAAAACGTTATAAACTGCTTTCTTAAATTAATTATTATATTCTACACTTCCTTGTTCTCTATTCAGAAATAAAAGGTTGTAGGACACTCTTTTCTAGGACTGTTACAGTGAAACTCACAACACCGATTCCATTCTCCTCTCATTGCTTGCCTGTTATACCGACCAATCGCAGTTCTCCGTTCATCGATGTTCCTAGATGCATCCGTCTGCTGCTATTTAAACAGCTGCAATTTCCTTCCTCATCACGACACATCTCGTGGCCACGATTACGACTACAGTCAACTCATCACCTACTCTCGACCAAAGTATTATGTGCACTCGAGTTTGAAGGTTGTTTGTGAAGTAACCAATAGACCTACATAAAATCCAATAACATCATCATTTTCGTCGTTCTATTTTTACGTTAGTTCATGTAGGTTTGGAATGTTTAATTTATATTTTAATATTTTTTATCGCTGTTGGAACACAAAATGTGCCCGTTTTTAAGCGTGTTTCAACCATGCGTCACATTTAAGAATTATTATCTCAAAACCCCGTCATCAGATCGAATGCAAATTTTAACACAATTGGAATGTTCTATAACTGGTTTATTAATTTCAAAATTTTGTGTGTCCAAGAAACAAAGTTGTTATCATTTTAGTAAGGTAACTTTTTCTCGGCTCGGGGTGGTTGGAAAATATAGCTCTTGGTCGCGTGTAATCCTTATACATCAAGAAGTTATGCTGTATGACTGTAAAATACGTAAATTGATTCACTTATTTTATATCGGTTTGTATTTGTTCGTGGAAATAAGGCATGATTCACCAGCCAGCCGCTCCGGGGTAAGCTGTACAGCGTTGCTGAGATGGAGCCCATCACTGCCGAACGAGGCGAGGTCGTATTTCCCCGTTCAAATATAAACCGATATAAAATAATTGAATTAATTTATGTATTTTAAAGTCATACAGCATAACGTTTTGATGTATAAGGATTACAACGCGGCCAACAACTACATATTCCAACCACCCCAAGCCGAGAAAACGTTACCTTACACAAATGATAACAACTTTGTTTCTTGGACCCGCAAAATTTTGAAATTAATAAACCAGTTTTACAACATTTCAATGTATATTGTGTTAAAATTTGGATTCGATCTGATGTCGGGTTTGAGAGATAATAATTCTTAAATGTGACAATTGGTTGAAACACGCTTAAAAACGGGCACTTTTTGGGTTCCAACTGCGATAAAAATATTAAAATATAAACTAAAAATTCCAAAACTACATGAACTCACGTAAAATAGAACGACGAAAATGATGATGTTATTGGATTGTATGTATGTCTATTGGTTACGTCACAAACAACCTTCAAACTCGAGTACACATAATACTTTGGTCGACAGTAGCTGTCGCCGCCTCTCAGTCCACCGGACATCGAGAGTACGTTGAAAGCTTCGACATGCAAACACTCTACAGCTAACCAACGTACTTGGAAAGTACTTACTGCAATGTAGGCCTTGCACCTGTTCTTCAAATTAAGTTTCCTGTCATTTTCTTCAAACTTCATCGATAAGCATGTCGACTGTTTTAATGGTTTTTATTCCTACAAGTGATTACTTATGTGCAAATGTTCTTCACATGGCGACGTTCAAAGCTAGTTGCTTTTTACTACAAATGTCAATCCTCCTGTCGAAGTATCTGGTTTAAGGACCACTTGGTCTTTAATATTTTCAACTGCTTCTCTACTCATGGTTAAATTAACCCATGGAAACTTCACCTCAGGAAACAACCAAAGGATATGCAAAAATGTGTCATTAACTTTCTCCGTATGATATCTTCAGGTAAAACCTACTAACAAACTTTTCTACTGGGCTCTCCTATCAGATCGCTCAACTTTGAATTTGAAGCTCTTCAGCTCAGTAGTTTCGGTGTCATATGTTATTATTCTAAATTGCCTTTTTTGTGGACAAGATCATTTGTCAAATATGAATATCAGTTCTTCATTTTTGCATTTTTGCATTTAAGTTCTCTAATGCATACAACTTTGGTGCTAAACCTTATATTGCACCTTCACTGGCAGAAACCAGTTTATATGCTAACTGCTAATTGTTTAGATTGTTGTTTGTTAAAAGTTAATATTGTTAAACTATACAAATATTTATGGGCTTGTCCCTTCTTGTCAAATAATTATTTACATTGTTAATAACATAGCAATATTTAAGCAACTTGCTCTCCCTTTACATTACTTTCTTTTCCCTTGATGTTGAAATTTATTTTTTGTAATGCTGAACTTAACCTTAACTCAAAGTATCCTTTTGAGTTCTTTCCGAAACCGGATGACATATCGACCGATCCCTACCAATAAGGTTCTCACACCTATAAAACTATCACCGCTTTCCCAGTTTTTGAAAGCATTAGTCTTTGAGCGCCATGAAAAACCACTCATTGATGGTATCCACTGGACTGACCCTCATACATTAATCAATCGTCCACACCTCGTACATACCTTAAAACATGGAGGTTATACTAATCACGATTGGGAAATCCAGGAAATAGAAAATTTACATAGAAATGCCTAAATTATTGTGTAATGAGTCCATGTAACTGGTTGGATAGAGTCTTAACATACATTCTAGGGTTTTGTGTAAATAATGTTTAAATACTTAAATTAAACTGTACAATAAGAAGTCCATCTCAAGGAATGCCCAGTTAAGACCCTATCAAACTGTGATAAGACCGGAAGCACTGTATGCAGTGGAATGCCTAACAAACCGCGCAGCTGGCCCGATCGAGAGACTTGAAGCTAAGGAAAGAAAGATTATTAGGAAAATTCATGGTCCTTAGTTCAAAGATGGAGGTTACAAGCTCTGGAGTAATTCAGAAGTATACTCCCACACCGAAAAGATCTCAAGTGTAATCCGAAAACGGAGAATAACAGTCTATGCCCACCTCTTCAGAATGCCAGTCAGTAGATTCTCCAATCGTCTATTATCATACTTCCGAGATTTAATGGTGATGCCTTTTGACTGGTTGAAGTGGATAAGGACTTATTAACGTTTGATATTTCTGAATGAGATATCTTGCTCAGAACCCGATTGGAACACAAACTCTGTCAGGTTCATCAAGAGGATGTAAAACCCAGCAAGAGATATGTTCACTCAGATGAATGGAAGAAATCCCATCGCGAAAGGATGAAGACGTGGTGGGCTTACAAGAAGAAAAACAGTTGAGATCTCACGGCCCCTAGTGGCCACAACGATAAAAGTAAAAGTAAGTAAAAAATATTTTATGGATATCTCTTGTTTTTCTTTATTAATATCCCCATCCTGCCACATCTAATCCAATAATCGTTAACCTTTGGCAATCTCCGGCTATGTCTGGAAATATTTGTCTTAAATAATGCAGTTTACTTGTGGTTTGTATACCGAGTAGCATAATAATATAGTGCTACCAACCAATGTTGAGGTAATAGTTATGTCGGGTTAGGCCAACTCGACAATAATTAATAATGTAGTATATAAAATTAAAATAGCATCATAAAGACATGTTGATTGGGATATAAGACAAGTAATACATTAAACTGCCGAACATAGCCTTAAAATTGTAGTATATCACAAATAAATAGAATCAAGGTGTGGAAAAGCTTGTATGTTTGAGTCTTCAGTCTTTTGACTGGCTTGATGCAGCCCTCCATGCCTCCCTGTCCTGAGCTAATCGTTTCATCTCTACATAGCTACCACACCCTACATCCGAGGCAATCTGTTTAACATATTGTAACCTTGGTCTACCCCTACAGTTTTTGTCCTCGACCCTTCCTTCCATAACTAAGCTTGCTATTCCTGGGTGTCTTAGTATGTGTCCTACCAACCTATCTCTTTTCTTCATTAGCAGTCGCCAGAAACATCTCTCCTCTCCCACTCGTTTGTAACCCTATCTACCCATCTGATCTTCATCATTCTCCTGTAACACCACATTTCAAATGCTTCAATTCTCCTCTTTTCTGCTGAACCAATAGTCCTAGTTTCACTTCCATAGAGCGCCACGCTCCAGACAAAGGCTTTCAAAAATGACTTCCTAATACCTAAATCTATATTCGATGTCAGCAGATTCCTTTTTTGTAGAAATGCTTTCTTTGCCTGAGCCAACCTACTTTTTATATCCTCATTGCTTCGTCCATCACTGGTTATTCTGCTTCCTATGTAACAGAAGTCTCCTACTTCCTTCAGCTTTTCACCTGCCAATTTGATCTCCATAGAGGTTTCTGATTTATTTCGGCTGCATTCCAGTATTTTTGTTTTACATTTATTAATTTTCATCATGAATTCTTTCCGTAAGACAGAGTCCATACCATTCAAAAACTCATTCAAATCCTCAGGCTTGTCGGCCAAGATGACGATGTCATCAGCTAATCTCAGAGTTGAAAATATTTCTCCTTGAATCTTCACTCCCACTTTAAATTTTTCTCTAATTTCCTTCATTGCTTGTTCAATGTAAAGATTGAAAAATATGGGTGATAAGTTGCAGCCTTGCCTTACACCTTTCTGAATACCAGCTTTTCTCTCATGTCCTTCAACTCGAATGACTGCTGTCTGGTTTCTGTACAGATTGTATATCACCCTCCTATCCCTGTACTTTATTCCAATCGATTTCAAAATGTCAAACAATTTAGTCCAATCAACGTTATCAAAAGCCTTTTCTATGTCTACAAAGCCATGAACGTTCTCTTATCTTTCCTTATTCTACCTTCCAAAATCAGCCTAAGACTTAGTACAGCTTCCCTTGTTCCTACATTTCTCCTGAAACCAAACAATTAAGTGGGGGTATATAGGCGGTGACAGTGACTGTAGAGAACTTATAAAAATCAAATAAGCTTATATAGTTGGTTTTCATTCACAAACTAGAGTATTCCTTGGAAACACATTTATTGTTGCCTTAAAACTCTTTCTATACCACATGGTATTTGGACCACCCCTGATGTAAGCAGGCGCGGATACAAGGGGGGTTCACGGGGGTCATGACCCCCCCCCCCCCCCAAACGGAGACCTAATTTTTTTGCAAACTCAAAAAACGAAAACACAATTACCAGACAAATAAAACTGAACGAATTTTAACTGAAAAACAGTTTTTTTTTTCATTTTATTCAATACTGAATTATCTTTATTGGAATTATTATGTTCTGTTACAACTGTACATATTTACAACTTCAAACCTCTTGTATAAAAACTATTAGTTATACAACAAAATCAACTCGTCTATTTTGTTTAGCAAACCTTGTGATTACCGAATCGATGTTTATAGTGATGTCACGATGAATGTGCAGCAATGCACGGATAGGAAACTGGGGCTTTTTTCGCACCAAAAATTTTCGCCGACCTCCAAACCGCAAGCTTGGTTGGCAATATAAGCTGTGACTTTCTCCCTTTGTCGGTATCAACTCGACTTGCCGAAACTGTAACGTACCTTGATCCTTTTCTCGAAGCTCGATGTAAAAGTCGCAAAACACGCCGTTGCAATTTGTACGAATATTTTTGGTGCGCTAAACGCATCAAATTTCTATCCATGTAGCTTGCAAAAAAATTGGTCTGGTTTTGTACGTTTGGTTATTTTGTGATTGCGCCCGCCCGCCCCCCCCCCCCCGCAAAGCCAAACTCTAGATCGATTCTCTGACCCCCCCCCCCCCCCAAAACCAAACTCTAGATTCCCGCTTGGATGTAAGGTAGTAAAATCCGGATAAATTCAAATATCTCATATGCTATGCTAATTAGCTGGTGTCATAAGTAGCAATAACAATTTAAAAATCCTTGTTAGAACTCTATTACGCCAATACGGTCGGGGCGAGAGAACAAGAGTTGACCAAGGGAGGTCAAGAGAAAAAATAGTAGAAAAGAGCTTAGCACGAGTAATTAAAGCAATGTCATACCTGTGGTCTAATGTTCGCCAACTATCCAAGATGTAAATCCTTTTAGATATTAAGAGATCTACAGATATAAGTTGAATCTGAACCACTGAATGTAACATTTGATTAGCAAACATGCAGATGTACGGGAAAGATGGGCCAAGGAAAAAACTCTAAGCAATAACCAATGTTAGATTATGGTAAAAGAATTGCTTCAGATGTAGGGTGTGATAGTTATGTGTTGATAGAATGGCTAGCTTAAGAATGGCTGATACAGAAGGCAGCATTAAACTGGTTTTGGTACTGTTGGATAAAATAAATACATCAATGTATTACAGTCACTCAGCATATACGCCTGTGGTAAAACGTTCCTCTGTTTTGTGCGAGCGTATAATCATTTACTTAAAAACCAAGAAATTCCGTGACGAACTAAAGAGCCTACTTTTTAAAATTTAAGAATCATGCCAATGATTAATCAAATAATGACGAAATTAAGTTGGTAATATCGGAATTTCTAATTAGTTCGAAATACTGTATACTTGGCATAATGTAGCCTAATAGAGAACTACAGTTGGCAGCCCTGGTGACTGAATATATTCTTAGTTCCATTTCTTAAGGTACAGAATACAAAATTAGGTTGAAGTCCAATGGATAGCAACGATGTTACATGCAGTTAAACATTGGATCTAACAGCGCGTAAAATCATGTTGGCAACAATGCCATGCATGTATTGGTCAGAAATAATCTGAAATAATATGATCCATTGTTGTGCCAATTTTTAATGCAATCCACTAGTTAGTATAGAAGTTACATGGATTTTAAAATTGGACCTATCAGCAGGCTTAGAATCATGTTGGCAGCACTGACGTATATTAGTTACTCCAAATTAATCTAGTATGCCTCGTACTATACGTGTGCAAAGTTTAGAGCTATTGGCTTGCATACTTTCCCATATATTGATATTAGGGTAACAAAAATAGAGACAGCTTTTATTAACAGTTTGCAGCCCTGGTTGCTCTTAAGCATACGCATAGTCATATCAGTTATGGCTCACATAGCACATACAAAATGTGGTTGAATTCCAATTGATAGTGTAGATGTTATATGCATTTACAAATTGAACCTATCAGCAGGCTTTTAATTATTTTGCTAACGCTGCCATGTATGGCGTCCTGGAAATTAAACTGAAATATTATTATATATACGTGTGCTAATTTTGAAATTTATACCTTCTAAAATATCCAACATGGAGCTCAAATTTCAATTGCGAATTTTTAGCAGTTGGTAGCATTGATATAATTTTCAAATACGGCATTGAGATATTCCGGTATAGATCTTTACTCCTACCCATTTTGCTTCGATTGCAGTAGCCGTTTAGGAGTTGATAGGTGGGGGGGAGGACACACAGACAGACAGACAGACAGACAGAAGGGCAGACAGATAGACACACATTTGCCCGGATCAATCTCATAAGTGAAAAGTAGGTTAAAAATCCTTGTGTTTGCGAATTGTGCGATCAGCCCTGTGACCGTTACCACGTGACCACCTGTGAAAAGCGAGTGAAGTCCCTGGTAGACTTTTGTGCACAATAAACAATATATACAAATGTGGGGTACAAAGTGTATGAAACGTACGGTATAACTGAGCGATTACCCCAGGTTGTTGTTGTAATTGAATATGAAAGTGGAACATAAGATTCGCAACATTGGAACATACTGTACCGTTATGGCCGTATGGCTGCAATAAATTCTTTTTTTTTAAATTCTTGTTAGAATTCTAATACTCTATGGTCGGGTCGAAAGAAAACAAGAGTTGACCAAGAGCTTAGTATGAGTAAGTAAAGCAATATCAGACTATTTTGGTCTAGTGTTCGACAAATATCCAAGATGTAAATCCCTATAGGCATTGTAACGTTCCCAGTCCTTCTAAGTGATCAAAGGTTACTTTCCTGACAGGGCTCCAATATTGCGTTTTCCTGGTGTACCGGAGAGAAAACGCAATTAGAATACACACCGCCTTACACACACCTCCAACAGTATACATACTTCTTACCAGATGGTTATCATAGATTATGATCTGCTCGTGTGGGAGCCAGGACATCTAATACCTTAGATGAGCCAAAGTATTTAATTGAATTTGAATGTTGAAATAGAGCACCTGAAACCTCGTTCTCCCAATCCGTGGCATAGCTGAGCCATTAACCAATTGTTTTATCGTTACGGGGAGAAGTTATGCCTTATGTTTAAGCTAGCTACTGGAAATGAAAGTCCTACCATTACTTAAGAACAAAATTTAATTAATCAAATTAAAGCAGCAAAAAGAAGTGAAAAGAGAAACAAATGAATTTACAAAAAAAATCTGGAAGTTACATTTAATTGGCGAAAGCTACAAAATGGAATGTGAATTTAATGAATTTAAACGAAAGCTGGAATCTAATTTGCAAAAAAAAAAATACAGAGACTCGATAGGAACTTAGTATCGGACTCACATTTTTCTGCTTCATTCTGATCGTGTTGTTTTTTCTCTGCTGTCATATGGAATGTAGTGTTGATAGCTCGTTCTTCAAATCTTTAGATTTAATCTTATTCAGGTCGGGAACTAATGAGTCCCATTTCTTGGCCGACTTGAGTGAATGGTAAAACCCATCTTTGTGAATATGATCCATGACACTGATCAATTTCACGTCAGACATAGTTCTAATTTTTAAACTTGGTAACTAAAATGTTGACAATCTAACATACGTACAATATGTAGATTATGTCGCTGCTCTATAAGTCAATGACAAAAGTCAAAAGTAAAGTGGTCCTCTCCAGAGCGGATGAACAGAGGTTTTATGTAACTGCAATACTCCCTCTCCGACGAAGTTCTTCTCCAATCATATTCGGGGTAGGGATGACGTATCTTCCCTCTCCATATTCACAAGTCGACAATTTCCTCCTTTATTCGTTAATGCCCCCAAGTGGTATAGCTTTGGTTGTACTTTCAAAATCGGCGTCATGATGCTTCTCATATTTGAAATCTGTGACGTCAGTCCCAAATGACTCAACTGCTTTGTCTCAAACCTCACGTTCCCGGAAAGTTTGTATATAATTCTCGTAAGTCATGTCTATTTTCGGTGGACTTCCCGTAGCGAAGCTGACGACACGCTGAACGAAATAGTTCCTAATCAAGTCTTGCATAAAATATAACCTACCATGAATCTACCTAAAATCTCCATTTTATAACTTCCGCAAACAATAATTAAAACCTTTATATATATTGTGACATGCAAAGCCCGTCTCAAACATTATTATGCATCTATTTCGATGTCTTTGTACCATCTGCCTTTTAAAGTGCCCGCTAAGATGCCTTGGTTTGGCTAATGAACTCGAGATGGCAGCCCCTATCGGCACTACAAGCTGTGGGTTGTGTCTTCAACCGCTAGAGCGAGATATAGGTGTCTTCCAGAACCGCTTCTAATCGAGACATATTTGAAAAAATATATTATTCTACGTCATTAGACAAAAGACTATATATGCATCATGCCACCAAATTACTTTATGGTGTCGTGTGAATATTATTTTGATATGCACATTGTCACAGTATGTGGCTCATTTGGATTGGTCAAATTTAAATAAACTTCGTGCATGATGGGAGTGCTTGCCTGCTCTTGTCCTCCATCTTGTGAATTGAGACTTGTAACTGATTGCTGATTTGAGAAAGACGCAAATTTTGGGTTCTCGTCTGAGACGATGCCTTTGGCCCTCGTCTCCGCTAACTTGGGGATATATCCCATTATTTTGATGAATATGAAGAATATGGTGTACAATTATCATCTGTGATATTCGTGAACGTGTTTTTTCTGCCTAAATATGGATATATGATATATTTGTTTGCATCTCAACGTATTCCGCTGGCAGCCATCTTAATTTTTTTTGTGATATAAATCCTTTAAGGATATCTCATTAGTGTTTTAAATATTAGTGTCTCCCCAAAAGGCTTTATTAAGGTATGTTTTGATGTTTTATTTATTTTAAATTGTTGGAGCTCCATATTTTTCATTGTGTACTTGTGTTTAAGTATTTTTGTCTGAAGGTTGGCTAGGCCAAAAAATGTCACCAATGAATATGTAAAATTTTGTTAAATAATATTATTCCGGGGGACACTTCTATGTTTTTCTTCTAATTTTATTATTTGGTGTCTTGCTAAGGCGTTTTCTTCTTGTTGTATTCTGGTACTGACCAGACTAGTCAATTGAGTAGTAGGCTTAATTTTGATCATTAGTCGATCGCTTTTTATTTTGATCCGTAGCCTTTTAAAATATTATTTGATCTCGTCATGTCTAGAGTTTTTTATATCTTCCTGTTTTCTCACTGGCGAAGAATTTTTTAATGTAAAATTCTGCGTTTGATGTAAATTCGTACTGATATACTTTCAACTGTCCTGGTCGCCATGGTAACTTGTTGACAGTAGTGCATTGTGGGTTTTTGATTCTGGAGTGTGTTTGAAGTGCACATTCGTGGGTTATTGTGATGTTGTTTAACTTGTTTTGGTTTTAAATTATCCTTTGGTTTTCTTTATTTGGAGTTTTCTATTTTAGTACTCCTGCGTGTATCTTTCGGTACCTTGTTTATGGTAAAGTTTGCATTATTTTCTTCCTTTTGATTCTCCGTGGACCTCATGGGTCAGTTGAAAGTATGTCAGGTGCATGTTAAGTGTTTAATTTTTTTTTGGCTTTTCCTTCTCTTACTTCAGGTAATACCTCTTGGTAGTTTTTATGTTACCTTTTATGTATCAAACTTCCTACCAAAATAATTATAGTTGTTGTAAATTTTATTTGGGTCTCTTATCTAAACGTTTCGTTAGTATCCCCTCGGGTAATTGTTAATTGGTATCGACCTTTAGCCTTGTTTTTATCTCCAGTGAGAATTTTAGGTGAGGTTTGTTTAAGTTTTTGTATTTTTATGCTGGCTGATGCATTTTCTCTTCTCTGGGGAAGCTGGTCATTTAACATTAAATATTTTTTTAAGCAAGCTAACTGTTGTTGCATCATTTCGTCGGTGGCAGTTCTGTTGGTTATCGGGGTTTTTTCTGTAGACGAACCTGTGGGTTTTCTTCTTCTCCACCTTCCTCCGTCTTTAGGTGTTCTTCTGTTGGGGCGTGTCAACTGGCGGTGAGTTGCAGTTGTGAGCGGACCTCCGAGAAAAGGTAAGTTGGCCCATACACCTTATCCCCCAAAGCGAGTAGCTGTCATATATTTATATAAAGAAATTATGGAATAAATCCACAATCGATATAATAATTAAAATATACATAATAATAATAATAATAATAATAATAAATTAATTTTGCTGCTTATAAGACACATAAATTAAGGGGCAGTATTCGGACTGTTACATCGCCCTTAGAATTTTTCGTCCAATCTTAGATTTGGGCGAACAAATTATATACACATTTAACCTAACAAATAACATCATACAAAATATACCCTTCAATACAAGAAAAATCATACATACTCTTCAATATTTACAAAAATGAATACTTTGTAGTTGCTTTAAAGCGTCAATGTTCATTTCTTTCTTCCTGATATGTATGATTTCATTCATACTAACACTCGTTTATTAGGCCGATATTCTGAGAGACTTGTCGTATCGTTTTAATTCAAAGCGTTATTTTTCTTGTCTCCAGAATAACTATAACAAATATTGCCTTCACTAATTCATCACACGACACATCACTCGCCTGTGATAATCCTGCATACTTGATTCCTCACAAGTACTCTCTAGTGAATTTACAAAATTTACCTATACGACATAAAACAACAAATCATAATGTTATACTGAACCGTTTTTATCAGGTTCATTATTTTTTGTCATATTATTATTATTATTATTATTATTATTATTATTATTATTATTATTATTATTATTATTATTATTATCATCATTTCCTTCATGTCGCATTATTGTGACATACGTTTCTCTGTCTCACCTACTGCGTTCAAACTTTGTAATTCTGCGTAAATGTTTCGTCAGGTGGTGAAACTTTTCACCCCTACTGACACTGTGTTACCATAGGTTGAAGCATAACTTGTTACTAAGCTTTGCTTCTCCCATTGGCCCCCTTTATGTTCTGGAGAGGGGGAGTTCTACGACTTATTTTTCCCGAGCGGCGTTACTGCGTTCCTTTTAGAGAAGGTGGCTTCCTTCCATTTCTGACCATCATGTGAAACGGTCACAGCCTAGGTGTGTCGGGCTTTTCGCCCGTGCCCAACGCAACTAAACGTAAGTACGATTCGATCACTTGGTTTTATCTGGCATGCTATCATTTTTGAATTTCAGTTTATCAATTTCCCTTTCTTATGATGATGTGAATTCGATCCATGAACCCAAGTCCCTTCGCCTTTGTTTACGTTAGTTTAGCGAAGCCTCTGTGTTTATTTGTCATCCCTACCTTTCATGTAATCGGTTTTATTTTTACTCAAATCTCTCAGGTCTGAAATATATGCTACTTTTCTGCGAGGCTTACCAACGCTCTGTATTACGTCACAAATTGATGTGCACTCTTTCGAGGTATCTTTCATTTGATTGTCGTATCAGAGTTTGTTTTTTGGGTCAAGGTATCATTGGAGTAACGGAGCCATGTCTCATTTCGCCTCCTATTTGATCCTTCCCTCTGTTTTAGGAAAAGTGTGTGAGCGATGGTCTTTGTGTTAGTCACTGTCCATTCGTCATGCCTTAATTCCTTTGTTTCTTCGTATGTCGTTATATTTAGACATAACTACCTCTACGTAAGCCTATATTTTCCTACAAAGCATATTTCTTAGCTGATCGATCTTTCCTTTCATTTCCTGTCCCGGTAATGTCAATTAATTTAATGTAATACTCATTTTCCTTTATTTTTATGTGTTAATTTTGTGTTGTTTCCTCTGGCTTCGTTATATTACGTAACTCCGTGTCATTCCCCTCTCCCACCCCCCACCCCCGTTTCCTACATACGCACCCTTCTCATCCCCACCACTCCCCCCCCCCCCCTTACCCCATGATTTCACAACATCATGAGCTTTTTGGAAGTCTGTTCTTGGCAAGGGCATTCTAGTCCAGGTCATCCTCGTAAGTAGAGGTGTTCTCTTATTCGACTCATCCATACTCTCTATCTTTTTCGTTTTTGTTTTGTTTTTGTATTTTAAATTTTGGTTATCGAGTCGCGCTTACGGTTTAGTTGCACATTGATTGTAAGTACATTTTAATTAATCTTGTTTCATCTTTGTTAGTGCTTAAGTTCATTTATACACTTTTCTCTTGAGATTGTTTTTGTGTCCCCCTTTCTTAGGTACCATCTTTAATCATTAATTTTATTTTATTTGTTATTAAGCGATTTTATACCTCTTCACGTTTACCTTTCATTTTGTGTTTAGATATATCCTTACTCTTATGCGCACCTGTTTTAGTTCACTTTAAATACAATAGTAAATAGTTCACTTGGTTTCGTCCTCTTTCATTTGTAATTTTAAGTTCCCTCATCTCTCGTCCGATTTCGTCGGTCTTGGCTTCGTACTGTAACGCAGTCACGACCTTCACGCTTCTGGGTTCCTCGATCAATTAGATAATTTCAATTCCGCTTTTGATTTGTTTTAAACAATTCATTCGATTCCTTTTTTGGAAAGTATCTTTCTTTCGATCCGGAATCTTGGGCCCAGCACGCATCGAAAGAGACATCCTTTCCCCGCTCCTTAGCGATCCTGTTTAAGGTGTTGTTTTCACTTCTACTGTATTTCCTCACGCCTCTGCTATTTTGTTTAACGTAAGAGCACAACGCGGTTTAGTTAACGGTGATTTTAAGGCGACAGGAAATTTTGTTTGCTTTCTCTTCTTTTTCATTTCGTCAGTGTTGTGGACGTTTTTATTTTACTTTCTGTGAAGTAGAAAATGCATTTCTCTCAAGGGTTTGAGTCCTTACCTTTGTTGTAAATAGTCGCTTTGTTAACTGTGATATTTCTCAGAACTCGCCTCACGCCTTCATACGTCTCAGTCTGGAACAGCTGCTGACAGGTTTCTTGTCATTACCGTACAGCCTAAAACCCCCGCCCCTCTTTCTCCGAAGTTTTCCCCGGCCCACTTATGGGAACCGTCTCTTTAAATCCTACGGTCACCCCGACCCCCCCCCCCCCCCCTTGAGCCTCGCGTAATTATACTAACGTTTGATGTTAGTAAAGTGTTTGTTGTCTCAGTTATGAATGGTCTGTTGAGCTATTATGTGTGTTATGATTGGGAGTTAAGTTTGTTTCATAATTAGGGAGGGTGATTGTTTTATTTTTGTCAGGGGATTTCAATGTAGGTTTTCATTTAAAATTGTTTATATACGGTAAGCTTGATGTTACTATATGTTCAGTATGGCAGTGTGTATTTCGTTGGGAAACCTGCTAGGTGAGGTCTCCGTCGGAATTAGGGTTTGGGACCTGTCCCACGGCTTCGACGCCCACTTAGGGTGTACATAGATCCTACACGAGTCGTCAATCTTTAGTATGGGATGAAGTTTGTCACGATGACCTGTAGTCCGTTATTTGAGTTTCCATGGTGTTCCAACGACTCATATTAGCATTCTGATGTAATGGGGAAATTTCGATTTGTTTATGGGAAGGAGTATGTATGTAGTGTTGTTGTTGTTGGTTGTATTTTGAGATGAATGTGTGTGTCAATGAGTTTAATGAATTTTTATCAACAGTTATTTGTGGGTGGTTTCAAATTTAGTTCAATTTTGATTTTATACCCTATTCAATTTAAACTATATATATATTACGTACGAACTATTTATTCTTTTTTATTGGCAAACCAAATATACGATAAGTATTACTCAGAGATACCAACCATTTTAGGTCTACGGCATCCTTGGTATGGGACATTGATGTTCGTGTGAACTACTCTGGCGTGCATTACCCAATTTTCTTATATTTGTATGGGATAGGCCATACCCTCTGTGTCTTTAATTTTTTTATGCGGTACCTCTGAGGTCTACGGCCCGTATATTGACACAGTAACCATTTTATTTTTGTGGGTTGGTAATATTTATTATTGGGTTTCGTGTTTGATTGATTGTATGTCTGGTCTTGATTGGTTTTATGCGAGGTTTCAGTCAGTTCTTTTTTGGAAGGTATTTTGTAACGTAATTATTTGGATTTTCGTTCTCTGTCCGGGATGGCATTTTTTAAATTTATTTTGACAGCTTCTTTGAGTTATTATTCCTTTTTATTTGTTTAGTACCTAATGTCTTTTGATGAAGGTTATTAGTACATTTTTCCCCTTTACTCCTGCTATGTATCTAGTTAGGCAGGAGACACCCGTGGCCGCCTGAGTTACACGGAGGATTTCGAAAGATGTGTTGAACTATACTTCTACCTAAGGCAATTTCCAGTACCTGCCTGCTTTTGTTGTAAGGAGCCGGCCCGACCCATTGTCCGAGCTGCAGACACGACTTGCTATTGTTCGGCAGTGCCTGAGATGGTCTGTTGACTTACATTCTTTTCTTGTAGTGACAGTGATTTGTTTATTGATATAGTTGTTTACTATTTATCGTAACTTCTGTTTTACGTTTTTGTGATATCATGTTTTTATAAATCATTTCAATCTAATGTTTTCTCTAAGATAATGTGTATTATTTTCCTGTATCTGTCATATATTTGGAGAGTGTTTCCGGTAGCGATAGCTAGTCTCCAAGTACCTGAGAAGTGGCCGGTGTATCCTTTAGACCCCGTTCACGGCTCGTTTTCTCTTCTTTCATTTGGTCTGACGACCCTGCCTATTCATACTTTTACTTTCCAGCTGGCAGAATGAATCCACTTTCCCTCTTACGGAGCTTATGTAACCCCAAATATTTCCCCGACGCAAGCCTTATTTTGTATACAGGGTGCTCCCCTTTATATTTTTTTGTGATCATGATTTAACCTTTCTCTTTCTTTTATTATTAGAAAATTGGCTGATTTCCAGAAGGTCGCCATTAAGAAGACTTCGCTTTCTCCACGTCATCTGGCAGAGTCTAGCTCAAGATTGACCGTTTTATTATCATTATTTTCTTTTTGGTACATCCATTTTTTATATGTGTGACGTATTGACGTGCAGTAGAGGTAGGATCCGCCTTTATTTCACGCCTGTACTGATCCTTTATATGATTTGAATTTTTGTTGTTTTAATTTCATCTTAAATTTTTTTTTCTTTCGTACCAAAAAAGAAAAAAATTTCCTCACCAGTGAACATCTTCGTGAATACGTGTGTATGAAAATATATGTGTGTTTGAGAAAAGAGACTTGCGTTTCGTCAAGCCTTTTATGGAAGTTATGACGTTTAAAGAACTTTTAATTAAGCTGCGTCATATGAATAAGAGAAATGTGAGAACATTTTATTATGTCTTTATTTTCATGTATGTATCTAGTGTACATGATGGAATTTTCTTTCCTTCACCCTGTTCAAATGTATCTAATCGAAGAATGTTATTTTATATAATTTTGTTATGAAAAAGAAAAAAAATCTTTTATGCTTTTGTTATGTAAAAGATTTTTTTTTGGGAGAAAGCGGTGGAATTTGAACCACTTTTCAGAATTTATTGTAATTATTATTATTATCATCATGATTATTATTATTATTATTGTCATGTGTTGTGACATCTCTATATTACGCCTCGAGAGTTTAAAAGTGCGCAGTTTGTCTGTATGTATCTCTCTGTCTAACGTTGTGCAACCCCTGGCTACATACTGCCTTGTTCTCTCGTATTGGCTAGTGTTGTTGCTACCTTGCATTTTGTTGTGCAATTTGTTCTGCCATTGGCTCTGCCAATATTTGACGCGAGTTTGGTGCCACTCCCAAACTACGCATTTGATTTTTCTGAGAGGCTTCTCTCCCCTCTGGGGGACAGAAGCTTGGTCAGTCTTAGACGCGCCGAGATGTAAGGCGAACGTGTGCATTCGGGCAGAGGCCCACCCTCATGGCGCAGCGGAATGTGAGTACGGCTCAATGTATTTCTATCTAACGCAATGTAATTGTTTTTGTTAAACGTTCCTTCTTTTGCTTAATTCTCTTTCCTTTTCAAGATGTTATTGTTAGTATTTTAATCCTTGAACCAGATCTCCGGGACCTTGCGTAATGTCATACGGCGGAGTTCTTTTTGTTGCTTTTGTTATGTGCCCACCTCACAGTTTTATTATTTTGGTTAATACCTGTAAGATTCGAAAGTATTGCGTTTCTGCGTCTTGGCTTAAATATATTTTCCTGTCGGGCCTTAGTGCTCGTCTTTTGCGTCGGTGTCTCTTTGTACCACAAATGTTTCATTTGATTGGTAGCAATTGGACCTTTGTTTGTGGACAGTATGTGTGAGGTAACGGGACTGATGTCCAACGTCCCACTAATACGTGTCCCTTTTGTTTATAGAATATATGTGACGGTGGTTAACTGGGATTTTCTCCAGCTCCGATGTCATATTATTCTTTTTTTTATATGTCGCGTTGGTGCGGCATTATGTTGGAATATAAGCCTATTTTATTATAGCGTGCTTTCGATTTTTACCGGTCTCTTTCGTCCCAAGTCAATTGTAATGTAATGTATCACCGTATATCTCATTTTCCTTTTGTTTTGTTTTTCTCTTTCGATTTTCGCCGTATTACATAACTTAATTATAATTCCCCTTGTCTTCTCCTTCCTCCTATCTCCGTGAGATCTCTCTCCCCTTTGTTTTACTCCCCTCACTCCTCCCCCTTCCCTCCGGTATGCTTACATAACATCATGAAAAGCTTCGCGTCTTAGCAGTTCGAAGTTTGACTTTTTGCAAGTTTGTCGTTTCTCTCTAACTTTTGTAAGTTTCGTTTTATTTTCTTTCAAGTTTGTATCTTTTCGTTAGATTCATGTTGTTGAGCGGTACTCAGGTTCTGTCGTGCTTTTCAGTTTTTTTTAAGTTTTTGAATTCTTTATTCTTGGTATTGGGTTTCTTTTGTATTACTGATCTTGTCATAGCTTGCCTTTTTCTTTGTTTTAAATAATATGTTTATTTCGTGTACACGCTCTTTCTTTTGTCCTTAATACATTTTTATATTTTAAGTAATATAGCTCCCTTGTCTTTTCATTTCTTACATTTAAGTTCCCCTTCCTTATCCTTATCCTTATCTCGATTTCGTCAATCTTGTCTTTGTGACGTAACAAAGGCACGATTAACACGGCTCTGGGATTTATTTAATTAATTTTATGGGAATCTCGTTTCTGCACTTTTGATTATTGCATTAAGCAATTATTCGTTTGCATTTGGTTTTTTGGAAATCATCTTTTGCTCGCTCCGAAAACCTTGGGCCCAGCACCGGGTCGAGCAAGACGTCTTTTCCCCCATCCATTTGCGACCTTGTTGATTTTATCTTCCTCTGCTACTCTGACGCGCATTATTATTATTATTACTAGACCTGTAGTGGCGCAAATGGTAGCAGAGCGTGGTTTCGATCCACGGACCTCTGGGTTATACACAATATCGTGTATTGTCTAGCAACCATCCAGAGGGTTGGCGAGTGACAACAAAGAACCTTTGTGTACCTGAGCTAACACAGCTGAGGGTCTTCTCGGAACTCGTTAACGGACCAGTCACCCTTCACTGGGTCTATACATGGCTTTATTTTTCAGCAGCTGAAAAGGAGAGTACTTTCCCTTTCGAAGACATTATGACACTATTGCATATTCCTCGTTGACGCAACGAAAGGTCCTATATACAGGGTGTCCCAAATGTATTTTTTTTAAAATGTGATCACGATTTAACTTTGTCTATCTTTTCTCATCAGAGGCTGGAGAGATTTGCAGTCCCGAGGTAACGTCCATCTTGAAGATTTCGACATCCGCATCATCATGAACTAGCAAGAACAATGATCACTATTTAATATATGAACTCACTGTATTTCTTTTTGAACGCAGTACTTTTGACGTTAGTGGCTAGTGTTGACGAGCAATGAAGGGGGTACCACCTTCATTTCACGGTCAGATTAGTCAACTGTACATTTTTTTTGTATTCTCCTAGAGGTCCTTAGTACCCAATTTTTTTTTAGTATTCAATTTTTTCCCCCTTTACATATTTTTCCTCTCTTTTTGTACGAAAAAAGAAATTTCCATGGCCAGGAAAATTCCTTTTTTTTGGGAGAGCAGGGGAATTTTGAACCGTTTTTATCAGGTTCATTATTTTTTGTCATATTATTATTATTATTATTATTATTATTATTATTATTATTATTATTATTATTATTATTATCATCATTTCCTTCATGTCGCATTATTGTGACATACGTTTCTCTGTCTCACCTACTGCGTTCAAACTTTGTAATTCTGCGTAAATGTTTCGTCAGGTGGTGAAACTTTTCACCCCTACTGACACTGTGTTACCATTGGTTGAAGCATAACTTGTTACTAAGCTTTGCTTCTCCCATTGGCCCCCTTTATGTTCTGGAGAGGGGGAGTTCTACGACTTATTTTTCCCGAGCGGCGTTACTGCGTTCCTTTTAGAGAAGGTGGCTTCCTTCCATTTCTGACCATCATGTGAAACGGTCACAGCCTAGGTGTGTCGGGCTTTTCGCCCGTGCCCAACGCAACTAAACGTAAGTACGATTCGATCACTTGGTTTTATCTGGCATGCTATCATTTTTGAATTTCAGTTTATCAATTTCCCTTTCTTATGATGATGTGAATTCGATCCATGAACCCAAGTCCCTTCGCCTTTGTTTACGTTAGTTTAGCGAAGCCTCTGTGTTTATTTGTCATCCCTACCTTTCATGTAATCGGTTTTATTTTTACTCAAATCTCTCAGGTCTGAAATATATGCTACTTTTCTGCGAGGCTTACCAACGCTCTGTATTACGTCACAAATTGATGTGCACTCTTTCGAGGTATCTTTCATTTGATTGTCGTATCAGAGTTTGTTTTTTGGGTCAAGGTATCATTGGAGTAACGGAGCCATGTCTCATTTCGCCTCCTATTTGATCCTTCCCTCTGTTTTAGGAAAAGTGTGTGAGCGATGGTCTTTGTGTTAGTCACTGTCCATTCGTCATGCCTTAATTCCTTTGTTTCTTCGTATGTCGTTATATTTAGACATAACTACCTCTACGTAAGCCTATATTTTCCTACAAAGCATATTTCTTAGCTGATCGATCTTTCCTTTCATTTCCTGTCCCGGTAATGTCAATTAATTTAATGTAATACTCATTTTCCTTTATTTTTATGTGTTAATTTTGTGTTGTTTCCTCTGGCTTCGTTATATTACGTAACTCCGTGTCATTCCCCTCTCCCACCCCCCACCCCCGTTTCCTACATACGCACCCTTCTCATCCCCACCACTCCCCCCCCCCCCCTTACCCCATGATTTCACAACATCATGAGCTTTTTGGAAGTCTGTTCTTGGCAAGGGCATTCTAGTCCAGGTCATCCTCGTAAGTAGAGGTGTTCTCTTATTCGACTCATCCATACTCTCTATCTTTTTCGTTTTTGTTTTGTTTTTGTATTTTAAATTTTGGTTATCGAGTCGCGCTTACGGTTTAGTTGCACATTGATTGTAAGTACATTTTAATTAATCTTGTTTCATCTTTGTTAGTGCTTAAGTTCATTTATACACTTTTCTCTTGAGATTGTTTTTGTGTCCCCCTTTCTTAGGTACCATCTTTAATCATTAATTTTATTTTATTTGTTATTAAGCGATTTTATACCTCTTCACGTTTACCTTTCATTTTGTGTTTAGATATATCCTTACTCTTATGCGCACCTGTTTTAGTTCACTTTAAATACAATAGTAAATAGTTCACTTGGTTTCGTCCTCTTTCATTTGTAATTTTAAGTTCCCTCATCTCTCGTCCGATTTCGTCGGTCTTGGCTTCGTACTGTAACGCAGTCACGACCTTCACGCTTCTGGGTTCCTCGATCAATTAGATAATTTCAATTCCGCTTTTGATTTGTTTTAAACAATTCATTCGATTCCTTTTTTGGAAAGTATCTTTCTTTCGATCCGGAATCTTGGGCCCAGCACGCATCGAAAGAGACATCCTTTCCCCGCTCCTTAGCGATCCTGTTTAAGGTGTTGTTTTCACTTCTACTGTATTTCCTCACGCCTCTGCTATTTTGTTTAACGTAAGAGCACAACGCGGTGCAATACATAGGCATCATATTTGAGTGCAAGCTACCCCATTATAACCATACTATAAGGCACTAGGTCACAACGCCCTTATCTGATTCAGATAACTTACTCGTTCCAGTATATGTGTCAACAGTCGGAAATGCCTCTCGTAAACTTAGTTCCCTATCTCTTTAAAACTACTAATTCTATACCAGGGCATTGACACATGTTGTTCCGTTACACACGAGTCCTTACCTGACCCCTTCCACGTATTTTCTTAAAGAGTGTGTATTATACGTGCCATACAATGTTTTTTCTCCATCCGCTAAAACATATGCACGAGGTCCAACCCTCTTACTGATCATGAAGGAGCCCGTAAAGGTAAGGAAGAATTTCTTCATTACTTTATCTGTTTTGCTTGACTGCCTCGGAACAAGTAATAGGACTTTATCGCCCACATCGAAATCATCAAGCTTTTTCTTCTTTTGTTGGCTTTTTCTATATTCTGCTGATTTTCTCAAATTCCTACTAGGCAACTGGATAATAATATCCTTCCCTGTTTGATTTCCCTTACTAATTCCCAATACATTTGCTAGTTCATTATGTGGTTTCCTGCCATAATGAATTTCCCAAGGCGAAAATTTCGTACTTTCGCTCTGAAGAGAATTCAACCAGAGTTCAACTTTCGGAAGCTGAGCAACCCAGGCCGAATGTCTATCATGAACCAAAGCACGAAAAAGACGAGATAATTCACGAATCGAACGTTCAACTAAATTCCCTTGCGGATAGCGAAGAGATGAGTGAACGTGTGTTATACAGACTTCCTCAATTTTGGTTTTCCAATGTTTTGAGGTAAATTGCGGCCCGCTATCTGTCAAAATTCTGAGTGGGAGGCCAAACTCAGGGACATACTTCCCTAAAATCAGTCAAATACATGCTTTACCGGTAGCCTTCCTTAGAGCATATAGTTTGACGAATTTACTGATTGCGTCAACTATTACGAATATGTATTCGTATCCGTACTGATCTTTAACGACCGGCCCAAATAAGTCCGCACATAGTAACTCACCGGGGTTATTTGCGATGACTGGCTGCATAGGTCCATTTAAATATCTTACTGGAATTTTTGACTTATGACAGAGTTCACACCTACCAAGAATTTTTCTAACCTCCTTTCCCATTTTCTCCCACACAAAGTAATGCTGAAGTTCATATAAAACTTTACTCGGACCAAAATGACCTAACTCCTTATGCGTAAACCACACCAAATCTTCTCTCATACATTTACGAACACATATTGACCACATGTTCCCCGTGCACTTACGTGTTACAAATCCATCCTGTAATTTGTACTGAAATCTCTCCACTGTCACACTCTCTGAGTCACCCTGTTCTAACATAAGAAGAGGCTCACACAAAACTTCATCCTCTCTCTGCTTCTCCTTAAGCTTCCTTAGGGACTCTAGCGATATTTTATTACTAGGATCGAGACATGCGCAGATCAAGATTCCCTAGTCAGCCGTGATCGTAGAACTATCTGAACACAAATTTCTGTCCCAGGACAGCATATCAGCCAAGATATTGTCTTTCACTCGAATGTGATGTATTACAAAGTCATACTCTTGCAAAGCCAACATCCATCTACTTATCCTATTGGAGCTTAACTTGCAAGTGTTGATAAATGCCAAAGCATGGTGATCAGTATAAATCGTAAACTTACTTCCTAATACGTACATACGAAATTTACACAAACTATATACAATACCAAGGAGATCCAATTCTGTAATGGTATATGGCTTTTCTTCTGCAGAAAGCCCTCGTGACGCCAATGACACAATTCTGAGATTGTCATCATCATCCTTTTGGCACAGAACTCCCGAAATTCCTATATGTGACGCATCGGTCAACAACACATACTCCCTGTCTCGAATTGGATACCTTAAAATAATGGCGTTCTCAAATCCCAATTTGAGTGCTTGAAATGCCTCGACATGCGATTGAGTCCAAACCCACTTACTTCCATTTCTCAACAATTCCCTGAATGGTTCCACCAAGCACGCATACAACAACACGAACCGGCGGAAAAAATTACAGGCGCCAATATAACTTCTTAACTCTTAAGCGTTCCTGTGTTCGATCGCATCCAAGATCTTCCCCACTCTCCCTTCTTCCGGTGTCACGCCTTCCGTAGAAATGTTATGGCCAAGAAAAGGGATCTCCTGCCTACAGAATTTAGATTTAATTAATTTAAGGGTAAAGCCTGCCTGATAGGTCATTTAGAGTGTGTTTTTACCTAGATGTTCCTCGAGAGACCTAGAACTGATGACTAAGTCATCGATATAAATAGTGACAAAACTACTAGTATCATCGCCTAGTGCAATATTTAAACCTCGAATTAGAGCTGCTGAGCTACTTTTCAAACCGTAAGGGGTTCTACAGTACTGATACAAATTGTATCGGTGGCAAAAAGCTGTTAAAGGTCTGTCTTCTTTACATAGTGGAATCTGCCAAAAACTCGAACTTTAATCTACTGAAGTAAACCCCTTCTTTCCTTCAAAACACTGAACTAATTCTTCAATGGACTGTGACCTCAACTGATCTTGTGAAATATGCATGTTCAAAATTCATGCGTCTAGACACAATCTTACCTGGCCATCTGGTTTAGGTACGGTAATTAGGGAGTTAGCATATGGGCTTGTAGATGGTTCAATGATCTTATCTCTTAACATGTCATCAATCTGCTGTTGCACTGCCTCTTGGTATTTACATGGGATAGGGTATCTATTACCTACAAAGACTTTGCGATCTATTACATTTAATTAGTGTGTGTAGCAATTGGCCTCGCCAATCCGATTCTCAAAAACTCTACTATTCCTTACTAAAACATCCAATAATTGATCCCTATGATCAATGCCTAAGGAACATTCTTCCACAGCCTGTCATAATGCATCCTCTAGATTGTCATTAGTTAGCAAACTGCCAATGAAACTAAAACCATCGTCACTACTTCCCACCTTATTGTCACCTCACAAAATCACTTTAATCACACTCTTTGAGAATAACCACTCTTACCTGGCTCATTAAATGCAATAATCACAGCTTTCTTCCCCCATTTCATTCTAATACACCTCTCATCGTAACACACCTGAACCTGATTAGCAGACAACCAATCAGTATCCAATAGCAAAGAAAACACAAGGTTTGGGATCACCAAACATACCTGCATACCTATTATATTATTAATACAAATTTCCACCAGACCCTGCTTAGAAATGACATGAGACTTTTTACCTACAGCTGTTATTTCAAAAGTTGATTTGATAGGGATTTCTTGAAATATTACACCTTCGTCTCTCATCCTATTATAAAATGACAAGCTAATGCAACTCTTGACACACCCTGTATCTATAAGCGTATCTATACGCGCCCTCAACACATTTATGCTAATGACGAAATTTAAATTTTCGATATCACTAGGTTCTGTCACCTTTTCATCATAATTGCACAAGAGATCATCTCTTACATTTAGGTCATAACCACTAAATAGAGTATTGGCTGGGTATATCAACGACTGGAAATCTGACCTCGCATTACAGTCTCAATCTAGTTTAAAGCTCCGACACCATTAGGTTCATTTACCGACTGCTGACTGGACACTTGATTACTTGCCTGGATAACCTGTATGTCCTCCCTAGGACTGGCCTGATTCTGACCTCCGCTAACCCTCAGGTTCTCTCTGTTCTGGTAAGAGCCTCGGTTATTGCTCCCTTGGTTCTGATTACCTACGTTACCTCTCTGGTTCTCTCTGTTCTGGTAATTACCTCTGCCTTGATAGTTATTTTGATTATTATTACCTGAATAATTATTATTATTGCCTCTATTGTTCTGATTATAATTCTGATTATTATGATAATTCTGATTATTAGAATAGCTCTGATTATTTCCCCTATTGTTCTGATTATAATTTTGTCCTCTCTGTACTTGCACACCTCTATTGACATACTGACTTGGCGGCTGTTCACCATTGCTTCCTAACACATCGAAACTACTTAACAATTTCTCCATTCCTGTTACTGTACCTATCGTCTGAATACAGGCGGCCTCTTTCACTCGATATGGAAAATGTCTCAATAACAATCTTACCATGTCGCTTTCCTGAGCCATCCCGTCTAGATACTTACACGTGATCACCTGATTCAGGAAATACTCCGTCATAGAACTGTTGTTCTTAGGATAGCATTTACCAAACCCCATACCTTCTCTTTTCTGACCTTGAATTTCCTCATTCCAGTACTTGTTACAGATTTTTTTAAATCTCTAAAATCTTCAAATCCATTCTTATAGACTGCGAACCATCCTCGGGTCTCTCCAACAAAAGCCTGATCAAAAATATCTACTACAATACTCCATTCAATCACTTGGTCATCTAACCTATCTTTGAATCTACTTTCTACGACTTCCATAAATTCCATCGGGCAACCTTGCTTATTGCTAAATTTAGGTAAGTCTGCCTCCCTAATGTGACTACCACTCGAACATCCTACTCTACTAACATTTCCTTTCTGCCTCATCCGTGACTTTAATTTCAACTCTAGATCTGCTATCTGTCTACCTGCCTGTTGTTCAGCCTTTTCTACTCTTTCCTTCAACACCTTTTCTCTTTGATCTAATTATCTCCTTAAAACACTCTGCTTTTCCTGTACTTCGTGAATACTCTCCACATTATTCCTACTACATTGTTCTACTTTATCTCCCAGCTCAGACTGTACTTTAGCGATACCCCTTTCTAATTGATCTTTAATCTGTTTATTTTCAACTTGAACCAGCATTTTCATGCTCTCTCCCTGAGTAGTGAGACTATTTTCTAGCTTCTCCTGTACCTTATCTAGTTTAATATCCACCTCTGAAATGACTTTAACAAAGTTTTCCTCCATTTGAGTTTTAAATTCACTTCTAATTTCATCTTTTGTTTTATCTACACTCTCCTTGAGTTTCTCATATTTCTCACTCAACCTTTCGTTAGCCTTAATCACATCATCTAATTTTTGATTATTATGCTTTAGACCCTGATCTATTTTCGTCATCTCCTGTTTTAATTCTTTATTTAATTTCTGATAATTACTTTCCATCTCCTGGTTTAATTCTTTATTTAATTTCTGATTATTACTTTCCATCTCCTGGTTTAATTCTTTATTTAATTTCTGATTATTACTTTCCATCTCCTGTTTTAATTATTTATTTAATTTCTGATTATTACTTTCCATCTCCTGTTTTAATTCTTTATTTAATTTCTGATTATTACTTTCCATCTCCTGTTTTAATTCTTTATTTAGTTGCTCAATTTTTTTTATTATTTTCCTGTCTCATTTGTACTAGTAAACTCAAAATGCTATCTTGTGCTGACATCTCCGATGAACTACCCTCTACACTAGTCGCATTAGAATTTACCTCCGCTAAATTCCTAGCTTCGTCTATATCCTTCTCCAGATTCACGCTACTATCATTCTCTTCACCATCTCCCGTCACCTCTATACCACTTCGCAGCTTCATCTTATCTTTATCCGCCATACAGACACACACAAAAAACTTATTACTACCCCCAAAAATACTTGCACTGAAATATATCCTTTTCCTCTCACGACAAACAATTGGTTTTCGGGCCTACGCTTGTGGCGCCAAATGTAACGTTCCCTGTCCTTCTAAGTGACCAAAGGTTACTTTCCTGACGGGGCTCCAATATTGCGTTCTCCTGGTGTACCGTAGAGAAAACGCAACAGGAATACACACCACCTTACACACTCCTCCAACAGTATACTTACTTCTTATCAGATGGTTATTGACAAACTGATAGAACTGGGAGCTAAATAATTAACCAAAATAATAAGAAAACCCCCCAAAAATACCAGAGATGAAAGTAGAAGGTGTTGGACAAAACCATTTACCCAGGCAGTTAAATAGTATGAACATAAGAGAATAACGAACTATGATACAAGAACACAGAGGTCACTTTTGATATATATATATAATTGACAATTAATAATATTACATGCATTTACAAGAAGGAATACAATTTAAAAGAAATTAGTTCTTGGTATAAATAGCTAATTGAATATAAGCAAGAAATCCCACCGATAGAGGAGGAAAAGGGTTGAATTAATTATATTAAATGAGCAAGAACTTGGCGGGACGGAAAGAGTCTTAAAAGACCGGACATCTCTCAGGAAGATGCTTCAGCAATTGAGGTTCCAGGACAAACCGCCAAGAAAGAAAACAGGTGCCCTCTGGACCCAGGAGAGGAGGGAACAACACAGCCAGAGGATGCGTAACTACTGTGCAAACATCAAAGCCCACTCCAAATGTAACAGTTGAACGTCGTGGTCCATAGATGGCCTATTCGAAACAAGAAGAAGAAATGAGCAAATGAAAAGTCAAAGACCAACAAAAATATCCAACGTTAAATAAACAGATAAATTACCTTTAAAGGATACTCAAGGTATGAACCGAAACTAGTTTAAGTTCAAATACGGTCTCAACTCAATGCAATCAATTAAGTTAGTTTTATTAACAGGAGCGAATTCAAGGTACGTGTGATCGCAATCAAATCCTCAAACCTGTCTCATTTTTATCGACACGAAAAACAAAAACAATTGTTTTTTTTACTGCAAGGAAGAAACGATAACAATAGCTTAGGTTGTCACCAGGCAACCCATTACACAGAATAAAATAAGTGCCATAATCATCGACACAAGTTACAGCGCCTATATGAGGCATACTAAGAAGATACAAGAAGATAAATAAAATTTATATAAAGGTACTTAGGTTAAGAAAGTCCTTGCTCTAGACCAAGATGAAGACTGAAATCTACATGGTTTGTAGCTCAGAAATAAAATAAATAACCACATTCCCCCAAAAGGTACATAGAATATATTAGATAATTGGAAACTATTTTAAATATATCGACAGATACTTTACCGTTACTTCGACCACGAGGCTAGACCAAAACACGAGAGTGAACAACAGTCCGCCAACATAAAATAACACAAAGTTAAGAAATTACAATACGTCCAAGATAATAAAACATATCGATAGAAATAAAACAGCTTCCAAAATATCTCACAATATTTACAAACCTTTTCTAAAACATACTGGTTGAGAAGTCCAAAATATTATTACACCAAGTCAAAATATCTTCAGGGAGATGTCGGAAGTACTTCCTAGTCAAGTTGGAAATGAACATATTCCAGAATAGAGGCTATGCTAGCCTTCAGGGCTAACCAGCCCTGTTTAATATCGGAGTTATAAATTTTGCATCTTGCTTGTAAGGATTCCAATAGAGAATCACTTTTCTTATTATCGCTGTATCCAAGGTAACAGCCTTTTGTTGACTTCGGCAGCCATCGGAGGAAATCGTAGATTAGAGAGTAACACGCTCCAAGCGGCAAATCCAGAAGGAGTAGTACAAAATTCTCCGTCAGATGACAGCATCCCGCGGCGACAAACGAGTTTCTGGTCGTGCTCAGCAGGTAGCGTGGCAAGTCTGTTTATCACAATCACATGCACGGCAGCTAGACCAACTCGGTTACATATTAGCAAGGATAAGGGTCACGTCAGGGAAATTAAAACGCGTCAGTTATCATAGACCAGGACATCTAATACCTTAGATGAGCCAAAGTATTTAATTGAATTTGAATGTTGAAATAGAGCATCTGAAACCTCTTTCTCCCAAGCTCTGGCATAGCTGAGCCATTAACCAATTGTTTTATCGTTACGGGGAGAAGGTATGTCTTATATTTAAGCTAGCTACTGGAAATGAAAGTCCTACCATTACTTAAGAACAAAATTTAATTAATCCAATTAAAGCAGCAAAAAGACGTGAAAAGGGAAACAAATGAATTTACAAAAAAATCTGGAAGTTACTTTTAATTGGCGAAAGCTACAAAATGGAATGTGAATTTAATGAATTTAAACGAAAGCAGGAATCTAATTTGCCAAAAAAAAAATTACAAAGACTTGATCGGAACTTAGTATTGGACTCACTTTTCTCTGCTTCATTCTGGTGGTGTTGTTTTTGCTCTGCTGTCATATGGAATGTAGTGTTGATAGCTCGTTCTTCAAATCTTTAGATTTAATCTTATTCAGGTCGGGAACTAATGAGTCCCATTTCCTGGCTGACTTGAGTGAAGGGTAAAACCCATATTTCACCTTTGTGAATATGATCCATGACACTGATCAACTTCACGTCAGAAATAGTTCTAATTTTTAAACTTGGTAACTAAAATGTTGACAATCTAACATACGTACAATATGTAGATTATGTCGCTGCTCTAAAAGTCAATGACAAAAGTCAAAAGTAAAGTGGTCCTCTCCAGAACGGATGAACAGAGGTTTTATGTAACTGCAATACTCCCTCTCCGACGAAGTTCTTGTCCAATCATATTCGGGGTAGGGATGACGTATCTTCCCTCTCCATATTCACAAGTCGACAATTTCCTCCTCCATTCATTAATGCCCCCACGTGGTATAGCTTTGGTTGTACTTTCAAAATCAGCATCATGATGCTTCTCATATTTGAACTCTGTGACGTCAGTCCCGACTGACTCAAGTGCTTTGTCTGAAACCTCGCGTTCCCAGAAAGTTTGTACATAATTCTCGTAAGTCATATCTATTTTCGGCGGACTTCCCGTGGCGAAGCTGACGACACGCTGAACGAAATATTTCCTAATCAAGTCTTGCATAAAATATAACCTACCATGAATCTACCTAAAATCTCCATTTTATAATTTCCTAAAAACTAACTAACCCCGTGGCACTACAGCCCTTGAAGGGCCTAGGCCTACCAAGCGACCGCTGCCCAGCCAATTGGCCTGCAGATTTTGGTGTGACGCGTGGTTAGCGCGTCGGGACCCTCGGCCGTTAATCTTGGTTTTCGTGACCGGGGCACTGTCTCACTGTCAGACAGCTACTCAATTGTCCTCACGAGGCTGAGTGCACCCCGTTCCAACCCTCACGTCAGTTTTAAAATCCGTGACGGAGCAGGGGATCGAACTCGGGGCCTCCGGGTGAGAGGCAGGCGCGCTACTCCCACACCACACCCCTTAAATCCACAAACCATATAATAATTAAAATGTACATAATAATAATAATAATATCAAGGGGCCGATAACCTAGATCTTAGGCCCCTTAAAACAACAATTATCATCATCATCATCATTAATATTACATTAATTTTGCTGCTTATAAAACATATAAATTAAGGGGAAGTATTCGGACTGATACAGCATTAAGGGATCTCTATTTATATGTGGAATCCGAACCACTGAATGAAAAATTGTAATTTCAAAATCTATCATACATTAACCAAGAATAAATCAAACTCATTATGCTTAGTTAAGAGGTGAGGGACCTGGCCACCACCCCACCAAGCCCTTAGGTATATTGAAAACCACGAAAATGTAGTTCTAAAACTGTTAACGTTGGAAATTAAACCCATGTCTATAGAGTTCGTAAATAGGCAGGTCTCCAAGGCCTAGCGCTATGCATTAGCAAGCTGTCTATCGAGTTCGTAAATAGTTTGGTCTACAAGGCCTAGCGCTATGCATTAGCAAGCTGTCTATCGAGTCCGTAAATAGTTTGGTCTCCAAGGCCTAGCGCTATTAATTAGCAAGCTGTCTATCGAGTTCGTAAATAGTTTGGTCTCCAAGGCCTAGCGTTATGCATTAGCCAGGTCTCGAAGGCCTAGCGCTATGCATTAGCAAGCTGTCTATCGAGTTCGTAAATAGCCAGGTCTCGAAGGCCTAGCGCTATGCATTAGCAAGCTGTCTATCGAGTTCGTAAATAGCCAGGTCTCGAAGGCCTAGCGCTATGCATTAGCAAGCTGTCTATCGAGTTCGTAAATAGCCAGGTCTCCAAGGCCTAGCGCTATGCATTAGCAAGCTGTCTATCGAATCCGTGAATAGTTTGGTCTCCAAAGCATTATGCCTTAGCAAGCTTTGCAATCTGTTGGTTCTGTAATTACATGAGTATTGGGAAATAGGGGGCCGTTGCCATATGTTAGGAACCATCCAGGCTTTTGCCTGCAGTAGAAGTGTAAAGCCACTTTTCAGAGTGGCTGGCAATAAAAGTCCAAACTCACCTCTTCTCTGTTTTGACCATCACTGGTTAGACCAGAAATAATTTACTCCGGGTCTACAGCCAAAAATGCTGGCCACTACACCGCTAGATGGTTTATTGGAAACATTAGTTAGCTCCTTTGTGGTAACTAGAAACATATATCCCCCTTGTTATTCCTGTTGCCAACTAAGTCAAAAAAAAATACAATAAGAGTCTAGGTGTTGTGTGTTTATTACGGCCTAATACCCTTCCTAACACCAACCTCAACACAAGATCTTTTTTGTGTGGTCTCTTAAAAGGTCAAGAAAAAGTATTTCTATTCAACTTCCTTGGATGAGCTACTAGGAGAGTGACAGAGGTTTAAACGCACCCCACCACCTCTCCCTCTGACGTCACATACTAACCTGCAATACATTCAGGGGAAAATCTGGTATCTCGCGAACCCATGATTCGATTTTGGCATTCGACATAACGTTGAACTTGAGCTGACGCCCCATTTGCTATGGACCACTCGTTATATTTTTCGAAAAATTTCTGAAAAATGTAGTTTTTGAAAATAGGCAATAGTTTAAAAAACAAACATGATAGTACGTTGTGCCGTGCTTGAAACGAATGGTCTTTATGTCCTTTATATTTTACCATCAAACTTTTTTATTTTTGATGTTTTTTGAAAACAGTCCAATTTTGAAATTCCTATATTTTGGAAACTAGGAATTTTACAAAAATGTTTGTTGGACGTAAATGAATAGTCCTTACCCCCTCTACTTCCAAAATAAATTTCAAGTCTCTAGGATAAAAATGCAAAAAGAGTAGTGTGGTAAGGAGAGTTCTAGACTCCCCCTACTTTCATATAAGTTTTGGCGATATCTCCCGAACGCGTGGTGGGATTTTAACGAACGAGGTTTTGTTGGCGTTGGGTATGACGTCCTCTTTGCTAAGAATATGTGTTGGTATTCAAAAAAAATGAAAATTTTTGTTTTTTGGATTGGCGCTATTTTGGAAACTGCGAATATTGGAAAAAAGTTTGTTTGACGTTAATGAAAGGTGGGTATGCCCTCTAGGTGGGCAGCAAGTTTCAAGGTTGTAGTATGAAAAAAATTAAAACCTACTTTCTCGCGAACATTGGCAATAATTGGCGAATTGATGGTCGGATTTTAACGAATGAGGTATTGTTGGCTTTGGGATGACATGCTCTTGTCTAAGAATGTGTGTTGGTATTTTTTTTGAAAATTCTTGTTTATTGGATTGGCGCTATTTTGGAAACGGTGAATTTTGGAAAAAAAGTTTGGTTCACCTTAATGAATGGGGGCTTAGCCCTCTAGGCGGACAGCATGGTTCAAGGGTGTAGGAGGAAAGAAATGATAGCCCACTTTCTCGCGAACATTGGCGATAATTGGCGAACGGATGGTCGGATGTTAACAAATGAGGTGTCGTTAGACTCGAACTGACGGAAGCTTTGCACTGGACCATGTATTATATTTTTAAAATTGTTTTTAGAAAATTTTTGTTTTTGAAAGTAGATGATAAATTGAAAATCAAATTTGATAGAATGTTGTCCAATAGTTGAAACGAATGGTCTCTATGACCTAAATTTTTTCATTAAAAACTCATTTTTAGAGAATTTTTGAAAATACTTAAATTTTTATTTATTTTTATTTTGGAATCTAGGAATTTTACAAAGGAGTTTGTTTGACATAAATGAAAGTCCTCAACCCCTTCTACCATCAAAATAATTGTCAAGTCTCTAGGACTAAAACACTATGAATGTTGAAGCTTTTTACCTGTTTTTGTAAATATTTTTAAAATAAAGTGTGTTTGTAGACAGAGAGCCGGTAGCGCTGGGCGTGTGTTCCAACGAGGCTATCACTGACCATGGTGAATACTGAAAATGGCTATTTCGACGGGGCGATGTATGGCAAAACGAGGGGTCGCTTTTTGATATTTTCCTATATGACCAACGAATGAAGGTGATTATTTTCGAAAATCCCTCTTGGCGATCTTTAAAACAAGCTAGTAAACACTGATCAGTAGCCAGACAAAATTCATAATGCTATGAGACGAATGAAAAGCAAACTTTTTTATAGTTGTTAACAACAGAACTTGTTTTTCTATGTCTGACTGGCAGCCAAGAAAGAAAAACAGAATATCTGCTCGAGAGACCTGCTTGGTGCCTGGCTAGCGAGCTAAGAGAATAGAATGTGGGTGAGAGCTGACAACATTGCTGTAAGGTGATAACAGGTTGCAACCATCTGACAACTCTGTAATTAGTGTTAATGGCCAGCCAGGCTAGCAGACAGCAGTGGGCAGGGCCCCACAGAGTTGGTGAGGGGAAAGGAGGGCAACCTCGACACAACAGGAAATCACGTGACCACTGCAGAGCCAGCCAAGAGCAGTGAGGGACGAGGCCTGAGGACCGAGAGGAGGTGAGGGGTTGGGTAAGAGAGTATTGAGCATGTCACTGCACATTGTGCGTCATTCCTATGGTAAAAATTACTGTGTTAAAATAGGCTGTGTATTATCTGTATAAAGTAATTGCATTCGTGTGATCAACATTCAATTAGTGACTATATTGGATACATGATATATTTACAGCTAAGTGTGAGATTAACACTGTTTAGTTTATTTTAATGCTAATCAATGTTTAAATTTATTATTGATTTGCCATTTTTATTAATGAATGATTATGTTTGTTTAAGATAATCCGTCTATCTGTTGTGGGAGACAGAAAAAGGAGGGAAACCCCATTCCACTAATGCCTACAAAAGGGAAGAGCAGAGCTTTTTACAAAACCCAGATAAGAATTTTAGAAAATTATATATATAAAAAGCCTGTTTTTTATTTTATTTTTCGTTTATGAAAGATGCTATTTGAAATAGATATACTTATGCTGGTTTATTTTATTTCTTTTTAGTGTGTGTTGGAAAAAATTGTCCGCTACAACTGCTGTTGAAAAAACCGAGAGCGTGTGTGTTTGGGGCCATTGCAGGAAAGTGTATGACTGAAAACTCTGGTGAGATTGTTTTTTATAAAAATCATGTCTTTTGCCACTGCAGATAGCTTAAATTGGGAACCCCTTGAGTCCTGTATCTAGTCACGAGTGTGCTCTGGTCGTGTTGTTAATGTTAGGGAAGGTTTGATTCCCAAAGAGTTTTTAGAATCTTGTTTTAACATTTAAAAAAATGAAATTTGTATAGTGCAAGGGTTGCATACAGCTTTAAAGGTGAATACAGAACTAGTGTGCGATTTCATATATAAAAAGAAGAACGTTGAGCATAAAGAGACATTTTATAGTTGCAGTAAAATGCAAGAGCTTTTGATAGCTGATAATTTGAAACAGTGGTATGATTCCAATGTGATCAATGCCTTGCTTGCAAAATTTGAGAAACTGCATTAAGGACCCAGTGGTTCAGCATTAAACAAAATCCATTACCTGCAAATCAACATTTGTCTTTTCAACCCGTTAAATGCTGGGTCTAGCTATATTAAAACTCTACCAGCGATTGCCTGCCGGAGAGCGGTGGTAAATATTGAAAATGTTGATGATAATTGCTTCCTGTGGGCTGTGGCTGCGTATTTGCAGCCAGCACAACGTGACAGTTGTCGACCCGGAATGTACAGGGCCAAGTTTGATGAATTGAAACAAAGTTTAAATTTAAATCGAGTATCGTTCCCTATGGACTTAACGGAAATCCATAGGTTTGAACAAGATAACCAGGACTTTTCGTTCATGGTGTATGGCCTTGATGGTAATGAGATTGTGGGTCCCCTTTTTGCCACAAAAGAACTGAAATGCCATCACATTCATCTTTTATATCTGTCTTACGGAGAGGTGAATCACTATTGCCTTATTAAAAGCCTAAATAGATTGATTAGCAGTCAAATGTCTAAATATCAATGTAAAAACATATTTGTGACCGTTGCTTGCAATATTTTGGAAACCCTATGCTTTTGGAACGTTATAGGGTAGATTGCGTTTCTCAGGAAGCCGTGCGAATGATATTGCCACAAGGGGACAAGGCTGTGATAAAGTTTAAGGACATTCATAAGCGTGACACAGTTCCCTATGTGGTATATGCAGATTTTGAAGCACTTACCACACCCATGGCGGGATGTGAACCAGATGTGTGTCTATGACCCCACGCAATCCGTTTACAAATCCCATGAGTGGCCAGATTGTGCCAGATGGTTTTTGGATGAACTTGTTAAGTTAGCCGACCCTGTATAGGGATTACTGAACCACCCAGTACCCATGAACCTATCTCCAGAACAGCAGCAGCAGTATGAGCATGCCACGACATGTCATATTTGCGAAAAGCCACTGATCAGTGCTGAAGACACCGTTCGTGATCACTCGCACTCGCAGTTTCGTGGAGCTGCGCACAGTAAATGCAATTTGAACTTCTCAGCTCCTCGTTTCATCAGTGTCTTTTTCCACAATCTGGCGAATTATGACATTCGGTTTTTGCTTCGTGAATTGGGTCATGTCAACAAGGGCTCGTTTATCATTATCCCCCAAAACCTTGAGCATTTTAAAGCCCTGACATGGCGGTTGAGCAAATTTAGCATTCGATTTAGGATTCCTTTAAGTTTATGGCATCCTCGCTTAACAGTCTTGTGAATGGCTTGCATGAAGAGGAATTAAAAATACCAGAATGCATTTTTATGATCCTAAACAATTTCAATTGTGCATTCTGAAAGGTATATTCCCATATGATTTTTGCAACAGCTGGGACGTGTTAAAGGAAAGAAAACTCCCACCGCAAGAAAAATGTTACTCGAAACTAACACGCAGTACCGTTTCCGATGAAGACTATGCACATGCATGTAAAGTTCGGCGAGTGTTTGAAACCAAGACGCTAGGTGAATATGCTATGCATTACCTAAAGCTGGATGTGTGGCTGCTCACCGATGTGTTTGAAAAATTTCGTGAGTTGTGTCAGCACATTTATGGTCTTGACCCGGCTTACTATTATACGAGTCCTGGGCTCTCGTTTGATGCCGCTTTAAAATACACTCAAGTGGAATTGGATTTACTCACTGATGTAGACATGGTTTTATTCTTTGAAAAGGGCATTCTCGGTGGCTTTGTGTCACTTAACCAGCGCCATGCCAAAGCGAATAATGTCTACATGCCTAATTATTCACCAGACAAACAAGAATCATACTTAATGTACCATGAAGTGAATAATTTGTACGGTTACGCCATGAGTCAGTCTTTGCCCTATGGGAAGTTTGCTTGGCTGACAGACAAACAAGTGTCAGAATTTGATGTGATCAAGGCTAGCCAAGAAACAGGCCGTGGATATGTGCTAGAAGTGGATATTGAATATCCCTCATACTTGTACGATGAACATGCCGATTTTCCATTCTGCCTTGAGCAAATGGTTCCCCCTGAGAGTAAAGTGAAAATTGAAAAACTCATGGGCACACTTTACAACAAAAATCGGCATGTGCTACATATCCAAATGTTAGTGCAATGTCTAGCCCAAGGCCTTGTGTTGACGAAAATCCATAGGGGTATTTTCTTTGCCCAAAAACCATGGCTCAAGCCATACATGCAACTCAACACAGAGCACCGACAAATGGCAACACAGCAGTTTGAAATTCATTTTTTCAAATTATTGAACAACTGCATCTTTGGCAAGTCCACGGAGAATGTCCGCAAATACCGTGACATTAAATTGGGGAATGCCTGGGAGGGGCTGTGGGGTGCCCGGCGGTACATTGCCAAGGCAAATTTCAAATCGATCAACATTATCGATGAAGATTTGGCCACCATTGAATTGAGTAAAAACCAGCGTGACCATGGATTATCCCATTTACTTGGGCCAAGTCATTTTAGACTTTTCTAAATCGGTCATGTATTGATTCCACTATGAGTTTGTCAAACGCCATTTTGAGGATGTATCTCTTTTGTATATGGATACGGACTCATTAATGTACCACATTCGCCACTGCAACACCTATGACGTCATGAGGCAGCATAGTGACTGGTTCGACACCTCTTCGTATAGCGCTGAAAACGTGTTTCAGCTGCCCATAAAAAACAAGAAGGAAATGGGCGTTTTAAAAGATGAATGCGGTGATTCCCTTATGACGGAATTCGCATGTTTGATCTCGAAAATGTATGCTAATCGCACACTAGACTGTAAGGAAGCCAAAAGAGCAACAGGTGTAGGTAGGGCAGTGGTAAAATCACTACGTGTAGATGACTACCTAGCGGTTTTACGCACTGGCACAGGTGCAGGATACAATCTAGCAACCATCATTTGAATGTTGTGGAATAGAGAAAACGTACCCTCGCCTCCATGGATAACAAACGTGTGTGGGCTGATGACCTGCTCACGAGCATGCCCTGGGGTTATGACCGCAAGGAGGAGGAGGTGTAATTTTTCTGTTTGTTTTTTTTAGGCAAATGGCTTTTTTGCAACTCTTAGATTTAGTATTTTGTAGATATTGGTTTTTGACATTGTAAATAGTAGATTTTGTAAATAGTGGCAACCCACTTGGACCTTTTGCTCTTTAAAAAAGTTCTATGCAACCTAATTTTTAATTAAATTTTAAATTTTAGAGAGTTGGGAATTGGAAAAGTGTATATAGTTTAATTCTTTTAAAGCTGTACAAAGTTGTAGTTTTTTTGTAAATATTTAATAAGTAATAGTATTTTTAATAACTTTAATTATTTTTGTAATGTAAATTATAAATGGTAAACTAAAAAGGTTCTTTTGGGATAAGTGTGCATGTCGAGAATGTGCTTTTGGGAATAAATAACGTGGTTGTGTTTGTTTCCAAACACACGTGTGAATGTATGAGTAGAGAGAAAGCTGGGGTGTATGTATGACCAGAGCAAACACAGTGAGGTAGGGTGGGTGTGGAGGGGGGAAATTTTCACTTATATACTCATTTTGTCATTTTTTTTTTGAAATGTAGCCGCAAAAATGCATTTGTTTACCAAGGACATTTGTAAAATAAACCATCGCCCATAGCAGGAATAAGCCATACACGTGTATTGTGCAAATTTAATGTTTCTCAGAGTGGGAGTGTACGGATACATGTTAAACTCTAGGGGCGATGTTAGTGAAAAATCAATTTCATATGAGTGAGGATATTTCGAAGCCATGTTCAAGTATCATATGCATATGCTCGGAAAGGACATTTGAAGACACATATGATTACCCACATCAAAAGTAGCCATATGCCTATGTTTTATGAGAGTACAAGTATGCTTCAAGAGTATATTTGAACAGACACTCGTATATTCACAGCGGTGAGATATCAAATTTTCCAAGAGAAGACAATTATTGTCGAAGCACATGTTTACCCGTAGCGGGGAGAAACTTTGATCAAGTTATCTCTAAGAAACCCACTTTCTTCGAGGGAAAGTTCGAAAATAGGTCTCTTTGGCCATATTAGTAAAAGTGATATTCGTAAATCGGAGCTCAAGCATACGTCAAAAACACGATGAACCCATGCAAGACGACATATTCCTCTACCATATGCAAAGCTTATAACTGGGTACTTGTAGATATTATGGAAACGCTCATGGTAATGCATAGTGGCAAGGAGATATATATATTGTGCACTTGGGAAGCGAAATTACTGTTAACATTCTTTGAAAACACAAGTGTTAACCCATTGCGGGGAGACGCCTTATTCATGTAGAATATGCAAAACCAATTTTATTTTGGAGAAAGAATTACTGTTAAATGAAATCACTCAGACTATTGGAATCCATTTAAACGGAAATTTTTAAATTAATATATTTTCAAAATTGTGCCCACAGCGGCGATAAGCTTTATCCATGAAAATCTCCGACGACAGTATTCTATCAATGATGCTTTGATGACCCACAAGATATCCCATAGTGGCTAAGCGGCATACTCAGACAGTATATGCGAATGCAAATACAATCATTGTAGTGTCCCATTTTAACGTAGAAAACATTTTGTTACATGACAGTAATCACTTAGACTATTGGAATCCATTTAAACGGAAACTCTTAAATTAATATATTTTCAAAATTGTGCCCACAGTTGGAAAGGATATAAATGCTTGTTATGAACAATTTATCGTATTTCATATTTTACTGCTAGTTGTCAGTGATAGTGTCATCTGGTAGCAAAAGTTGGATCTCCTTGAAATTGAACTTGCTGTTAGCCCATGGCCGTTCAATTAATATGCCCTTCTATGGCCATTCGCTTCAATTCATGTATAATAAAATTTTGAAAATTACTTCTGGACTTAATTAAAATTATTAATTCATTCATTATCTTTAATTTCTGGGCAATTGATCTTTGAATTTCTCAAAAAGAATGAGATATTTTAATTTGACCATGTATGGGTCGAAACAAACGCTCGTAGTGACTGATTTAGGCCACCGAGAATATGTTCTATTTGTTTTTGTGCATGATTTGTCAGTAAAAACGGAAGTAGATATGTTTATATTTATTTAAATATATATGAGAAATTTAGTCAATTACACATGGCAAAGGATGTTACCTTACGCTTAGTGTCCATTACTTGTCAGTTTAGTGTGTGTTACAATACCGCCAACACGTAAGTTTGGTTAATACATAGAATATTCATAAGTGGAATAATAAAGTAATAAAATGCAGAAAGTAGTAAGATTCAGCGACGAACCTGGAACGAGTCGGCAAAACGACGAAGACGTAACCATTGATCGATCAACAACTGCGAATTAAATACCTACAATGATACGCAAACCTCGCCAAAAGGCGACGATCGCAGACGACACGCGAAGGGTTTCGTTCAATTCATTCATGGGAACTAAACGTTAGACCTGATGCTTTTTCACTAATTCTATCACTACGAGCGTTAGTGTTGACCCATACATGGTCAAATCAAAATCGAAATATCTACATCCGTTTTGACTGACAAGTCATGCTCAAAAATCTTAGTTCCCAAGTTGTACAACGAGTGATTTGACTCAAGAAAATTCACATGTTCTCGAATTAGTTATATTCTAAGCAGGAATAGTTTGAAGTTGTATGATTTTGTGTCCATTTTAATTTTTTTCTTGTTTTAATGTTTGTCTTTTTTGTACTTCCGACTCGAATAAAACAATATTCCCCAGTCATGTTTTCAACATTAGTTTCCTAGCATAAAGGGTTAAAACTGTGATTATTTGTATTAGGAGGCCATATTTATCTTCATCATAAAAATATATAGACAAATGGGATGTTGATGACATTTTAGTATATCATATTGTCAAGAAGGCAAACTCGTGTATTTGAATCCATTTTTGAACTATTTTGAAAAATTCTAAAAAAGTCCTTGCTTTGTGCTAATAATTAAAGAACATAGAGACATTTTGTTTAAGCCAATATACACAACTTTTAGGATTTCTAGTTTAAACATATAGCCTACTTTCCAAATAAAAGTTTTGTAATTATCTAAATATATAATGTTTTCGACTAGCTGTGGGATAGTGGTGAGAGTAGTAGTTGGGAGTCAATGATTAACCTTAAAGTACTCTGGATTTTTTATAATCTTGGTGCGTTGTTGTTGCTTACTTGCAAAGAGAGTAGGTCAAATCAGGTGAGGTTAGCTGGGATTAGATTAGGAAATGTTTAGTAAAGAACGGTCAGGTGTGTTGTTTTGTTAGGTTAGGTGAAATGAGATTAGATTAGGTTGGCCGAGGTTAAGTTAGGTAAAATTAGGTGAGCTGAGGTTAGGTGAGGTTAAGTTAGGTTAGATTATGTCAAGTTACAAATGAGCTTATACAATATAACCTGCCAAAATAAGCCATCATATGATAAGCCGCCAAACTCATCTAAGATATGATAAGCCACCAAAATAAACTGACACTAAATCATTCCTTTATAAGAACTGTTTTAACATTTGTAGTAAGCAAATGAGACTGACAAGTCAGTTCCTATAATGGAGCTTACTACAACCAACAAAGGTAGGCTACGTGCACTCTATAAAGGCTACTCTTATACCTACAAGCGAAATAATGTAAATGGACTAATATTCTGCCGATGCTCAAAAGAAAGGTCAAAAAAGTGTCGAGGGACTTAAAAAGTAGGAATGGAGTGATCATCAATGTGAAGAAGTGATTTGTGGTGAAAGATGGGGAAACAGGAATAAGGAAGGAGAGAGATTGCTGGAACTGTGCAAGATAAATGGGCTAATGGTTGGAAACACATGGTACAAGAAGAGAGAGAGCCATAAAATTACTTGGTTCTGCAGGGATTTGACTAGGAAATCAGTGGTGGACTACATTCTATGCCGGAAGGAGACAAAGAAGAGCATCACGGATATAAGGGTAATACCTTCAGAAGCCCTGGGCAGTGACCACCGTCTGCTGGTCGCCAAGGTGAGGGGAGTGAAGGAAAAGAGGAGAACAGAGAACCAAGAAAGAAGAATAACGACATGGAAGCAGGAGGAGGATGGAAATAAGGAGAAGTTCCAGATATTAGGGAGGAGCGAATTACCGGAGGATGATCCGAGAACAGGTGAAGAAGAATGTAATAGGTTCAGGGACGTGTTGGTAGAAGCAGCGGAAGTCGTGTGTGGCAGAACTAGTGGAAAGAAAAGGTGGAAGGAAACACCATTGTTGAACCCCAGTACTAAGGAAGCTGTGGAAAAGAAAAATGAAGCATTCAGGATTAGGTTCCAACAGAGGACAGACAGAACAAGTGAAGAGTACCATGAGCGGAAGAAAGAAGCAAGAGAAGTAGTGAAGGAAGAGAAAAAGAAATGGCTGGAGAAATGGACAGGAATGATGGAGGAAGACTGTGATGGCAGTAAGAAAGTGTTGTATGGAATGATAAAGGCAAAGAGAAGAGCAACAGGAGGAAATGTCAGAATGGTGGACAGGATTGGAAAGGAGGTTGAAAATAAGGAAGAAATAAAGGTTATCTGGAGAGAATACTTCAAGAAACTCCAAAATCCAACAAAAACCAGCTTAGTGGACATTGTGGAGGAAGAAACAGACAGTGACCAAGAAATTTCAGAGAAGGAATTGACATGGTAATGTACGCATGTGAGTAATTTCCATGGAAAATATGCTTCTGCCTCCAGCTAGCATCAGTCCTCAGGTGTGTACCGTTCACCCACTGAGCAGTTGCATATTTTTGATCTGAGGCTAAAAGGTATCAACTCTACAATAATAAGACACAACTCTATTCTAAATACTTTAATTGAGCTTTAAATCATGGCTTCACACAGACAAAAACACAATCCCAACAATAATACACAAAACAATGCAAAACTTATTCCATCAATCCACTATTATTCGCATTATTTACCATGGGATTAACATGAAATTCACTCTCAAGAGCGCTGATGCACTGGTAAAATACACACACAACTGTTCTTACAATCTTACGTCACTTGTTGTGACCACTTTAATTTCACAATCTAATTACTTATTATCAACACATTTTTACTTTACATTGTGCGTACAATTATGTTCTGTATTTCTCTTCCCACCAAAATGCTCTACCATGCATTAACCAATTTATGAGTTGCACATCAGAATAACTTGCAACTCCACTGTTACTTGTAATTCTACCCTTTTTGTATGTCCACTGTACACCGTAATGAGTGTACTTTCATAATGATTCCGTTACCGCTGTGTCGGGTGAGATTTTATGCTACCCTTGCGTGGGCGTAGCGTGTGACATCTGGTATCCACCTACAGAAATAGGTGACAATGCCAGTATAAAAATGCAACTTTTAACATCTCATAAGTCTGCCAAATATGAAGTTATCAGAATGATCCTTAATTATCAATGTGTCTCAAACCACACAAATTCATTATACAATACTACAATGATTCTTTTATAACAAACAGAGTTTCATAGTTTCTCCCTCTTAAAACATTATCCTCCAAGCCTGGGTAGGGAACGGTCTCTTCTCATCCCCTGCGACCCTTCCAAAATACAACGGGCTCCGCACCGGGCTGTAACAAGATGCTCGTTACTTCCCTTCACGCCCCTTTCCTGTCCAAGCATTAGCCCGTGGCTTCAAATACAATAGTGCCGTCTCAATGACCCACACAACACATATGATCTAACTGAACTGAATGCAAGACGGAATATGGAATTGTTTAAGCATTTATTCCTTTCATTAGGATATTAATAGCTGGCCTCAACAGGTCCATTTACATTTATATGAAGGAAACAAGATTCATCAAACACATGTCGATTTGGAATAGCCGGCATCTTTTTGTCAAAGAACACGGTCAGGCACAACCTCCTGCCGTCCAAATTCACTCCCAGGAGCTGAATTTATTCACACAATAGCTAGTTCTCAGTCGATGTCAGGTGTCATGATGAGGTGTCCATGGTATCCTCCCATACACCACTGGATTCGAACCCGGAACTTTTCATAGCAATACTCCTCACTAAATACGCTCGGTAGCAATAATATTTCTCTGTATGCCCTTGGCTATACGAGATTTCACACGTCGATTAGACTACCTGGCTCCCATGACCATTGTGAGATGATCCTGTCCTTTAATTAATAAGATAATCTCTACCAATTACTCTTATAAGCTTATTCATCAAGCTGATTCAATTCACTACTAAACACTTACATTTCCTATCTCCTTGCATATTTCTTTCCATTATCATAATATACTCTGATATTAAATTCCTTTGCTTGGGCCATCACTTGTAATACTACTGCTTGGATACACAGTTATTCAAATTAGCATATATTTGGCTTACAAGCATTTTTCCCTGATGTATATTTATTTTTATTATTATTATCACTGACATGAATTTTCCTACTCCGACACAACGTAACCATATTTATATCATCAATAACCGAACATCCGTGTTCGTTACGTTAACTTTCTATTTAATTCAATTGCCATTTCTACGTTAGTGGTAACGATTTATCCACACAATGATGTACAAAGACATCTCAACCTGACGAAAATCAACATAACATTAATATATGAAGGTTCTACCTCCCAAATTTGACTCTCATTGGCATCTTCTACAATTTTTGAAACTACTCAACATAGAGTGGACTCCACATTCACTACAAAATCATGGTTTTAGGTACTTATATTGGCTAATCCGGCGGCTCCGACCATACATTCTTTCCGTTAATGCCCGCCATCATTTGCAAATTAGCAAGGCATTATTACACTTTCCACACACATTTTACATTCTTTTTCCATTACAAAACACACTACACCTTGCTTCTTCATGTTGAAGCTATCGCTTACTTTTCCACAAACACGTTATATTAATTACTAGCAGAAGTACCCGTTCTTCGAACGGTGTTCGTAGTTAACACCAGACATTATCAATTGAGCTACTGTGCAATGGTTAGCGGTTTGTCATTCCATCAAGTTTATCAGAACGAAGTTAGTTTACTGGGAATATCACACACACTGTTAATTTAAGGCCCTTAAAATGTAGTTTTCGGAGACCCTTTATAGATTCCCGAATTTTCTGTCTCACATGGAGAAGCGCAACATATGCTTTGGTCGTCCTTGTAGGATAATTTTTATATTTCGCATATTTTAGCATATATTGAGATGTTTTTCTCTATATCCACCCTTCTACTGTATGGAAAGTACGGTGAAGAGTTTTATAAATGATTGGTGTATTGACTCTCATGGTTACAATACCTAATTTTAATATGCACCAAGCATCCGAACACGAGTTATAGGCGTAGGCTACATAAAGATACAAAGAAAGACAGACAGACAATTCTTTTGTCTACAACATATTACCCAGATATCCAAATATCGGTATATCTACCACATAGTATCAAATAAAATCATCCTTTCGATGAACCCGTATGTCGACAAAAAAAAGTTAAAATGTGCTCTCAGATTAAATTCACCTAACGTGTACTTCCTGACGTGAAATAGAATTGAAAGCCTTGAAGACGAAACGTAATACACGTCACATAAATACTGACCCTCTACGATGTGCTAGGTGCCCATACACAGGAAGACCCCTTTCATAAATTATAAAGGATTGTGGTGCATGAAAATTCAGGTTCTCTAGACTCAAATTGCCCAAATTCCTAAAAGCCGCAAAAAATGCTAGTTCAATTCAGGAATTTTTGAAAATAATGTTGCTGTTTGGAGATATAATAGACCTTCTGTACTATATATCGAACGTGAAAATTGCATGAAAAAATTCTAGGTTACCCCTTCACCCCCTTAATTGCATTGATGAATTATACGGTCTACGTTAGTTCCGTGATAACCTTATAGCCATTTGCAAACTTTCACAGAAATGTAATAAATGGAGTGTCATTTCTTCTTACAGAAATAGATGGAAAGTTGTATGCCACCCCTTGAGATAATGTTCTCATGGTTACTGATTTGCATTCCTTCATTAGTTTGTTAAATTAAATTAAATTAGTTTTCTGGGAATATTTCAGAAACTGTTGGATTTAGAGCCTTATAATGTAGTTTTCGAGGACCCTTTAGGGCCCCCGAGTTTTGTTGCTGGCACCGAGGGGCTTTATCTCGTCGTTGTACGCCATAATATAATACTACTAATAATATAATATAGGGAGAAATTATAACACCTATTTTTTATTATTTTTTATTCAGCCAATGGCCATGTACTTTTCTTTTCAGGACGGGCCAGGGAAGGGATATTATCAGAGAAAGAAGCATTCACATCGCGCTTGAGCAAAATGGAAATGGCCTACCATTTAACTAAGTACATCTATAAGAAAAGGTCAATATCCTTCAACGCAAAACTAAAACATTACTGCAGTGTCATCCGTCCGGAGGTCTTACATGCTTCTGAATGCCTCACGATGAACAAAAAAGGCTTGGTCGAGAAACTGGAGGCCAAAGAAAGAAAAATTTTGAGAAAGATATTGGGTTCCATCAAAGACAATGGGGAATACAGAAGACGGCATAACCATGACCTATATACTCATGTGGAGAAGATAAGCAACGTCATCCGGAAGAGAAGGTTACCATTTGTTGGGCATGTGAAACGAATGAGCCCAGCGAGACTGACCAACCGCAACATAACTTACTTTCAGGAGAGGAAAACAAACTGGGCCTGGTTCATTGAACTGGATAAATATCTGAAAGAAGTGGGGATTACACCAACAGACATTCAGGAGTGCGTCCCACTCAAAGGGAAACTTCAAGCTTGTAAAGATTTCCAAGAAAAACCGAAGCTGAAAACGGGAAAGATTTGGACCCAGGAACGGAAGGAAGTCCACCGAGAATGAATGCGGGCGTACAGGGCAAACATCAAAGCCAGTAGGAGACGGTTAGAATGACGCGGTCCATAGATGGCCTATACGAAATGAATGAATGAATGAATAATATGGGGATAGGAATATAATAGACCTGCCGTACCACACCCGCAGGTGTAAATCGCGTGAAAAAATTCTAGAGTACCCCTTGATCCCCTTAAGCGCATTATACGTATTGATGAATTTTACGGCTTAATTTGGTTCCGTGATAACCTTCTAGCCGTTTGCAAACTTTCACACTAATGTAATTAATGGAATTGCATTGCGTCTTACAGCAATAGATGGACCTCCGAGAATCCGTTGGCATGGTTACTGGCTTGCATTCGTTCATTAGTTTATTAAATTAAATTAGTTTTCTGGGAATATCTCAAAAACGGTTGGTCTTCGGTCCTGAAATGTGGTTTTCGGGGACCCGAGTTTTGTCTCTCACATATAGGGGCTGAAAATGAGTTTTGTCTCGTCCTTCTACGCCTATTTCAGCATGTATTTTAAGGGGTAGGCCCCCTTTTATGAGAGGTATGGAGAAGAGTTACATCAATGATTAGTGTCGTGCCTCTGATGGATATCTGTACCAAATTTTACGTTGATACACCCAGCCATTCTCGTTTTATAAGGGAACAAATTTGTCCACAGACAAAGAAAAAAAACGAACAGACAGACAGACAAAAATATTATTTTCGCGCGCATCCATCATAAAACAGTCTGAAACGTGTAAACAACTGAAATTTCCGTAGAAATTCAGAGAAAAACACACAAATTTTCATTTGGTGTATATAGAGAGATATACCGCACCGCTAGGTGTTGACCGTGTTTTATTGCACAGATTTTGGTTTTACTCGCTAACCGTTGGAGATATACGAAAAGTGATAAGGACCCTTCGGATAGAAAATTAAATGTTAAAGCTCATGTATACCATCAAGAGTTTGCTATTTCTTAGCGTTCTCTTTTTATTTGAAAAGGAAATACGAAATTTTGAAACCAAAGGGTGTAGTGACGTGACAAATGTCGGTTTTACTCGCTAACTGTTGAAGATACACGAAAAGTGATAAGGACCTTTCGGATAGGAAATTAAATTTCAAAGCTCGTATTTGCCATCAAAAGTTTGATATTTCCTACCGTTCTCTTTTTATTTGATATGGAAATATGAAATTTTGAAACCAAAAGGTCTAATGACGTCACTAAAATGGTCGCCGTTTTTTAATAGTGCAAAATTTCGAAATCAAAAGTATCCTATGTGTAAACCTGGTAAATCAGCTACATCCATGCAAAATTTCATTTAAATCGGACCACTGGTTCTTGAGTTATTGAGTAACAGACAGACAGACACACACCATCTCATTTTTATATATTAGTACTAGCAGAAGTACCCGTTCTTCGAACGGTGTTATATATTAACACCAGACATTATCAATTGAGCTACTGTTGCAATGGTTAGCGGTTTGTCATTCCTTCTTAAGTTTTTCAGAACGAAGTTAGTTTTCTGGGAATATCACACACACTGTTAATTTAAGGGCCTTAAAATGTGGTTTTCGGAGACCCCTTATAGACTCGCGAATTTTGTGTCTCACAATGAGAAGCGCAACATATGCTTTGATCGTCCTTCTAGGATAATTTTTATATTTCGCCTATTTTAGCATGTATTTTGAGACGTTTTTCCCTATATCCACCCTTCTACTGTATGAAAAGTATGGTGAGGAGTTTTATAAATGATTGGTGTATTGACTCATGTTTGAAATGAAAATCCACAGCCTGCTTCCAGTCTCCGACCGGGTCAGGAATGGAATGAATGAAGCCCCCATCTAGCGGCGAGGATATGAACAGTGCCGGCTGCCGAAGCCTGTCGCACTTCCCTGGGGCAATGATTAAATGAATGACAGATGAAATGAAATGATAGTGGAGGGTGTTTCTGGAATGAAATATTGACAGGTAAAACCGGAGTACCCGGAGAAAAACCTGTCTGCCTCCGCTTTGTCCAGCACAAATCTCACATGGAGTGACCGGGATTTGAACCACGGACCCAGCGGTGAGAGGCCGGCGTGCTGCCGCCTAAGCCACGGAGGCTTTATTGAGTCATGTTTACCATACGTAATTTTACGATGCACCAAGCATCCGAACACGATTTATAGGCGTACATAAAGATACACAGAAAGACAGACAGACAATTCTATTGTCTACAACATATCACCCAGATATCCAAATATGGGTATATCTACCATACGTATCAAACAAAATCATCCCTACGATGAACCCGTATGACGACAAAAAAAAAAAGATTAGTTAAAATGTGCTCTCAAACTAAATTCACCTAACGTGTACTTCCTGACGTGAAATAGATTTGAAAGCCTTGTAGAGGAAACGCAATACACCTCACATAAAAAAATGACCCTCTACGTTGTGTTAGGTCCCCATACACAGGAAGACCTCTTTCATAAATTATAAAGGCTTCTGGTGCATGAAAATTCAGGTTATTTAGCCTCAAATGGCCCAAATTCCTAAAAGCCGCAAAAAATGCTGATTCAATTCAGGAATTTTTGAAAATAATGTTGCTGTTTGTAGATATAATAGATTTTCTGTACTATATGTCGCACGTGAAATTGCATGAAAAAATTCTAGGTTACCCCTTGACCCCCTTAATTGCATTGACGAATTATACAGTCTACTGTACGTTGGTTCCGTGATAACCTTATAGCCATTTGCAAACTTTCACAGAAATGTAATAAATAGAGTAGCCTAATAATAATATCGTATGGCCTCGGTGCCGGGTGCAAGCTTCGTAATTTGACACCCAGAGGGAAGCTTGCATGTCGAAATTTCGTTATTCCTTGAATCACTATGAAAGTCAAGGAGGGTAGATATCTAAGCTCCTTGAACACTATAGCGCTTTCTAGTAGAGAAATGAGGAACATAGTGTTGGCGGAAGCTCCTGAGGTTAATTTTGCCATTATGAACACGGCCTACTGAATTCAAATGGGTTCTTTGACATGCCAAAATCGTATGAAATGCGAGTCGTACTTTTGCCGCCTTTCAAAAATCACGTACTGGCCTCACGTTTGTTTTAGACGATTGCCCTTGACCTTGAAGCCTGCGGGAGAGCCTGTACACAGTCACTCTCTCACCCTATCACTTCACATTTGTCACCACCGATCTGATGTAATGGAATTCCAGACTTGAGCAGACAGTACAGTCCACGTCGAAGTATTGTGTGACACGGAAGTACACGTGACGTAGTTACGAACAGAACGTCATTATATTTGCCAGTGACTATACTTCAGCAATAGTGTGAAACAGCTTTATCAATCATCGGAGCGCTTGGGGCAGCTGATAACAACACAGGTACTGTAGTAACTCGCCTCCAGGCTTCCATTAAGATTTTTCACTCGTCTAAAACAAACGTCCGGCCTGTACCACGGCCAGGAGTGAACCTGCAATCTTGGGGTTAGTAGACCGACACGCTATCCACTCACCCACCGTGGCAAGGTATAAATGGAGTGACATTGCTTCTTACTGAAATAGATGGAAAGTTAGATGCCACCCCTCGAGATAAAGTTGTCATGGTTACCGATTTCCATTCCTTCATTAGTTTGTTAAATTAAATTAAATTAGTTTTCTGGGAATATTTCAGATACTGTTGGTTTTAGAGCCTTATAATGTAGTTTTCGAGGCCCCCAAGTTTTGTTTCTGGCACCGAGGGGCTTTGTCTCCTCGTTGTACGCCATAATATAATACTAATAATAATATAATATGGGGATAGGAATATAATAGACCTGCCGTACCACACCCGCAGGTGTAAATCGCGTGGAAAAATTCTAGTGTACCCCTTGACCCCCTTAAGCGCATTATACGTATTGATGAATTTTACAGCTTAATTTGGTTCCGTGATAACCTTCTAGCCGTTTGCAAACTTTCACACCAATGTAATTAATGGAATTGCATTGCGTCTTACAGCAATAGATGGACCTCTGAGAATCTGTTGCCATCGTTACCGGCTTGTATTCGTTCATTAGTTTATTAAATGAAATTAGTTTTCTGGAAATATCTCAAAAATTGTTGGTTTTAGTGCCTTAAAATGTGGATTTCGAGTTTTGTCTCTCACATTGAGGGTCTGAAAATGATCTTTGTCTCGTCCTTCTACTCCTATTTCAGCATGCATTTTAAGGGGGTAGGCCCTCTTTTATGAGAGGTATGGATAAGGGTTACATCAATGATTAGTGTCGTGCCTCTGATGGATATCTGCACCAAATTTTACGTTGATACACCCAGCCGTTCTCGAGTTATAAGGGAACAAAGTTGTCCACAGACAAACAAATAAAAGAAACAAACTGACAGACCAAAAAATTATTTTCGCGGTCATCCATAATAAAACAGTCTGAAACGCGTAAATAACTCAAATTTCCGTAGAAATTGCGAAAGAAACATACAAACTTTAATTTTTATGTATGTAGAGATATATTGCACCGCTCGGTGTTGACCGGGTTTTATTGCACAAATTTAGGTTTTACTCGCTAACCGTTGGAGATACACGAAATGTGATAAGGACTTTTTCGATAGAAAATTAAATGTTAAATCTCGTGTATGCATCAAAAGTTTGCTATTTCTTAGCGTTCTCTTTTTATTTGAAATGGAAATATGAAATTTTGAAACCAAAGGGTGTAGTGACGTCACATATGTGGGTTTTACTCACTAACCGTTGGAGATACACGAAAACTGATAAGGACCTTTCGGCTAGGAAATTAAATTTTAAAGCTGGCATGTGCCATCAAAAGTTTGCTATTTCTTAGCGTTCTCTTTTTATTTGATATGGAAATATGAAATTTTGAAACCAAAGGGTGTAGTGACGTCACTAAAATGGTCGCCATTTTTTAATAGTGCAAAATATCGAAATTAAAAGTGTCCTATATGTAATCATGGTAAATCAGCTACATCCATGCAAAATTTCATTTATATCGGACCAGTGGTTCTTGCGTTATTGAGTAACAGACAGACAGACAGAAAGACAGACACACACCATCTCATTTTTATATATTAGTATGATGATTACACTGGTAATTTACACATATTTAAATGACCATCACTGAAAATCACACGATCACTATGTACATTTCTTACTGGTTGACCTTCTTTGCAGAATTTCAATAATGTAGGCGTTGAAGATCTTTCTTCCCTAAAGTCTCAATACTCTGCCTGACGATTCCTAGCGGTCCCCAATGTCTATCAATTCCTATCCTTTGATAATTTCCCGATATAGCATAGATATGCTTCCATATCGTCCTGAACAGTAATTAAGGTGGTATCCTGCGAAATGCATCACTCGTATAACAAAGTTTATTTCTGCGCAGTTCGACATCCTATTATTATGTCGAACAATAGCTTATATATTGCGCTTGTCCATTGTACATTGTACTTGTACAATTACCACTTTCGATTGTCCTTCGACTGCACTTACAGTCTCCTCGAATGATCTGCTTATAACAAAGCCTTGGACAGTTCCACGTACATTTTTATAATACCACATAATATCTCCTCGTCATGAGGTACGATTGACCTAATATGACATTGTCTTAGCTTGTACAACACACTGTACATTTACTGCGTACTCAATATTAATCACTTGTACTGCCGACTATAAAATTACGGCACGAATGTCCTTACCAATTGTTCTCATTAGTGCGTTATACTGCATGGATAATATGTGGATTCACTTAAACTGTTCAAGTACGCGTGCCCCTCTCTGGACTCGTGCGGCGTGCGCTTCGCACTAGAGTATGGTTCAACTGAACCCGACTGTCTGCTCCACTGACCTTGTATCTGTTTGGAGCCGAAAAGTAGGTCTAAAATTTCCTTGGAGATTCATCTCCTCTCTCCGTACTTCTTTGGTCTTGAAATGACGTTTTCCTGGTCCATTTTGCCTTGCTGATTACATATCCGCCTGTGTGCACGAGGATCGTTCGTTCAATTAATTAATATTAATTGCCTTTGCCAGCGCGTCCCCACGCCGCGTCAGTGGTTCTTCCCCCACGGCATGGTCATAGTATTGCGCTGGACTCAGTCCTCCAGTGTCCTTGCGCGTTACGTTAAATCTGCTTCGATTTCAATGTTTAACGGCATGATAATTAGCCTCCTTGCAATTCATTCACGTAGGTGCAATCCTCATGTCTCTGAGGTACTCCAATCACGAGTAATCATTAAATTATTCTGGCATATCCCAACCCCACTGGGCTCCCTCTTATGTGTAGGGGATTCACTTGACCATATATTACTGTCCTCCCTTGTCTCAGACAGCGTAAATAGGTCCCAGTGGCTGGCAGGGCGCCACAAAAACACGCCTATTTTCCAGCCTCATTTGCAACCTGTCAAGAGTTCCAACTCTCTGCGCTAAGTTCAGAATTGTATGCATCTTACAGCCCAATAATGCCGTATTCTGCTAATATTTTCTACATTATGTTATCAAATAATATCAGAATTTGTTTATATCATAAGAGTGATTTTACTGTGTCCTTTCTCTTGGGGTTTTTATGGCTTAAACTCCCTCAAAGGACCTTGGGTTCGTTTCTTGCTGGCATCTCTAGTCTGTTCTCATTTTCCCAGAGATCCAGGTTCGATACTAGTCAGCCTAATACCGTAGGGTTCTGTAAGAATTGGAGGAAGCATTGAAGAACATGAAAGCGGGAAAGGCACCGGGAATAGACGAAGTGAGTGTACGTTGGTGAGAGCAGCAGGAGTGATAGGAACACAGTGGCTCTTTCGGGTATTGAACGTGATATGGAGGGAGAAGAAAATACCATAGGACTGGAAAAGAGGGATAATAATACCCATATTTAAAAAGGGAAGTAGGAAGGAATGCAAGAAATACAGGGGAATAACACTCATGTGCCACTGCGCCAAAATATTTGAGAAGGTACTGGAGAGAAGAATTCGGACAGAAGTTGAAGATGGGCTAAGGGAAGAACAGAATGGATTCAGGCCAGGAAGGTCAACAGTTGACCTCATCTTTGCTGTAAGACAGCTACAAGAACACCATTATGATTATGGGAAAGATCTGGTGAAGACCTTCTTGGATATTGAGAAAGCCTATGATAGTATTAATAGAAACAAGGTATGGGAAGCAATGAGAGCAAAAGCAGTAAACAAGAAGACAGTGGCAAGAGTGAAAGCAATGTACGAGGGAAGCAAATGCTGTGTAAAGGTGGGAAGGGAGAGAACGGAATGGTTTCAACTGGAGAGTGGTCTGAAACAAGGAATGAGTGGATGAGAGGGAGAAGGTAGTGTTATCATATGGGATGAAGTTCTCAGCACAAAGGAGTGAAGTGGTCATCACAACGAGGAGGAAGAACAGACTGGATATGGGTATAACACTTGGAGGACATCAGTTGCAGAAGGTAGAATGATTCAAGTACTTGGGAAGCATAATTGAAGAAAAGGGAGGCAATAGGGTGGAAATAAATGAAAGGGGAAGGTGTGCTGATGGATTTTTCAAGAGTGTTAGGGGGATGATATGGAATAAAGATGTACCACAAAAATGTGAAGGAATCATCTAAAAGACCTACTTTGTGCCAATTTTGAAGTATGGTTCAAAAACATGGGCGATGAAGGAAAGGGACAAGAGTAAAATACGAGCAGTGGTGATGAAGTTCCAGAGAAGTAGGGTAGGAGTAACAATAATGGACAGAGTAAGGAATGAGTGAGTCAGAGAGATGGTAAGAGAGGAACCATTGCAAAATAGAATAGAGCGGTCTAGGCTACAATGGTATGGACATGTGAGGAGGATGCGAGAGGATAGGATACCGAAGAAGATGTTTGGAATGGAAATGAAGGGAAGGAGGCCAAGGGGAAGACCAAGGGACAGATGGACAAAAGGAGTTAAGAAGAGTGTGGAGGAAAGAGGAGTTTGCTGGGACACAGTGAAAGACGAGAGATGGTGGATGGAGAGGAAACGATGGAAAGGCTTATGTTCCAAGCAGACCCGACCAGCGGCCGGTAACTGCTCAAGATGATGATGATGATGATGATGATGAATGTGGTGCTCCAAACGAATCATGGTTGCTGTTGAAAAAAGCTCACCAAAATGTCTGGATGAGAGATAAAATTAATGAAATTAAGCAAAAATATGTAAAGAGTCATCCTTGGTCTAAATTAGAAACAATCACTGCCTTTATCTGGAGTTACAAATGGAGAAACCACTTAACTGTGGCCGGTCTTAAACCCGCGCCTACCGAGTCAGCAGAGAGCTTGGCCCCATGACCTACCGCTCCGCATTAGTGAATATAGCGACCACTGTCGGTTCTCTTATATGCATAACAATTAGTATGGGGTGGCTGTTGCTATAAAATTACACATCTCCTGGTTTTTTATATTCTAACCTGTGTAATTGTAGTGTCTATAGCAGCATGTGTATTTTTTTTATCCAAGTAATGATTTCGAAAAGAGACAGAAACATTGCCTCTGCATTTTGTATGTTTATCTGACGTTTTAAAGTGTAGCCCGTTTTCTTAGCATAGCTGGGAACCAAACCCCGCCCTTCGTAGTGAGAGGTAGGCTATAGCGCCTTTTCATTCTTTAGCATGGTCTGTTCTAGTCCCAGAGCCGTGAATCGAGTTAAGACCTCCAGTGCAAAAGCCGAAAATAGTCGCCACTGGACCATTGAAATGGTCAATCTCGGTTAGATAAATAATAAAGTTATTCCTAGTCTGCATATTAATAATATTTAAACAGGTTCGCTAGCTCATTGTAGAATTTCAAGTAAGCTTCGGTAGATTAAACATCACACAAGAAACTTATTCTTCGTGTGTGAATGCAAGGAAAATTCGTCTTTCCAAGAATGGTCCTCTATGCAATGGCAAGGAATTGGAGTGATGCATTTCGCTCAGTATGCGCCGGCAAACAACTTCATGATTGATAAGATTAATTTAATATCTTCAGAATGGACAGCTCTCTTAAAAATAATATAAATTACGCCAATCTCTGAGGAGTCACTGGTAAAAACGGAGGATATACGGGCAATTCCCTTTGTAGAAGATGTGCGAAGGAGTCGGAAACACCAAGTCATGTACTTGGAAGTTGCCCTTTTAAATCTTTGCTTATTAACAGAAGACATAACAAAGTTAAGCACTGAATCATAAACATGCTGAGCAATAAGGGATTTGAATGCTACGAGGAAGTGCATGCACTAGATTCTCAAGGGAGGAACCGTTTCGCTGACATTGTTGCATTTAATAAAACATCTAATGAAGCCTATATTCTAGATCCAACCATTCGGTTTGAGAAAAATGCACCAGATCAAGCAAAAGAGGTTGACCAAAAAAAAAAAAAGCCATCTATGAAGATTGCATCCGTACTTTAGGGAGAAATACGGAAATAGGTACAGGAATCACACCTTCAATGTGCGAGGAATGCTGTTTGGAGCCAGGAGCACTATCTATAGAGAACATTTTGGGGTTTGAAGCCATTTTTTCAGTGTTGCCTTAGTAAACAAGAGTTTAGTGCTATTCAGTCGGTCAACACGAATGTACCCAAAAGAGCTGGGTTATGCTCGATTCCTGGAATAAAATACATGAAATTAATACATACACTAGGATGTCCAGATTCGATCGTCAAGCGATCATCATTAGGCTAAAAAAATTATGTTTGAAAATACAGGTGAAAATATTTACATTATGTACAATTATTTAGTTGCAGTATTGGTACTGCAACTGTCGGTGTATGCTAAATGCATGTTAGGTGAAATGCTAAATGGTGATAGATATCCGGAGTTTGTATAATTGGAGTGATTATATGGTTGTAAAAATCAACTATGGTAAAACTGTAATATTACAGGCCACTATTTATCTGGTTGTCTTCGTCGCTGGAGCTACGCGCAGTTTCGTGTTCACTTTTACTCCAGGTGTGGTCGACTGAGATGGGCTGTTATCTCAACGACACTGGTTTTTCCCTTTCTCCCCTCTGTTCATATGTGCTGTGCGGAGTCAGTGCGATGTGTTTATGTGGGGTGTTGCCAAATCTAGATAGATGTATGTTATTGAATATGAGGTGGGTCTACAAATGTTAAAGACTGTGGAACATTCCCCGCAACGCGTGGACCATAAGCCATTCAAACTAAGCGCTGCCTGGTCTTTTGAGGACGTCCCGGCACCTTTAATACTGCCGCGAATACGGGCCTTGGTTTATTGCAGAAGAAAAGTACATCGTACACCTGATCCGGATAACATTACCTAATTTCTTCACCCCCCCCCCTTTCTAGCTTGGCTGTATCGCTAAGTTGTGTCATGTTTCCGACAGGGTGTATTTTTAGTAGGCTGAAGAGGGGTGAGCTCTCCATAAACGTGTGTTCATTTAGATTGTTAGGATTGTTTCGTTTGGCTAGGTGTATCTCGATTGGTTCCTTTATGTCAAGAGCTCTGCCTTTCGATTCGTGATGAATTATTTTTAGGTCCGTCTCGATGTTAGTAAAGTTGTGCCTGCGTCACACATATGTTCCCATACGGCTGAATGTGTTCCGTATTTTATCGCATTCCTATGTTCATTATAACGTGTGTCTACTCGTCTTCCACTCTGTCCGATGTAATTAGCTTGACAACCGGTGTCTTGGCACGTTATAGAATATACCCCTGAATTTGAATACGGGTTCTATTTATTTAGATTACTATTTGTATGCCATGTTTTTGGAATAGATTAGTGTTTTATATGTATTCGCATTCACGTAGTTGAAACGCGCAAATTAGTTCTCATTACTGTCCAGTTTGCGAATCGTTTTATCTTTATTTTTATATTTGGCTATAATTTGTTTTATTTTGCTTGGCGGGAAATTGTCTTCCTTTGCTATTTGCTTAATGGTTCTTATTTCCTTACTATAGCTGTCTTTTGACATGGGTATGTTTAAAGCCCTGTGCACCATTGAATTGAACCCCGCTAATTTGTGCGTACTGGGGCGATTGGACTGATTGTCGATTGCATGCGAGGTTTGTGTGGCTTTCCGGAATATCGAGTATGAAAGCTCGCTGTCTTTACGTTCAATAGTTATGTCGAGATAATTTATTTTTCGGTCTGTTTCGGATTCTTTATTGAATTTGATTGAGTGGTGTAGGTTATTAATTGATTGGAGAATTGTTTCTTCGCTTGTTAGTTCAGAATCGTGGATGCAAATTACATCATCTACGTATATTTTCTTATTACTATTCCCTTTGTTTAAGTATTTTCTAAGTACGCATTTTCTAGTGCATTAATGAAGATGTCAGCGATTAACCCACTTAGGGGCGATCCCATCGCTGGGCCTTCTCTCTGTGTGTACATTGTAATGTCGAATTGAAAAACGTTTTGGCTGAGAACGACGCTCAGTAATCTCACAATCTCTTCAGTTTCTTTTGCCGAATTGTTGGCATTTAAGTTGTTTTCGATAGTTTTGATTGCTTCAATAATCGGAATATTGGTTTACATGTTAGTTACATCGAAGGATACTTGGCTCAAGCTAGGTTTCATTTGTAGGGTGTTCAGTATTGTTACTAGTTCCGTTGTGTTCTTTACAGAGTTGTTTTTGTCGTTGGAAAGACGGTATTTTAACACTTACCCTGCTGATGCTCCTCACCCGTGTGCCGGCTGATTTCCAGAATTTACGGCTATGTTCAGAATGACACAACCTGAATGTGTTTTGACTTACAAATAAATTGAAAAGTCCGTTCGATTTCCGAACCCTTACAATACAAATTTAATGAAAATCCGACACGATTGAAAAATGATATTGTAAGAAAAAAAAGAAAGAAATGCCGTAAACAGCTGTTGCGCGCTCTCTTCCTGGAACGAGCGGGCGCGCTGGCAGAAGTAGAAGGGAGAACTGTCTCTTCGGTTGCGTCAGATTCAGAATCTGTAATGCGAATTATAACCCCAAATATACTAGTCATAGAATAAACTGAACGTTTTTGCGAGAGAGAAATCTGTCACAAAGAATAAAAACAAAGGAAAGGAAAACAGATTTGACCTCCCTGAACTTGCATCGCTTGCTTTCGAACAGATCGATATTCTTCCGCTGAACAGTGACGTGGTGCTATCTAGCGATAGTATTTGCTACTTCATGCTCACTATCACCCACACGCGAGTGCTAGACACAGATTACCTACTACTGCAAATAGCCGACAGCCATGCTAACTCTTGGCACCTAAGACTTTAGCGCTGTCTGGTGTTTGACCGCCGTACTACTAGACCTGTAGTCCGTAGTGCCACCTATGATCAGAGCTTGTAAACACTACCCCTCCCCCACGGCCGACTGAATGCGCTCATACCGGCCTAGACAATGAGACCTTATTCATGAAATCTTGTTAGTTACTCAACTGCTCACACAGCGCTGTTCACCAAGCATTGCACGACTAAGACTTATCTCTACTTAGTGTAAAACCAAGTCCCCGATTCTTGGATATCACGGGTGATCTCGAGAACCACTGGATGGATTTTTATGCGGCTTTTACCATTCTGTACAGGTAATATCGAGGAAGATCTCTGTAGAAAATAATTTATTTATGATCAAAGGGAGCCAAGCAGTAACGATTTTAGATTTCAGTGAATAGGTCGAAGAAAGAACTTGACGTCCGTGCGCTTTTTAAGCTTACGCTGGACAAACCGTTAAAAATATCAATACACTATGAGCGTAAGAATTGTTCAGCATGAAAAATTGTACAAAAAAGTCCGCGTGAGCATATCTCTATCTTCGATACATCGCCCACTATAAGTGTTTCTAGTTTGGACGGGAGGGGGATTTGGCTTGCACCTCGCAATTCTTAAATTACGTCTGACAGGAATTCCTTGCACATTCATAACTGTTCCCGGGCGAAGCCGGGGCGGGTTGCTAGTGACACTATTGGATTATCATTATAATTCCCACAATATCAAAATGCAAATTATATCACAAAATAAAATAGCGTGCTAATAAATCTACGAGAAATAAGACATACCTTGCACCTCGTTACAGTTGAATTCGATCAGAATCACTCGGTTTTCATTAAAGATTATGCATTTTTCTGCTGAACGGTCTGGAAGTTCGGCAACAGGAAACTAGGACTGATATTTACTTAAAATATTCATTTTTGTATTTTTGTACTATTTGTGTTCATGATTTCATTACATTGTCAGAATTACCGACAGTAGTGGCTACGCTGGCTAAAGTGCAGCGTTAGGCCATGGGGCCAAGCTCTCTGCTGACTCGGTAGACGCGTGTGTTCGAGCCCCACCGTCGGCCGTCCTTGAAATGATTTTCCGTGGTCTCCCATTTTTCAACACCAGGCAAATGCTGGGACGGTACCTTCTGACAGGCCACGGCCGCTTCCTTCCACATCCTTGCCCAGTTTCATTCATCTTCATCCATTCCATCTCTCATCCTGACGCGCAGGTCGCCCACGGGCGTCGACTAGAAAGACCTGCACTCGGCCTCTCAGGAGGCCAAACGAAAAAAAAATGTCAGAATTAATGCTTTAATTAGTAGGGTATACTATTCAGTGTACCTATTATAAATAAAAACCGAGAGGTTTCTCACCTCCCCATATTACGAAACCCGGTTGCCTAATACGGGGAAAGTGCACTTTTAAAGTTAACAATAATATCAGAGGGTATTACAACATCAAACGTGCCCATATTTGTAATATACATAGTATATCGCCTGAGGTTTACATTGGTGAGAAAGCCAATATTATTCCGTTCCTTCTTATGTCTAATGTGAGCCCAATAAAAAAACCTCCCCATATTTGGCGACTTTCCTCTACCCATTTTTAGAAGATACCTTATGCACTGGACAGCTGAATCCGTGATAAATTGTATAGGTAGCTTCGTAAGTCTCAGAACTCAGGAAGTCCTTTCTAGCAGCGTTACTAGCAGCTTCAAGGTAAGAAAGAAAATATTCCTCTAGCCAGTTTAGGCGACTGACATTTAATGAGAAAAAATGCCCTTTATCTGGATTTCTAGACTGAATATGATATGTGATGCTTACGTCATGCATAGCGAACCATTTATTAACGTTTTTCAAAAAAAAAATGGTTGCTTCCGCGTCCATGAATGTGTACGCTTCCGGGTGCATGCCTATATTTTCTTTCAGTGTACTAATGGCACCAATAACTTCTGACGAGAACACTTCCTTGGCACTCCGAACATTCATTTTTTCAAATTTAGTGGGTTCGATGTGTTTGAGGATCTCACCCTTTTGCATTGTGTATAGTAATGACAAGTATTTCCCTGAAATTATTCCAGTACCATCAGTCATCAGTCGCCTCCGTAGCGTAGCGGTCAGCATGGTTAGCTGCCGCCCCGGAGGTCCTGGGTTCGATTCCCGGCTCTGCCACAAAATTTGAAAAGTGGTATGAGGACTGGAACGGGGTCTACTCAGCCTCGGGTGGTCCAAATGAGTAGAGGGGGTTCGATTCCCACCTCAGCCATCCTCGAAGTGGTTTTCCGTGGTTTCCCACTTCGTCTTCGGGCAAATGCCGGGATGGTACTGCCCCCGTAATTGAATTATATAGAGACCACGGTGGCTATTTTGGAAAATATAAGGAGAGTTATGGCTGTCATAGTTATGACGTGGGTAGTCATGACGTAAGCACGGATGACGCAAACGTTATGCCAGCAGGCTACTTGAGCTGAGATTCTCAGTGACGTCAGCATTTAGTCGAGAATGTTCCAAGATTTACGACGCAGTCGCAGGAAACGAGGAATTCTGCTGAGGAAGAAACTATGCTATTGGAGGGGAGGCTTGAACCAATAAACGATAGTTTAAAGGAAGACGGAGGTTGCTGAAACTATGGTATTTTTAATGCTTTTTGGAATGCAGAATTGTGGAAATCCATTTGCAGTAGAGGCATTGATTTGGAATTTTGGTGAAACTTATTTTCAGTTTTTGAATTTTGAAAATCCGTCATGTATTAACGAAGTTGGAACTTTTAGCGATGACGCAGTATCACGCTATGGAAGGGATGGAAACGCCCCTCGTGAAGTTAATAAAAGGGCTTGTGCAGAAGAGTGTTGTTTGAGTCTTCAGTCTTTTGACTGGTTTGATGCAGCTCTCCATGCCTCCCTGTCCTGAGCTAATCGTTTCATCTCTACATAGCTCCGACACCCTACATCGGAGGCAATCTGTTTAACATATTCTAACCTTGGTCTACCCCTACAGTTTTTGTCCTCGACCCTTCCTTCCATAACTAAGCTTGCTATTCCTGGGTGTCTTAGTATGTGTCCTACCAACCTATCTCTTCTCTTCATTAGCAGTCGCCAGAAACATCTCTCCTCTCCCACTCGTCTTAATACCTCTTTGTTTGTAACCCTATCTACCCATCTGATCTTCATCATTCTCCTGTAACACCACATTTCAAATGCTTCAATTCTCCTCTTTTCTGCTGCACCAATAGTCCAAGTTTCACTTCCATAGAGCGCCACGCTCCAGACAAAGGCCCTCAAAAATGACTTCCTAACACCTAAATCTATATTCGATGTCAGCAGATTCCTTTTTTGTAGAAATGATTTCTTTGCCTGAGCCAACCTACTTTTAATATCCTCTTTGCTTCGTCCATCACTGGTTATTCTGCTTCCTAAGTAACAGAAGTCTCCTACTTCCTTCAGCTTTTCACCTGCCAATTTGATCTCCATAGAGGTTTCTGATTTATTTCGGCTGCATTCCAGTATTTTTGTTTTACATTTATTTATTTTCATCATGAATTCTTTCCGTAAGACGGAGTCCATACCATTCAAAAACTCATTCAAATCCTCAGGCTTGTCGGCCAAGATGACGATGTCATCAGCAAATCTCAGAGTTGAAATTATTTCTCCTTGAATCTTCACTCCCACTTTAAATTTTTCTCTATTTTCCTTCATTGCTTGTTCAATGTAAAGATTGAAAAGTATGGGTGATAAGTTGCAGCCTTGCTTTACACCTTTCTGAATACCAGCTTCTCTCTCATGTCCTTCAACTCGAATGACTGCTGTCTGGTTTCTGTACAGATTGTAGATAACCCTCCTATCCCTGTACTTTATTCCAATTGATTTCAAAATGTCAAACAATTTAGTCCAATCAACGTTATCAAAAGCCTTTTCTAAGTCTACAAAAGCCATGAACGTTCTCTTATCTTTCCTTATTCTACCTTCTAAAATCAGCCTAAGACTTAGTACAGCTTCCCTTGTTCCTACATTTCTCCTGAAACCAAACTGGTCTTCACCCAACTCCGTTTCTATCTGGCTTTCAATCCTCTTGTAAATTATTCTAGACAGGATCTTTGAAGCATGAGTAATCAAGCTGATTGTACGGTAATCTTCACATCTGTCAGCTCCCACTTTCTTTGGTATAGGGATGATTACATTCTTCTTGAAATCAGGGGGTACCTCACCTGTCTCATAAATCCTACACACCAAGTGAAATAACCTGATCAGACCTTCATCTCCTATGCAGCGTAGCAACTCAATCGGTATATCATCTATGCCCGGTGCTTTGTTCCTGCCTAAGTCCTCTAATGCTCTGTCAAATTCTGATCTCAATATTAAATCTCCTTTTGCATCCTCATCAATTTCCTTCTCCCTTTCCATTACATGATTCTCAATCTCCTTTCCCTTATACAAGCACTCTATGTAAGCTTTCCATCTCTCAACCTTTTCTTCCCTATCTGTTAGAGGCTTTCCATTTGTGTCCTTAATATTACAGCACTTAGTCTTCTTTTCCCCAAAAGTATTCTTAATCCTTCGATAAGCTGTGTCTACTTTTCCTAATTTCAGACAATTTTCTATACCTGCACATTTCTCTTTCAACCATTCTTCTTTCGCTTCCTTGCACTTCTTGTTAACCTCATTTCTCAGACGTCTGTATTCTGCTTTCCCCTTTTCATCTCTTAGATTCTTGTGTTTCCGCCTTTCATCCATCAATTCTAGTATATCCTGAGTGATCCACGGTTTTCTACCTATTCTTTCTTTCCTACCAATGTTTTCTTCTGCGGATTTTGTTATTTCATTCTTCAAAAGTGCCCATTCGTCTGCAATTGAAGAGAGGAGCCACATTCTCCGATCATTCTCATTCTCCGCTCATTCTCCGATCATTCTCAGATCTCATTCTCAGATCATCGAAGTCTAATTGTGAAAGTTCTTTCTTATATAGTCATATATAGTGAAAAGTGTGAAAAGAGTCGTCTTTATAAACGCGTGGTGAGGCCACTGCATTAACGAGATCCAAGTCAAACTAGGTGAAGTTAAAACGGACCTTAGAACGCCTCTACAAGTTTAGCTTTGAATAGTTAGCGGTCGCCGATACGCTAATTCGATTGTGCAGTGCTACATGAAGTAATATAGAAAAGCTGAACAATTTCGAGCGATTAGTTTGAAAGATATTAGCAAGTTTCGACGACTGACAAAAGTGATTATCTCACCACCTGAGAAGCACTATTGTATCGCCAGAATTTACGCCACGGCTGACGCTGCTAGTGAAATAGGGAGACTTCTGATTGCTTTTGTTACACAACGCTACATTATAATGGAGCAATTTAATAAGGCAGTTTGTTCTTCTATTACTACAACCGAAGAGCAGATGGAAGGCTAAAGGACTTAATGCAATTGGGACATATTTCAACGGAGTAAGATAGCAACATGGAACTTCGCTAATTGCTATTCCACACAAGCGAACATGTGGTGAATACCATCTACACCCATGTTTCGTGATTAAAGGCTGATTACTATCGAACAGCAATGGAATCTATTACATACTCATTGAATATGAATATTTCTTCGGAAATTTTTACAAAAAACTTCATGGCGATTGTCTACTGGAACTTCAGGGAATTTTTCAAGAGAGGTCAGGGTTATCCCGACGCACAAAGAAGATTATTGCCGGAAGGATGTCTATTCGTCTTCGAGGAGCAGAGCGATTTACGGAGAAGGAAGCAGTTCGATTCTCCGAGGGTGCTATTTCCTATTTCGAGGATGGAGCTCAGCTTTAACTTGGTGAAATGGATCCATCAGCAGTCTTCTTTGAGGAATTTTCCTCTGGAACGTCAATCGGCAGATAAGGTAGTCGTGAACGTTTATTGTATTTGAGTTTCTTAATAATGTTTGAGCAACCATTTTTCCCATATTTTTGTCCTCATGTATTTTGCCCTATTTTCTTGTTTGAGATTCTTATTCTCAGTACACCTTGTTGAGTTATGCCTTTTTCGACGATTTATTAAGACATTGTTATGTCATGGGCATAGTTAAATGATTTTGGATCAGTTGAGACTGATATTTGGATTTTTCAGTAATTAAAATTTTTGTAGTCACGTTTTGACTGTAAGTTAATGATTTTTATGGCAGATTTAAATTCAGACAGCGTGTCACTTTATTAAAGTAATTCTACCCCAGTTTAATTACTTTGACCAATTTTCTGTCATCATCAAGAAGGAAGAACATTTAAATGATTTTAGAGCGTTAAAATCTCTTGCGTTGTCGACGATCTTGGAAATACTAGTCGTTATTTGAATTGATTGCAACACAGACATTTATCGTCAGTTATGAACGATCATTGCATCATAGACATTTTTGTGAAAGATGAAATTTAATAATGAATTATTGAATGCATTAAAGTCAAGAACTTTTGTTAGGAGTTTTTCTCAATTAGAGATTTATATAACGATGTTTGCATTCCCCAGTCTAATTGGATTCTATTCGACTACTTTGCAGTTTTAGTCACACTTTATTTGATGATAGTATTTTTATACTACAATTCTTTAAGATGTTAATCTTAAATTTTGATAGACCAGACAGGCGTATATAAGCGTATTCACTATTAAATTTGTTTGTGATTGGCAAATTTTGACTTCAGTTCGATTCATGAATGAAATCCACGAAGTTTAAATGAAAACAGTTTTGAAACAATTAATGATTATAAGAATTTTTAAGTGGAACTATGGATGTATAATCGCAAGTACAGCGCATGTGTTGAAAGTCGCTGATGTATAATGCCCTTGAGTATGAAGGAGGTTCCCACAGGAATTAATGATAAAGAATTATTTGTGGAAGTTTTTGTAAGTTCGGTGGAAGTTTTAATGCCATATAGATTAATATATGATGAATTTTGGGCTTAATTATAATGCAGTTTGTGCATTATTGTGTTAGCGAAGTATTTTCCGCTGGAGTGAATTGTCATAGTTCGTTGAAAATTAATCAAGTGAATTTACTGTTATAATTAACAAGAGTTTTGAAAGAATTTGAGATAAGATTTTGAATGAAGATTACCGTCACAAATAATTATTAAAACCTTTATTAAACCAGATTGTGACATAAATATGTATAACTAACCTTCATTGGTCGATTATATTAAACACGATTATGAAATTACCAACCGGATGAACCTGTGGTTAATGTATTTCTTAAATTAATAATTTAAATAATTTAAATGTTAATATTGTATATAATTGCTGTAAATATTTTGACAATAATGTGGAACGAAAGTGATGTTAAAAGCGTGTTTAAAATATTTTTATTGTCTTTGACAAATATTATAAACAATTTCTAATTGTTATAAATAATTTATGTGATTTTGTTATAAACATTTAAGAGCTTATTAAACATTTGGATGAGAACTTAACAAGTTCAGGAATTATCATAATAATCCAGTAGGATGTGAGTAAAGTATTTGAAAGAATTGCGTATATATATATTTGAGTTGTCTTGCGGACATTTAAAGCTTGAGAGAGAAAGCTGTATTCTTACGTAACGTAGCATGTGTAGGGAGTCCATTTGACAAGTATGCGACAGGTTGGAGGGTAGCTTGCAGCTGTCCCAACAACTGGTTATCAGCGGGTGAGGTCGTCTACTCTGGCCTTGCGACTATAAATACAATTGTCATGTTTATTAAAAGGAAACCAAATGCTCTATATATGTCTCGTCCTCATGTCCTTTTCCAATCCAATTGTGTTATGAATATTACGTTATTTGGAGCTCGTGGGAGCTAATATGTTTTATATCATGTTGTATGATAATTTTGCAAGTCCTGAAGGAGGACGTAGTCAGATTGACTTGGGCTACTGATAGCCATGTTTATTTTGTTGTGTTATTAAAATCTTACCCTTTATTAGAAATAAAGCTTTTGTACAGTTCAAAGTTCTCGTCTTCGTTTTGGTTCATTTTTAAATGTCATGGTGGAGGTTATTGTGTGAACAGACTTTAGTGATCCTGTTGTCAACTCAAACCCCGAGATTATTTTTAAGAGGTAAGTAACGGTAAGTATGAACCCCCGTCTATTTTGGTGTGTTCCACAATGATTTCCTGTGAACTTCTGTGCTCATATCTCGATAGTATCTGTCAGTGCCATTTTCATTGATGTAGCTGAGTCGGTGCGATTGATTATTGGCAATCCGATTGAGGGGGCGGATATCTGACAGCCTACTATCCGGGTAAACGGGGACAGTAAGATTGGCGACCCTAAAACGTGGGGCGAATTCGACAAAACTGGATCACCAGGTTGAACGCCAGTAAGATTGGCGCAAGTCAACGTTGAGGCTCGATTCAACATAACTGGATTACCAGGTTGAACGCGAGTAAGATTGACAAACCTAACACGAGAGGTTCGATTAGACTCAAATAAAGAGATTGATTCTTTGTTAGATGTCTAGGCCAATTGTAGAATTTAAGAGTGTGATTATATAGGAATTAAATGTTGTATTGTATTAGGAAAATTACACTCAGAAAAGATCAGATCTTATACAACTTGGGAAAGGTTAAATAGGCTGGAAACTTAGGAAAATCGCCTATACTCTGGAATCTAATTTTATTTGACCGGCTTATGACATTTTAGTCATATTAGAGATAAATTTAAATTATTTGGATTGTAAATGTAAATTATTTGTGTTAGGATATTTTAAAATGAGCCAGGGAAATTTGAACATGTGCTTGAGTTTGTTTCAACACGAAGTATCTTCGAAAGTTAATTATAAGGTAGTTATAAGTTAGATTTAAAACAGAAAATTGATCAAATTTATATATGGTGAAAAGTGTTGCTCAAATGTTGTTATTTTGCTCTATTGATGTATGTCCCTACAGCAGTCTATTTTTGAATAATATTGTAATGGCAGATGAAAGTTTGAGGTTGATGTTAGAGGAAATGTCTGCTAACTTGAAAGCTAGCATGAATAATAGTATGAAGCAGATGCTGAATGAAAGCATAAAGGAGATGGAAGCTAGGAATGCTAGTCGAATGGAGGAGAATGCTAGTAATTTGAATGCAAGAATGGAGGAGAATGCTAGTAATTTGAAAGCTAGTATGGGTGAAAGTTTGAAAGGTATCCAAACTAGTGCTGCTAATTTAGAGGATAATATGTCGCGTTTACAGATTAATACCCTAGGAATTGAGAATACTGTAACTGACATCCGCACAGATGTATCTAATGTACATAAAATGTTGATGATGTTAAATTTGATGTGTCTAAGGTACAGAAAGACCTTACAATGTTAAATCTAGATGTAGCTAATGTCCGAGGGGATATTTCTTGTGCTAGAGCCGAAGTAGTTGTTGTCAAAAATGATGTTGCGACTGTCCAAGACAAGGTCGAGGAAGTCCAAAAAGAAATTCAAAATGCTAGAACTGATGTATCCAATGTTCAGGTAGATATTAATAACATTCATGCGGATATAACTGAGGTGCAAAGTGACATAACTAAGATTCAGGTAGAAGTTAACACAGTTTTCGTAGATATTACTAAAGTCCAAACTGATGTAAATAAAGTCAGGGAAGAAATAGAAAACTCGAAAACTCTTTGTACGCGTAATATAACTGCATTAGCGACTAGATTAGTTGATGAGTCAGTTAGAACGACAACGTCTTTAGCAGATTTGAAGTATGATTTAGAGGTCATGAGAACCCAGGTATTAGACCATAATAGATTATTAAAGGAAGATATCGAAGTAGACATAGCAGAAATGTTAACAGCAAACGTAGCAGTATGGAAAGACGAGTGGAATAAGTCAAGTGGGGAACATGTAACCCAAATTCAGGAAAGGATTGAAAGAAAACTTGCCAGTACTCAAATAGAAATTAACAAGGAAGTAGTACAGATTAGGAAAGATTTAAGCGTCAGGATAAATTCGCTATCCGAAAAACAAGTTGACGATAGAACACAACTAGATCAGGATATGCAAACATTAAAATCTACATTAGAGGAACAGATTCATAAAGTTGTCTCTGATGTAAATGAAACGACGAGCAAACTGCAAAATTTGAAGTTAGGAGAGGCTAGTTTGATGGAAAACTACAAAGAAGAGATAATCAAGAAAGTATTAACGGAAATCACTGACAAGGATACAGAAGGCTTAGCTTGCGAAATGAATAGGAATTATGCCAGAAGATATAACCTAGATCCAGAAGAAAGAGACGTGACTCCTGGTGCATTCTTGGAATGCACGGTACCTGAGATTATAATTTTGAATGTTTTTGCATGTTCTTTCCTTCCTCTTTGTCAGACACCAACAGTGATCTTCTGTTCTCTCTTAGGGGTTCAGGTCTCTTATATTTTGTATGAGTCTGTTCCAGATATATATTCTGTGACCCACCTAGCGTCATATAACAACAAATCTCTGAAGCTCTTCAACTCTTCCTCGCGCAAGAGGAATTCCATATCCATTTGGCTACCAGATACTGTTGTCAACTCTTTGAAGACCAGCTCAGCAAAAGAAGATTATTTTGTTGTATTTAAGTTGGTTATGCTGATATGTATACCTTTTTTTTCCTACCCCCACTCTCTCCCCTTTCCGTGGTCTCTCCGTGCTCCGTTGAGCTGCTCTCACTTCTCAGTCGGCAGTTGACTTGATCAGTCAGGGCTCAACTAGAGCCGGTCTCCTCAAACCAAGAGACACTCTCTACGTTCTACGCCATGTTGGCGCATTAAGTATCGGTTAAGGGAACTTCACCTTCGCCATGCAACAAAGATAAGTACCTGCTTCAAGTTTTAACCTCATCTTCATGATTTTACCTACCACATGCTTTTAACTATCTTTTATAGGCAGTGTGAAATTACTTATTTTGGGGCAAAATCAGCCTCCGCGGGATTTTCCATGTTGAGCTTTTGTTTAATCAAGCTAATCTTAGTGAAAAGCAGCATTTCTTATGCTTGCCAAATGAGAAATCTTCTCACTACGTGGGATATTATCTAATACCCAATGTCTATAATTTACAAAGCAAGTTCCTCCGCTGGATTTACTTTGGCCCCATTTTTCTACTAAGATCGTTCTGGAACCTTCCAGATCTTGTACTTTATCTGCAAGTCCTGCCGTCATGTATTTCTCACTTACTTGTGAGAATGCTATTTAAAATTGAAGAATCTCACTTCTAAATTACTACAATAGTGAATTTTCGTCCACCGCTGGAACATTCTATGGCGCATTTAATTGTAAATCACAACTGTTTCAAGAAATAGACTCTCACCTATATAGTGCAATCAGTTCTTCCTATAATTGCAATAACTTTCTTTTCTATAAACTTTGTGTCTCCACAGTGAACATTTCATATGTTTCAATGAACTATAGTGAAAACCAGTGCTTGCTCAACTTTTCTACCGCGTCGCGATCGTCCGCTTATATTCAAATAAGGCCATGAACATTTTCCTTAATTCCCATTTCTCTTTCCTAAACCTCTCACTAACAATCTGCAATAAACTTTTAATCTAGGTCTGTTCCAATAAGGTGTCATTCCAAGAAGTGCCCTTCCATTTTGTTGGTTTATGATTAAGTATGTCTGTATAATTGCGTGTCCAGCACACGTTTCAAACTTACATTGTTCCTCCTTTCAAAATTAGGGAAAACAATTCTCTACACTCTTGAGCGAGTCATGTTCGGATTCACGAAATGGAAACTGCCCCATTTTTCTCGTGATTCCTAATTAAACATAGGAAGTCTAGAAACTTCCTTTTCACTCTCTTCAGGTTCACAGTAAGTGACCTGCTCTCTTTGTATAAATCTCACGAAGTAATTCTGTTTAAATATAAGAAGTTGTAGGAACTTCCTTTTTATTCGTTATGTTTTACATTTTGTTATCTTCGAAGTTGTTATTCTCGTTAGAATGTTCTTTCGGAGGTTTCGTATAGTACACTGCCTGTACTCCTGTAAATGTTAAAACTTTAATTATTCCATTTGGCCTATTTATGAAATCTTACCAAGATTTTAATACACGGTTTAAAAACCTTAAAAATTGTCAATTGCCTGGAGCAACCGTTCAATGTTGAGAGGTCTGCGACCTCAAATTGTTAACAAGATTGGAAAATATTTAATTGTCAAAAATATTAACTTCTTTAAATTGTTAAATAAATTAAATATTTGTTTTTGGATTCATCATTTCTCTGATACTACAGTTAGGCAGGATCCTGGCTTTCCTAGCTCTTCCTAGGTTTATGCCCTCGTTCATATACAATAAAGCTTTTACTATCTGTCTGGCCAGACCATCACCCTTCCCTATAGTACTTTCATTCGTGCTTGGGAGGAAACACACTAAAGCCTCTCTCTGGCAAACTGCCCAAGCCTTAGCTGCGGTTCCCGTCAGCTTCGACCAAGCTCGTAGCCACTTTAGGTATCCGAGCACATATTTGCGGTGGCAACCGCTTCCAAATGGATTAAAAGTCAAATTAATAACTTTTGTGGGACTCTCCTCCTATTCTTCTATCCTTCTTTTCCAATCCCAAATCTACTTCCTTCTCTTAATCATCTTCCCTTGGTGGGTGGGTTATTCCCTAGCCTATAATCTACCCAAAATTTGGTGCCGAAACCCGGGAGAGTCCATTTGTTATTTCTATTGTTTGTCAAGTGTCATTTGACAATACTTGGCAAAGTATTAACATCTGCTTTGGATTTTTCAGCTATATCTACATCATGCAAAGCCTGTGAACGGGAAAGAGGCCGCTCCTGTCTCCTTTGGTGTGTCCTGTTCTTTCGACCCATTATCTGCTGCAAACTTGACAGCATCTCCAAGGTTCTACAGTTTCGTGAGTTGTATTTCAATTTATTCTTTTTGTCATGGCCCCTGCTGAAAAAGATGAAGCTCTCATTGCTAGACGTTCTTCCTATAAAGGGCAACTCACTAGATTCCGAAATTTCATCAGCAAATTAAATCCCGCCGAGTGTGATTTAGATATCTTAACACATCGCCTTAAGTTGTACGAACGGTCTTATGATTATTATGACCAAATTCAAACCGAGATTGAATCCGCTTGTCCAGACCTGCAATCGGATCGGGACGAGGTCGAACCCTTGTACTTTGAAGGAATTGCAAAGGCCCACCAACTGATCCGCAATATCTCAGAACCGGACACTAGGGTCATCAATCCGGCCCAGTTAGCACCCGCTTCAGTTCACAAGAACAAACCGAAACCGTTACTTCCCAAGATAAGCCTACCGCACTTCTCAGGCAAGGAAGGTGAATGGTATTCTTTTTACGAACTTGACTGCTCTTTAATTCATGAAAATATCGAGATCCCAGACATACATAAATTTTACTCCCTCCGTACGTCTTTGAAATCTGAGGCCTTGACCTTGGTGGAGTCACTGCCTTTAAGCGCAGACAACTACCACATCGCCTTTAATCTCCTTAAAGAGAGATATGGCAATTTACGTTTGAGTGTAGCTCGTCATATCCGTTGTCTCTTCAACTTACCTGCCGTCAAACCTAATGACGTCACATCTTTAAGAGACCTCTTAGATTCTATGCAGTTAAATGTCAGAGCGTTATACCAACTAAAACAGCCTGTCCAAACATGGGACACCATACTTATTCGCCTAGCTACATCAAGATTCGATTTTTCGACACTGAAGGCCTGGGAGATCGAACTCACCTGCAACAAGGAACATTCGTTCGAACACCTTATCTCGTTTCTCAACAGTCGATGTCAATTCCTTACAGCACTCGCATTTCAGTGCGAAAAGGTCGAAACGAATCCTCAGTGTCAAATTTTTGAAAAAAAACTTGCTTCTTCAAAGGGACATCAGCCCCCATTTGTCGAAAACAAGCAAACCCGTTCTTCTTTCAATCATGCAAGAGAAGATATCAGGCCGCTTAATAAATCTTTAAAATGCACGCTCTGTAAAAAGCGTCACACCTTGTATTCGTGCAAATCCTTTAAAGAATTGTCTGTCGAAGATCGAAGAAAGTTTGTCTTGGATAGCAAGCATTGTTTCAATTGCTTATCACCTAAGCATTCTTCTTCGAACTGTACGTCATCAAATCTCTGTTTCCATTGTAAAAAAACCGCATCATTCTTTATTGCACGTTCACGATAAATCGAGGTCATCAGCACCCGCCTCTTTAAGCTCCATGCAGAGCAGCTCCGAACAAACTAATGCTTCTTCCTGCATTTCCAACGCCGACACTTCTCATAGTGCGCAAACCCTGTTGACCACTGTACAATTTGAAATCCAAGATAAATTTGGAAATTGGTTCAGAACCCGTGGTATTCTCGATTCCGCTTCAACGCACAACTTTGTTTCGCAATCGTTGATTAAAAAACTAGGTCTTTCGTCATCGCCTACTTCTATCAATGTGACCGGCATTGACAATTTGAAAACTCAAGTTTTGCAGTCTTCAAAATTGAAAATCAGAGACGTTTGCCAAAGAAACACCAATCTTAATTTAAACTGTCTCATTCTTACCAGTATTGGCAAGGACACTCCAAGTCACTCTATCAATACCTACGGATTAAAGATTCCTTCGCACTTAAGGTTAGCCGATCCTCAGTTTAATGCTCAAGGTCCCATTGATGTGCTTTTCAGTGCCAATGTTTTTTGGAATTGCATTCGCAAACAAACACGCAAGTTATCTTCAACCGTGGTCGCTAGAGACACCGATTTTGGTTGGGTTATTACTGGTGAAATCAAACATACCAGTGTTCAAACCAAAGCTCAATGTCATTTCGTTACAGCTGACATAAATCCCATTTCTGAAAAAGTGAACGCTCATGTTTCAGATCTCAATATTTTTGAAAACCACTTGTCGAAACGATGTCTTATCGTGAACAACTGCGCTAACCCTGTAAGTTGTTTAAATGGTTTTTCCTTCTTCCCGCACAAGATGGCCATTCAAGTTCGCCTTGCTTTGTGTTATTTCGTCTATCTTCTTATGTCATTTTTATAGCAGTTAATTGCTTAAACTATTCCTCGAAAACTATCTTCCCCTTGTGTAAAACCATGGCTATCAGTCACCATCACTTTGCTGTACGCTATGTTTCACTTCTTTCGTTATGTAGAAGGATGGCCACGGCCGGCTCCTCCCCCCTTCCTCGCAATTGGAAGTCGCTCATGAAACCGATTGAAACTCTGAATTCTATAGCATCTAGAATAACTATTCTTATGCATAACCTTCTTCTCAATGTCCCAGCTTGTCTTCTTTGCTCGGAAGAATTAACCTTCTTTTTGTTGAAAATTGTCCGATTTCGTGATCCTCTCAATTATGCGAAATTGATTTCCTACTTTATTTCATATAGCTTTAAATTGCTTTTTCACGTCCAAGTTACGATTGACTGCATGCCGTCCAAACTGAATATCTGCTTTAAGTTACAGCTGATTCAGCTAGTGTGTGTGTACTCCGAACTGCTTGTTTTTCAAACCTGTTTGTTTACAAGCCTGAATAACGCCAAGTTGTTGTTTATTTCCTGTATGATTGCCAAAGGTCAAAACAAGTTTCTCTTATCTCAACTTTGGCTGATTGCCAAGCATTGTCTGGCGAGTTGCTACCACAAGTACAGAAGCCGTTTACCTACTTCCCAAAATAAACTTGTTCCGCTTAAGGACTCTGTCAGCTATTTATATGTCTTATCTCGTTGTACTAAGTGTGTCAAGGCCGTGCTTGTTTACGTCCCTCACTTACTCACGCTCGTATCTTACAATTGTTTCGATTCTTGCTTCAAAACTTCGTTGCGTATTTCTCACGCGCTTATGTATTGCAATTTGCTTGCATATTTTGCGATCTTAATGTTCATTGATGAACAAATTGGTTTTTTCTCGTCGTCACATTCGATGTGTTTTTGTATTCATGCTTGTCATGTCACGTTTTTCGCTGACTTAAGTATTTTTCTGAGTAAACCCTTTGATACTCATTATAACTTGAGGTCATTGCTTATGGCTACTAGTTTGTTACCTATGGCGTTCTTGCTTTCTACTCGCATAGTTCCTTTGTTTATTTGGTATATTCTTATCCTGAATAGATGTACTTGTTTCTATACGCTTTGTTTAAACTTGTTAATTCTCCTTTTGCATTGTATCGTAATCTTTACTAGTGCTTTATTTCCCTCCGCTTTTAGTTATTTCGTGATTGAAAGTGTCGTTAATTCTCACCTTTTAACTCCGCTTTCCAATGACCCTGATATCCTCCTTCCACTTACACCTGGTCGCTTCTTTACACGCACTTCTCTCTCTCCCCCTCCTCCCCTTCCTAATTCTTTCAGGGATTTTGATTTACCTATTGTTTGGTGTAAACTTGAAGCCCTCCGTAATTCCTTTTGGAAGAGGTGGAACTTGGAATATTTAACTTCCTTGCAGGGGAGACAGAAGTGGTTTCTTTCCAGTCCCGACATTCAAGTGGGAGACTTGGTCTTGGTTAGGGATGTTCCACCCCCCCTAGTCGGGCCTTTTGGAAAAGTGACTAAGTGTTACCCTGGAAGAGATAGGAGAGTCAGGGTATTCAGAGTCTTGACCAATAATGGTCAGATCACAAGACCAATGCTCTTCAATTACTGTATTACTCTTAAATGTTTAATTGCTTATTTGTTCCCTGTTGGTGTCTGCCCCTCCCAGTATGGTGCATTCTTGGAATGCACGGTACCTGAGATTATAATTTTGAATGTTTTTGCATGTTCTTTCCTTCCTCTTTGTCAGACACCAACAGTGATCTTCTGTTCTCTCTTAGGGGTTCAGGTCTCTTATATTTTGTATGAGTCTGTTCCAGATATATATTCTGTGACCCACCTAGCGTCATATAACAACAAATCTCTGAAGCTCTTCAACTCTTCCTCGCGCAAGAGGAATTCCATATCCATTTGGCTACCAGATACTGTTGTCAACTCTTTGAAGACCAGCTCAGCAAAAGAAGATTATTTTGTTGTATTTAAGTTGGTTATGCTGATATGTATACCTTTTGTTTCCTACCCCCACTCTCTCCCCCTTCCGTGGTCTCTCCGTGCTCCGTTGAGCTGCTCTCACTTCTCAGTCGGCAGTTGACTTGATCAGTCAGGGCTCAACTAGAGCCGGTCTCCTCAAACCAAGAGACACTTACGTTCTACGCCATGTTGGCGCATTAAGTATCGGTTAAGGGAACTTCACCTTCGCCATGCAACAAAGATAAGTACCTGCTTCAAGTTTTAACCTCATCTTCATGATTTTACCTACCACATGCTTTTAACTATCTTTTATAGGCAGTGTGAAATTACTTATTTTGGGGCAAAATCAGCCTCCGCGGGATTTTCCATGTTGAGCTTTTGTTTAATCAAGCTAATCTTAGTGAAAAGCAGCATTTCTTATGCTTGCCAAATGAGAAATCTTCTCACTACGTGGGATATTATCTAATACCCACTGTCTATAATTTACAAAGCAAGTTCCTCCGCTGGATTTACTTTGGCCCCATTTTTCTACTAAGATCGTTCTGGAACCTTCCAGATCTTGTACTTTATCTGCAAGTCCTGCCGTCATGTATTTCTCACTTACTTGTGAGAATGCTATTTAAAATTGAAGAATCTCACTTCTAAATTACTACAATAGTGAATTTTCGTCCACCGCTGGAACATTCTATGGCGCATTTAATTGTAAATCACAACTGTTTCAAGAAATAGACTCTCACCTATATAGTGCAATCAGTTCTTCCTATAATTGCAATAACTTTCTTTTCTATAAACTTTGTGTCTCCACAGTGAACATTTCATATGTTTCAATGAACTATAGTGAAAACCAGTGCTTGCTCAACTTTTCTACCGCGTCGCGATCGTCCGCTTATATTCAAATAAGGCCATGAACATTTTCCTTAATTCCCATTTCTCTTTCCTAAACCTCTCACTAACAATCTGCAATAAACTTTTAATCTAGGTCTGTTCCAATAAGGTGTCATTCCAAGAAGTGCCCTTCCATTTTGTTGGTTTATGATTAAGTATGTCTGTATAATTGCGTGTCCAGCACACGTTTCAAACTTACATTGTTCCTCCTTTCAAAATTAGGGAAAACAATTCTCTACACTCTTGAGCGAGTCATGTTCAGGTTTCACGAAATGGAAACTGCCCCATTTTTCTCGTGATTCCTAATTAAACATAGGAAGTCTAGAAACTTCCTTTTCACTCTCTTCAGGTTCACAGTAAGTGACCTGCTCTCTTTGTATAAATCTCACAAAGTAATTCTGTTTAAATATAAGAAGTTGTAGGAACTTCCTTTTTATTCTTTATGTTTTACATTTTGTTATCTTCGAAGTTGTTATTCTCGTTAGAATGTTCTTTCGGAGGTTTCGTATAGTACACTGCCTGTACTCCTGTAAATGTTAAAACTTTAATTATTCCATTTGGCCTATTTATGAAATCTTACCAAGATTTTAATACACGGTTTAAAAAACCTTAAAAATTGTCAATTGCCTGGAGCAACCGTTCAATGTTGAGAGGTCTGCGACCTCAAATTGTTAACAAGATTGGAAAATATTTAATTGTCAAAAATATTAACTTCTTTAAATTGTTAAATAAATTAAATATTTGTTTTTGGATTCATCATTTCTCTGATACTACAGTTAGGCAGGATCCTGGCTTTCCTAGCTCTTCCTAGGTTTATGCCCTCGTTCATATACAATAAAGCTTTTACTATCTGTCTGGCCAGACCATCACCCTTCCCTAAAGTACTTTCATTCGTGCTTGGGAGGAAACACACTAAAGCCTCTCTCTGGCAAACTGCCCAAGCCTTAGCTGCGGTTCCCGTCAGCTTCGACCAAGCTCGTAGCCACTTTAGGTATCCGAGCACATATTTGCGGTGGCAACCGCTTCCAAATGGATTAAAAGTCAAATTAATAACTTTTGTGGGACTCTCCTCCTATTCTTCTATCCTTCTTTTCCAATCCCAAATCTACTTCCTTCTCTTAATCATCTTCCCTTGGTGGGTGGGTTATTCCCTAGCCTATAATCTACCCAACTCCTGAAGAACGTATATCCAGATTCAGAGAGGAGGATGACGAGAGGAATATGGAACCTGAGTGGAACTATCGAGATAGTGGGAAAAAATATCCGGATTCATATCCGAGGAACGTAACGGTCATCAGGAATTTCGAAGATAAACCGCAAAAATTCAGTAACACTGATAGTTTGACGCCTATCGAATATGTAAAGAATCTCAAAGATTATTTCATCGAAGCTCACATTCCCAGAGAGAGAGAGATGAAGATAGTAGAGAGATATCTGATTGGAGGACCCCTCGAATGGTTTAGCGCATTTAGATACACATTCAGTAACTTTGACGAGTTTGCAGAGGCATTAATCAAACGATTTTGGTCCATAGAAGCGCAGAATTCGTTAAGAGCGGAGGTGTATTCAAGAAAATACTCAGGTACTCTTCCAACACGGTACGCTGATTTCTTTACGAGTCAATTGTCCCGCTTGAGATTCTTACAACCCCCATTGTCCACGGAGCAACTAATTGATGCGATTTCTCGTATGCTGCCAGTTGAGGTGAGGAGACTAATAATTTCGTCCAACATCAGGGATTCAACCAGCATGGATGAATTACTGAGAAGGTTAGACTACACAAGCCCAATGCCTAACGTAGTACAGAAAGGTCAAAGGCAGGAGTTTAAAGAAATCAATACGGTATATATGGACCAAGTCCAACAAACTGACAAGCCAGACGAGGAGAAAACTGACAATGTAGGTCCTCACAGGAATAATCAGTTTAGAAATAACAGATCACGAGGTTACCGACCGTATCAACAGAGGAGAGGCTGGAACTACAATCGAGGAAACTACAATGAAAGAGGCAGATATTACAACAATAATGGGTATAACCGAAATTATAATAGGAATAACCAAAACCAAAATAGAAACCAGAATACTCAAGGTCAGGTTATGACACCCGATCAGTATCAGCAAAGAGAGAAGGAAAGCCAGCAATACCTAAAAGAATTAAGGGATAAAGAAGCCGACAATCAAAAGAAAAGGCAGGATGTTGTAATCGATCCTGGGCCTTCTACGAGCCAGCAGAATTTTGAGGTCGGTAACACACAAAAAACGCCGATTTCTCAACGTCAGTGAGAACTTGTAAATACATTGCCACACCACACCTGATTACAATTAATGAGATATATGAAGTTACCGATGAAGATTTGCTAGAAGAGAGGGGTATCGTTAAAGAGGAAAGACCATGTGCATTACCTATCATTTCTGTACGGATAGATGACCAGCAGTACAAAGCCTTGATGGATACTGGTGCTATTATTTCCATCATTTCAGAGGAATGTTATCAAAGTCTGCTAAGAGGAGAGAACATGACAGTTCTACCTGTTTCTACCGTCAAAGTGAGAGGGATATTTCAAGATAAGGCAGTGAAGTGCAAGATTCAAGTATTATTGAACTTTGAGATTAATGGAAGGAATTATAAACAGATCTTCATTGTGGTGAGCAAGATCAATTTTGATATGGTGCTTGGAATCGATTTTATATCGAAGGTCGGAGCTATTATTGACATGAAGAACAGAAGTATTAGCTTTAATGATGGGTACATGATCACAGAAGAGATAGAAAAACAGGACGTGAAAAACAGTCTGGAAATAGACCTTAGGGAAGAAATCTTGAATACCATAATTAATGAAGTAGAAAATTTAGAAGAAATTCCCAGTAGAAAAACTGAAGGATTTGAAGAAATTCAGGGGGAATATGAGGATCTGATAAAGGAATTCCAAGATATTTTCGATGAAAAGCCTGGATTGATTAAGGATTATAAGTACAAGATAAGGCTGACAGATGAAACCCCTTACCAGAAGAGAATATACCCCATTCCTGAGAAATACTATCAAGAAGTACGAGGGTTAATCAGAAAAATGGAGGTAGACGGGATTATTAGAAAACAGGCGTCGTCTTATATAAACCCCATCACAGTAGTGAAGAAAAGTAATGGTCAGATACGTCTTTGTCTCGATGCCAGGACCATTAACTTAAAGATTCTTCCAGAAAATGACAGACCACCCAAGATTAGAGATCTGCTTCGAAAATTCAAAGGAAGAGCATGTTTCAGCGTTCTTGACTTGACGTCTTCATTTTATCAAGTTCAACTAGAAGAGGATAGTATGCAGTACACTGGATTCCAATTTGACCAGACGTCATGGGTCTTTGCCAGAATGCCTTTTGGTATGGTTAACAGTGGACCAGCACTTATTCGAGCACTTGATAGTAAGCTCACTGACGAAGTGAAAGAAAAAGTAATCTGCTACATTGACGATTTAATCGAATCTTCACCCAGCGCCGCAGAACATTTAGTGCACTTGAGAAAGTTGTTCGAGAATTTAAGGGAGGCCAATATCAAGGTGAATTTCGGAAAATGTCAATTCTTGAAGAAGGAGATAAATTACTTGGGGCATACTATTGATAAAGATGGATATCATCCGAACATGAAAAAAGTAGATGCGATCACGAGATTTCCAAAGCCAACTAAGGTGAAACAAGTCAGAGAATTTGTAGGTGCATGCCAATTTATTAGCAGCCACTGTCCAAGATACTCTGAAATCATGGCTCCTCTGTATGACTTACTCAAGAAGAACAACAGATGGAAATGGAGTACCGCTGCAGACGAGGCTTTTGAGAAAGCAAAAGAGATGCTCAGAAATAATGTGAAACTGGAGTACCCAGACTTTGAGAAGGTGTTCTGTATTGAGTCTGATGCATCAAGAATAGGCATTAGTGCAGTCTTGTACCAGAAAGACGAGGCAGGCAACAAGCACTACATTGCGTTCACTAGTCGGAAGTTGAAGAAGCACGAGGAAAACTACTTCACGACAGAGCTTGAAGCGTTAGCTTTTGTAACAGCTTTGCAAGCCTGGAAGAAAATCCTGCTGGGACATAAGGTCATCATTATTACTGACCATAAAGCACTACAGTTTATGTTGCAAACTGACATGTCGAGTGATAGATTGACACGTTGGGCTTTGTTCACCCAACAGTTTAACGCCACTATCGTCCACCAGCCTGGGAAAGATAACTTACTGGCTGATGCTCTATCACGTAACCCTATTAAAAATGTGCAGATACACCATGTACAATTGGAGCAAGAAGATCAAGAAACCATTAGGAGGTTAGCCCGAATCGGTGTGTCACAGAAGAGACACGCTCCAATAAGGAAAATGTACAGGTTCCTCAAGGGTTACATGGACAATACGGATGTTGACTATGAAGCTACACGGAGAAATTCACGACACTTTGTCTTGAGTGGAGACATCGTATGCAAGTATGCTGACTCTGCGCATACAAAACTCCGAATAGTCGTGCCACCTAAACTTGTTGTCAATTTAGTGTGGGTAGCTCATCACGCAACTGGACATGCCGGTTTAGATAAAACTCTTAATACACTTAAAGAGAGATTTATCTGGACTAACATGCGTTCCAGCATTGCCAAGGTCATTCGATCATGTGACAAATGTCAAAGAGCAAAGTATGCTTCTGCTTTATTAAAGGGAAAACCGAAGGCTATGATTCCTTCTAAGGCGAACGAACTCATGGCGACGGATATATTTGGCCCCTGTCCGAAGGGATATCAGGGTAACCAATACCTGTTGGTGACCGTGGATGTTTTCTCAAAATTTGTTACAATGAGTACCCATGCAGAAAGCTAACACGAGGAACGTGGTAAGCAGACTGGAAAATGCTGTATTTCCTAAAGCTGGTAAACCAGAATATCTACTGTCAGATCATGGAACGCAGTTTACATCCGTGGAATTTGCAGCGGATATGGAAAGGCTTGGCATTAAGCACTTATTTTCAAGCGTGCGTTACCCTGAATCGAATTCCTCAGAAAGATATATGGCTGAATTTTCGAAATTCTGTCGAATTTTCTGTCCAAATGATCATTCTGGTTGGGTGAGATTTGTACCCCTTATTGAGGAATGTCTGAACTCTACAGTGCAGGAGAGCACAGGAGAAGTGCCAATGCGACTTCATCTAGGAAGAAACCCAGAAAGGCCGTGGGATAATCTTTTCAACCACATACCTAGAGATCCCGACATAGGAAGGCAGCAGAGGATTGACAAGGCGAAGGAACAACTCCAGAAAGCAGCAGAGAAACGATTGAAAAGAGTAGCTGGAAAACGTTTTGGTACACCCTTACAAGTTGGAAATCTTGTATTATTACGCAGACCTGTCAAGGCTGATATGACCAAGAAAATATACCCCAAATTTGGATTAGTGTTCCTGGGGCCGTTTAGGATTACGAACGCTTATGGAAATAACTGTTATGAACTCTACGATGATGAGAATAATGTCGTTTACGGCAAGTTCAATGCTGGAAACTTGAAAAGATACTATCCTAGAGTAAACCAGTAATAATTCAATTTCGTGTTCAAGAGAGTTGAGATACTTGTAACACTGAGTTTAAAAACAATTTGCAACTGTTTTTAAAACGTGGTGAGAGGAGAATGCCCCCGTAATTGAATTATATAGAGACCACGGTGGCTATTTTGGAAAATATAAGGAGAGTTATGGCTGTCATAGTTATGACGTGGGTAGTCATGACGTAAGCACGGATGACGCAAACGTTATGCCAGCAGGCTACTTGAGCTGAGATTCTCAGTGACGTCAGCATTTAGTCGAGAATGTTCCAAGATTTACGACGCAGTCGCAGGAAACGAGGAATTCTGCTGAGGAAGAAACTATGCTATTGGAGGGGAGGCTTGAACCAATAAACGATAGTTTAAAGGAAGACGGAGGTTGCTGAAACTATGGTATTTTTAATGCTTTTTGGAATGCAGAATTGTGGAAATCCATTTGCAGTAGAGGCATTGATTTGGAATTTTGGTGAAATTTATTTTCAGTTTTTGAATTTTGAAAATCCGTCATGTATTAACGAAGTTGGAACTTTTAGCGATGACGCAGTATCACGCTATGGAAGGGATGGAAACGCCCCTCGTGAAGTTAATAAAAGGGCTTGCGCAGAAGAGAGGAGCCCCATTCTCCGATCATTCTCATTCTCCGCTCATTCTCCGATCATTCTCAGATCTCATTCTCAGATCATCGAAGTCTAATTGTGAAAGTTCTTTCTTATATAGTCATATATAGTGAAAAGTGTGAAAAGAGTCGTCTTTATAAACGCGTGGTGAGGCCACTGCATTAACGAGATCCAAGTCAAACTAGGTGAAGTTAAAACGGACCTTAGAACGCCTCTACAAGTTTAGCTTTGAATAGTTAGCGGTCGCCGATACGCTAATTCGATTGTGCAGTGCTACATGAAGTAATATAGAAAAGCTGAACAATTTCGAGCGATTAGTTTGAAAGATATTAGCAAGTTTCGACGACTGACAAAAGTGATTATCTCACCACCTGAGAAGCACTATTGTATCGCCAGAATTTACGCCACGGCTGACGCTGCTAGTGAAATAGGAAGACTTTTGATTGCTTTTGTTACACAACGCTACAGTATAATGGAGCAATTTAATAAGGCAGTTTGTTCTTCTATTACTACAACCGAAGAGCAGATGGAAGGCTAAAGGACTTAATGCAATTGGGACATATTTCAACGGAGTAAGATAGCAACATGGAACTTCGCTAATTGCTATTCCACACAAGCGAACATGTGGTGAATACCATCTACACCCATGTTTCGTGATTAAAGGCTGATTACTATCGAACAGCAATGGAATCTATTACATACTCATTGAATATGAATATTTCTTCGGAAATTTTTACAAAAAAACTTCATGGCGATTGTCTACTGGAACTTCAGGGAATTTTTCAAGAGAGGTCAGGGTTATCCCGACGCACAAAGAAGATTATTGCCGGAAGGATGTCTATTCGTCTTCGAGGAGCAGAGCGATTTACGGAGAAGGAAGCAGTTCGATTCTCCGAGGGTGCTATTTCCTATTTCGAGGATGGAGCTCAGCTTTAACTTGGTGAAATGGATCCATCAGCAGTCTTCTTTGAGGAATTTTCCTCTGGAACGTCAATCGGCAGATAAGGTAGTCGTGAACGTTTATTGTATTTGAGTTTCTTAATAATGTTTGAGCAACCATTTTTCCCATATTTTTGTCCTCATGTATTTTGCCCTATTTTCTTGTTTGAGATTCTTATTCTCAGTACACCTTGTTGAGTTATGCCTTTTTCGACGATTTATTAAGACATTGTTATGTCATGGGCATAGTTAAATGATTTTGGATCAGTTGAGACTGATATTTGGATTTTTCAGTAATTAAAATTTTTGTAGTCACGTTTTGACTGTAAGTTAATGATTTTTATGGCAGATTTAAATTCAGACAGCGTGTCACTTTATTAAAGTAATTCTACCCCAGTTTAATTACTTTGACCAATTTTCTGTCATCATCAAGAAGGAAGAACATTTAAATGATTTTAGAGCGTTAAAATCTCTTGCGTTGTCGACGATCTTGGAAATACTAGTCGTTATTTGAATTGATTGCAACACAGACATTTATCGTCAGTTATGAACGATCATTGCATCATAGACATTTTTGTGAAAGATGAAATTTAATAATGAATTATTGAATGCATTAAAGTCAAGAACTTTTGTTAGGAGTTTTTCTCAATTAGAGATTTATATAACGATGTTTGCATTCCCCAGTCTAATTGGATTCTATTCGACTACTTTGCAGTTTTAGTCACACTTTATTTGATGATAGTATTTTTATACTACAATTCTTTAAGATGTTAATCTTAAATTTTGATAGACCAGACAGGCGTATATAAGCGTATTCACTATTAAATTTGTTTGTGATTGGCAAATTTTGACTTCAGTTCGATTCATGAATGAAATCCACGAAGGTTAAATGAAAACAGTTTTGAAACAATTAATGATTATAAGAATTTTTAAGTGGAACTATGGATGTATAATCGCTAGTACAGCGCATGTGTTGAAAGTCGCTGATGTATAATGGCCTTGAGTATGAAGGAGGTTCCCACAGGAATTAATGATAAAGAATTATTTGTGGAAGTTTTTGTAAGTTCGGTGGAAGTTTTAATGCCATATAGATTAATATATGATGAATTTTGGGCTTAATTATAATGCAGTTTGTGCATTATTGTGTTAGCGAAGTATTTTCGGCTGGAGTGAATTGTCATAGTTCGTTGAAAATTAATCAAGTGAATTTACTGTTATAATTAACAAGAGTTTTGAAAGAATTTGAGATAAGATTTTGAATGAAGATTACCGTCACAAATAATTATTAAAACCTTTATTAAACCAGATTGTGACATAAATATGTATAACTAACCTTCATTGGTCGATTATATTAAACACGATTATGAAATTACCAACCGGATGAACCTGTGGTTAATGTATTTCTTAAATTAATAATTTAAATAATTTAAATGTTAATATTGTATATAATTGCTGTAAATATTTTGACAATAATGTGGAACGAAAGTGATGTTAAAAGCGTGTTTAAAATATTTTTATTGTCTTTGACAAATATTATAAACAATTTCTAATTGTTATAAATAATTTATGTGATTTTGTTATAAACATTTAAGAGCTTATTAAACATTTGGATGAGAACTTAACAAGTTCAGGAATTATCATAATAATCCAGTAGGATGTGAGTAAAGTATTTGAAAGAATTGCGTATATATATATATATTTGAGTTGTCTTGCGGACATTTAAAGCTTGAGAGAGAAAGCTGTATTCTTACGTAACGTAGCATGTGTAGGGAGTCCATTTGACAAGTATGCGACAGGTTGGAGGGTAGCTTGCAGCTGTCCCAACAACTGGTTATCAGCGGGTGAGTTCGTCTACTCTGGCCTTGCGACTATAATTACAATTGTCATGTTTATTAAAAGGAAACCAAATGCTCTATATATGTCTCGTCCTCATGTCCTTTTCCAATCCAATTGTGTTATGAATATTACGTTATTTGGAGCTCGTGGGAGCTAATATGTTTTATATCATGTTGTATGATAATTTTGCAAGTCCTGAAGGAGGACGTAGTCAGATTGACTTGGGCTACTGATAGCCACGTTTATTTTGTTGTGTTATTAAAATCTTACCCTTTATTAGAAATAAAGCTTTTGTACAGTTCAAAGTTCTCGTCTTCGTTTTGGTTCATTTTTAAATGTCATGGTGGAGGTTATTGTGTGAACAGACTTTAGTGATCCTGTTGTCAACTCATACCCCGAGATTATTTTTAAGAGGTAAGTAACGGTAAGTATGAACCCCCGTCTATTTTGGTGTGTTCCACAATGATTTCCTGTGAACTTCTGTGCTCATATCTCGATAGTATCTGTCAGTGCCATTTTCATTGATGTAGCTGAGTCGGTGCGATTGATTATTGGCAATCCGATTGAGGGGGCGGATATCTGACAGCCTACTATCCGGGTAAACGGGGACAGTACCTACTGTCAGGCCACGGCCGCCTCCTTTCCTCTTCCTAGCCTATCCAACCCAATCTTCCATCCCTTCCCCTCCCTCATGAGGCCCCTGTTCGCTTTGCAGGTGAGGCCGCCTGGGCGAAGTGCTGATCACACCTCCCCAGTTGTATCCATCCCGACCAGATGTTCCAAGCTCCAGGACACTGCCCATAGAGGCGGTAGTGGTGAGTTCCCTCGCTGAGTCCGTGGGAACCACCAACCTAGAGGGTAAATTGACTAAATAAAAATAAAAACCATCAGTCATCTCTCGTTACAGAAACTGCGTTCTAATGGTTTTTTTTAGAATGTGACAATGATCATAACTGGGAATACATTCCTAGACTCGTCGTATGGGTGATTGACCATTGGTTGCAAATTACCTCCCCCTAAATGCCTCATCATTGTAGTGTTAGTTTTGTGATTATCAGAGACAGTTATTATAATTATGAAACCGCATTGTTCAACCTCGAGAATAACGTCCAGCAGGAGTTTATGTAAGTCCCGTCCTGACAGCTGCTTCGTGAAAAAGAAGGCACACGGTATCTGATAATTTGTCGAAAGATCTCTTAGCACAAAACACAACACACGATTAGCTGCTACTTGTTCCCGGCTATAATTTTGATCCTTTCTTTCCTTTTAATGAGACGGTGCTGGAGTACTGTCCTTGTACCCGAAGAAGGTGCAAGGTATGTCAAATTTCTCTTAGATTTATTAGCACGCTATTTTATTTTGTGATATAATTTTAATTTTGATAATGCGGAAATTATAATGATAATTATATAGTGTCACTAGCAACCCGCCCCGGCTTCGCCCGGGAACAGTTATGAATGGGCAAGGAATTCCTGTCAGACGTAATTTAAGAATGGCGAGGTGCAAGCCAAATGCCCCTCCCGTCCAAACTAAAAACACTTATAGTGGGCGATGTATCGAAGATAGAAATATGCTCTCGCGGACTTTTTTGTAGAATTTCTCACGCTGAACAATTCTTACACTCACAATATAATGATATTTTTAACGGTTCGCCCAGCGTAAGCTTAAAAAGCGCACGGACGCCAGGCTATTTTTCGACCTTTTCACTGAAATCGTTACTGCTTGGCTCCCTCTGTTCATAAATAAATTATTTTCTACACAAATCTTCCTCGAGATCACCTTTACAGAATGGTGAGCAGCATCAAAATCCATCCAGTGGTTTTTGAGATTACACATTTAATATACGTACTGTACAGCTGATTTCTTATCGCGCCTATAATGGGAGGGGAGTGCGCTCTACCGGCAATGAGTAGAAACTTTCCAATTACATGTTATACATGGGTTCTGACTGGGAATGTCAAGGCCGGTATAGAGCGCAGCTCGTATTCAATCGGCCGTGCCTCCCCTCGCTTCGCTAAATGAGGGGTCTAGATGCAAAACCGGCGATTTCCACTTTGTTTTAATGACAATGAGTTAAAGTTGGAGTACCATTCTCTGAGGTATTTGTGATCTGTTTATTAACTTGTTTGGCCTCAGGCCGGATTTTCAGCCAATCAAGTTTATAAACATATCACAAACACCTCAGAGAATGTTACTCCACTCATGGTCACCAAAATTGGAGATTGCCGGTTTTGCATCTATACCCCTCAATTGCTCTGTCCACTTCGTTCCAAAATCCACAATTAGAATATATTGATAGCAAATATATACCTAAATAATCACACAAATAATGCTGCAAAATTGTGGAGTTCAGAACACTGAAATGAACAATGCAAACACACAGGATTCAATCTATCCATTTAAATTATTTCCAGGTAGTTTGAATTAGGTTAAAAAAAGGAAAAGGAAAGGGTCAATTTTTATCAAGATAAGAAACAGTGCTATTGGGTAAAAACCAGTACATTTATTTTTTAAAGAGAATGTAAGAAAACAGATGGTGTAATTAAATCCATGGTCACACCATCCTATTACCTGGCATTTGCCAATCAGAAAGAGGGAAAACCATGGAAAAACCTCAATCGGGTAATAATAGTTCCGTGAAGAACTATACAGCCTATTTTCATATATCCTACTTATGTTAACTGCCACTATCAACATACAAAATTTCAGTTTGATTGCTGTAATAGATTCGTAGATATTGAGAACCGACTAAATATTTCGGATGGCCGCCATGTTGGATTTTATATATGTAGGTCCCAGAGTTATGTACTGTTACATGAAGATTATTGTGTACGTGTAGCATTCAAACTTCAATCGCATATTTAGGACACAAGAAGTAACAAGGAGATTTTCAAATTTCGCACAGCTGCCATCTTGTGGTAATGGAAACAATTGAAATAAATTAGATGCCAGTTGATTAACATTCGTATGAGGATTTTCTGTACCAAGATTCCCTGCACTCGGGTGGTTAAATTGCGAGAAACGTCCATGTGAATATTTATACTTCGCGTCGCCGCCAAGTTGGATTTGTGATCACCGGGTTATTTAAAGTCCTATAGGTGAACTTAAGTTCAAAGCCCCTTTGAACATAAAAAATCAGTTTGATTGCTATAATAGATTCGTAGATATTCAGAGCCGTCTAAATATTTCGGAGGGTTGCCATGTTGGATTGTTAAATGTATAGGCCATAGAGTCATGCACCATTAAAGGAAAAATATTGCGTAGGTTCGTTATTCAAACTTTCACTTCGATCGCATGATTACGACACAAGAAATAAAAACTTAATTTTAAAATTCGCACAGCCACCATCTTGAGGTTATGTATACAATTGAACTAAATTAGATACCCGTGCACTGCAATGTGTATAAACATTTCCTGTACCAGATTTCATTGCGTTTGGAACATTAAATCGCGAGAAAGGTCTATTTAACATTTTCAAATTCGGTTGACCGCCATGTTAGTTTTGTAGTTAACCGGTTTCTGAAAGTCTTATAGATGATCATCCAGTAGTGCCTTTTATCTCCGTACAAAATTTCAGGGTGATAGGCCTACCACTAATAGGTTCAGAGATATAGAATGCCGGTGAAATATTTCGCACATCCGCCATCTTGTGGTTATGTAAACAATTGAACGAAGTTAGATGTCGGTACATTACAATGTGTATATACATATACTGTACCAAGTTTTATAACGTTTGGTTGGTTAAATCGCGAGAACGTCTATTTAAAAGTCGCGAATTCGCGTGGCCGCCATGTTGGCTTTGTAGTTACGAGTTTTTCAAAAGTCACATAGGTGATCTTCTAGTAGTTCCCTTTATCACCGTAATAAATTCCAGTGTGATATCGGTAATAGTTTCGGAGATATTAAATGCTGGTGAAATAATTCGCACAGCCGCCATGTTGGACTGGTGAGACGTAACAAAATTTGAAGGGCACGGTCGGGGTTGCACGGAATAGTGCAATGAACTTACCGAGTTTCATTGAAATCGCCCCAGCCGTTTAAAAGTCATTAGGGGACACACACACACACACACACACACACACACACGCACACACACTCGGACAAAAGGTGATCTCATAAGCCTATTTTTTCAAAATTGAAAAGAGGCTAAAAATCACAATACATTTAATACATAATGGGGAAGCTTTTTCCTTCTTGGAAAGGGTCAACGATGATTGTTAGCAAATTCCTGCAACAGAGGAAAAACATTTAAAGAAATATTTATTTCAAGAATGCATTCATGGTTTTTCTTGATATTCACAATGTGATACTGGATATAAAAAATAAACCTGTAAATTGTGAAAATAATGTACTCATGCCTAAAACAGAAACAGATGTGTAGCCTTAATCTGCAACAAACTACTGTATACTATTTTAAACAAGAGAAGTGCTAATGTCGCTGGACCATTCCTATGGTAACACGGACAACGTTGCCATTATTTGTGATCTGTTCTTGCTGCCAATAGTTGGTCAACACAATATACCAGGTTAGTAATTGGAATCATGTGTTCACCGACTGTAAAATTGACAAGATCAATTGTCAATGATTAATAATAATGCTATTGGTCTTACGTCCCTATTGGGGCTTTTAGAGACGCCAGGATGCCGGAATTTTTACTGGCACGCTCAAGAGCCCCCTTCAGGACAAAATACCACCACCTAAGCATCTGTAAAAGCCGTAGTAGTAAAATGTATAACCTTTCACTTTGTTATCAATCATCGACTATTGATCTTGTCAATAAAGCAACACTGAAAAATGGCTTCAAAGCTATCTTATAGTTTTTATATAATTTTTAACATTTCTTTATGACCTAGCTTATCTTCAGTAATATGTTGAGTCTTGAATAATGATTGATCAAATAGAGTTTTTAAAAAAGTTGAACTTCTTTGTTATGTTGATTAGTGGTACATTGTGACACCTCTCGAAAGGTTTCAGTGACAGAAGCAGCAATATTGAGCATTAATGAAGGCTCTTACTGTCGATGCAAGGGACAATAATAAGTGCATATTATACACATCTTGGGCACATATGTCTCAAGCATCATTAGAAAATTAGAACCTCACAAGAGAAGGAACTGCTCTATTAGCATTGTTAGTAGCAACTTCAGTCAACACAAGTTTGCCCGAATGACTGGGCAGGGGTACATGTAATATACATAATAAAAATGGACACTCCCAAGAAGGTTTCTGAACTTTTTCAATAGAACGAATCAATGTACTCAAATTGTGTGTCAATGAGCTTACAAAAAACTGGGAAGTTCCATACGGGTGACTAAAGCTACTGTATGAACGTAGGCAGAAAACATGGCATTTTAAGTAGTAGTGTTGGCACGCAAGTAGTTAAAAAAATATGCAAGGAGTAATACGGAGGTGCCTTGTCAGCGCTATAGCATGCGGAGAGTTGAAGCACTGACCACGCCACCATACTTGCCCGGCTCGAGCGGTAAATTGAGTCTACAGCACCGTACACTTCTTCATTAGTGGGATTTAAGTATGATTACCAGTAAAAGATTCGTGTTAGTTAGTTAGTTATTTTTGCTTTAAGGGGCGGAACAACGAAAAAAAAAGAAGATTCGTGTGCAGGTAGGCCTATACTACGAAATTGTACGATAGGCCTATATGACGATGGATATCAAGGAATATTTGTTGATCTTTGCTGGCTAGTGTGAAGTGTACGCCAGTCACAATATTTTCGTCGCAATCGAAAATCATGTAAACTGCCATAAAACGTTTAATTTTACAATATAAACTAGAGCAATGCACCGATCTGAAAAATAGTATAGCACATGGGAAATGAATGTATTATACCGGTATGCAGTTTTTATGACCTGTAATTATTGTGGGATTTCAGGCAACCAGACACCCATCACTATTCTTAACTTATACCAAATAATAGGCAAATAATTACCGAGATACCAGTAGGCCTGCCGTTATATTCACGAATGTGTATTAAATAAATTCAATAAATTTAAAATATTAAGACATGCGACTTAATTGGGTGGTGGCGTTATTGTTTTTATTGCACGATGATTAAAAAAAATAGGCCAGCTCAGTTCCGGAACAAACTAAACAAGGTCTAGGCTGAGGTTTGAGATTAACACACTAAAATATGCAAATAATGTCATATCAATCTTCTAACACCCACGAGCAATAAATTTAGAACTCAAGCCACGTTGATAATAGATTGGGGTAATTCGATTACAGTAAAACCGTTCATTAATTAACAAGCAGAAATTATTTCCAGTAAGAAACGGAGGAAAATATCCGTAATTAATTCCTAACAATCGAAATAATTATATTGGTGGACACGTATGCCACTATTTGAACATCTAACGAATGATAAACTAGAACAATACCGTGAGGTGGCTACTCTAAGGATGAAAACTTAACGCAATAAATGGCAAATAAAATGGATTTACTTGTGAAATGACTTTACTTTGGCAGGTGGGAGTTCTGTTTGTGCAAACATATGCCCCACATGCCGATATTTCGACCCACACGTGAAATATCACCACTTTTAAGTACGTACGTCACACCATTACATGCTTTTCTTATGGGACTACCGCAATGTTTTGAGCATATGTGAAGGAGTAACTTCTGGCTTCACTTCCTTGCCGTTAGGGCCTCTCCTTATTACTCCTTGGTAAGATGTAGCGCCCGAGTCATTCAACAAGTACGAATTAGCACACTGTTGCCACGGGCAAATTGATAGACCTACCAACAGCACGACACTAGCATACTTTCGTAATTCTAGTGATGCGATCTTCATAGTGAATGGTTTTTCGAGTTTTCTTTCTTTCTCTATAGCCACTAAGCTTGTGGCTTTTTGACATTTCTTGTTTGTGTTTTACATAGAGGCAATGTGAAAGCCTATATAAAGAGAGCATGGCGCCTCACCGATCGTATCGCAATTTGGGCCGTTTCAAAATTTAAATACAAACAAATCATGGTATTGATCAGCGAGTCGTCGCTAAATAGGAAGTGTAATGTTGATATGACTTTTGCAAGCGAAGCCGCGACTGGTAATGCTAGTAATAATATACAAATTAGTAAATAAATACTCCTGAAAAAAGAAAAAAAAGAGATGTATTAGTTATAAACACCATTAAAATGGACAATTTAGGACTACACGTTTTCGAGCTCTACCCCTCGCTACAGCGTGCGTCTGCCGGAACATATTTGCGATCGTTTCTGTTGGTAGAAGTTGTAAATAACCTGATAAGTTTGTTTCCTAAGCAGCAAGATAAAAACAAAAGCACCCTAAAAATTACAGGTATAAGGATTACAATGTATCTCCATGAAGACTTCCCTCAGCACATTATTTCCCAGCTTTGCGGTTGAGGATCCTACAAAACTGATGAGTTGTTATCCTGTTAAAAAGATGAAGGAAGTTACTTATTAGTCGAGTCCTATGATTAACGCAACCCATCCAAGAAAAGTCAGCATGACGCTTCACCTCTTCAGACAGCTTGCTACCAACAGCATATGTATGGAGGAATTTTTGAAGAAAGGACTCGGAAATTTTGACTCCAACTCCTACTGTATGGGCTAATTCCTCAGACGGGTATATCAGTCTTCCACCAGCATCTCGTTCTGATATAACATTGCAAAATTTGGGAACTTTTCGATTAGTAGCATGAAGCTCCATGACAGGTTCTGATGTCATAGTGGTCCTGCAGTCATTGCACGGCTCATTAATGTCACTCAACAGTCGTTTAGCTATATAACCTCTTACATATGCTACTGACTCTGCTTCTGCAAAAGAGAGATCACATGAAATACTAGTGGTAATAGTCTCGACAAGAACACCTGAAATGTCAGAAGACATGGTTATGAGGGATTCCTTGCTTTCCTGTAGGAAATTCCCCAGGCGAGAGAGCAGCTCTCCATCATCATCTTCACAATTCTTTGCTCTGGAATGAGAAGAACATAAAGAATTCAAAATACAGGCTTTGAATGCAGCTCCAAACATACCACAAGTTGGGTTGTTGCTATCTCCTCCAAACTGTCTGATACCTCAAAAGGAATTCTCAAGCCCATCTTGATTGACATTCCTTAGATTGAAATAAGTGAAGCCCTTGCTCTTCAACTGCAGCCACAAATGGCGAATGGCACGAATTGATGTTAGCCATCCCTTCTGGCATGGTGGTCGAACGATTTCACCTGAAGGAGATTTCATGAATTTTAAATCTTCGATCTTCAACAGTGCATACTCCCAGAACTTCAGATGATCAGATTTTGCAGACAAACGACATCGATAAGGGCTATGAGGTTGAGGAATCTTTGATGACCCATTGAGGCTGTCAAGCAAATTATTCATAAATGACAAAAAGAGTGCAGTAACTCTGGCTTCAATTGGCATGTGCTGTGGAAATCCATCTACTAAAACATTAATGGCACTAGAACTGGTCAAGCTAAAAATCTGGGCAGCAAGGAATACTCTCATTTTGTCCTTTCCTTTCGCGTCCACATGAGCACTTGTAATTTTATTAACTAACCTGTACAAACAGCCTTCAGTAACAGTTTTACATGCTCCCATTTTGTCCTTTCCTTTCGCGTCCACATGAGCACTTGTAATTTTATTAACTAACCTGTACAAACAGCCTTCAGTAACAGTTTTACATGCTCTCATTTTGTCCTTTCCTTTCGCGTCCACATGAGCACTTGTAATTTTATTAACTAACATGTAGAAACAGCCTTCAGTAACAGTTTTACATGCTCCCATTTTGTCCTTTCCTTTCGCGTCCACATGAGCACTTGTAATTTTATTAACTAACCAGTACAATCAGCCTTCAGTAACAGTTTTATATGCTCCCATGTTGTCCTTTCCTTTCGCGTCCACATGAGCACTTGTAATTTTATTAACTAACCTGTACAAACAGCCTTCAGTAACAGTTTTACATGCTCCCATTTTGTCCTTTCTTTTCGCGTCCACATGAGCACTTGTAATTTTATTAACTAACCTGTACAAACAGCCTTCAGTAACAGTTTTACATGCTCCCATTTTGTCCTTTCCTTTCGCGTCCATATGAGCACTTGTAATTTTATTAACTAACCTGTACAAACAGCCTTCAGTAACAGTTTTACATGCTCCCATTTTGTCCTTTCCTTTCGCGTCAACATGAGCACTTGTAATTTTATTAACTAACCTGTACAAACAGCCTTCAGTAACAGTTTTACATGCACCCATTTTGTCCTTTCCTTTCGCGTCCACATGAGCACTTGTAATTTTATTAACTAACCTGTACAAACAGCCTTCTGTAACAGTTTTACATGCTCCCATTTTGTCCTTTCCTTTCGCGTCCACATGAGCACTTGTAATTTTATTAACTAACCTGTACAAACAGCCTTCAGTAACAGTTTTACATGCTCCCATTTTGTCCTTTCCTTTCGCGTCACATGAGCACTTGTAATTTTATTAACTAACCTGTACAAACAGCGTTCAGTAACAGTTTTACATGCTCCCATTTAGTCCTTTCCTTTCTGGTCCACATGAGCACTTGTAATGTAATTAACTAACCTGCACAAACAGCCTTCAGTAACAGTTTTACATGCTCCCATTTTGTCCTTTCCTTTCGGGTCCACATGAGCACTTGTAATTTTATTAACTCACCTGTACAAACAGCCTTCAGTAACAGTTTTACATGCTCCCATTTTGTCCTTTCCTTTTGCGTCCACATGAGCACTTGTAATTTTATTAACTAACCTGTACAAACAGCCTTCAGTAACAGTTTTACATGCTCCCATTTTGTCCTTTCCTTTCGCGTCCACATGAGCACTTGCAATTTTATTAACTAACCTGTACAAACAGCCTTCAGTAATTGTTTTACATGCTCCCATTTTGTCCTTTCCTTTCGCGTCCACATGAGCACTTGTAATTTTATTAACTAACCTGTACAAACAGCCTTCAGTAACAGTTTTACATGCTCCCATTTTGTCCTTTCCTTTCGCGTCCACATGAGCACTTGTAATTTTATTAACTAACCTGTACAAACAGCCTTCAGTAACAGTTTTACGTGCTCCCATTTTGTCCTTTCCTTTCGCGTCACATGAGCACTTGTAATTTTATTAACTAACCTGTACAAACAGCCTTCAGTAACAGTTTTACATGCTCCCACATTGTCCTTTCCTTTCGCGTCCACATGAGCACTTGTAATGTTATTAACTCACCAGTACAAACAGTCTTCAGTAACAGTTTTATATGCTCCCATTTTGTCCTTTCCTTTCGCGTCCACATGAGCACTTGTAATTTTAGTAACTAACCTGTACAAACAGCCTTCAGTAACAGTTTTACATGCTCCCACTTTGTCCTTTCCTTTCGCGTCCACATGAGCACTTGTAATTTTATTAACTCACCTGTACAAACAGCCTTCAGTAACAGTTTTACATGCTCCCATTTAGTCCTTTCCTTTCGCGTCCACATGAGCACTTGTAATGTTATTAACTCACCTGTACAAACAGCCTTCAGTAACAGTTTTATATGCTCCCATTTTGTCCTTCCCTTTCGCGTCTACATGAGCACTTTAATTTTATTAACTAACCTGTACAAACAGCCTTCAATAACAGTTTTACATGCTCCCATTTTGTTCTTTCCTTTCGCGTCCACATGAGCACTTGTAATGTTATTAACTAACCTGCACAAACAGCCTTCAGTAACAGTTTTACATGCTCCCATTTTGCAGATCCATGGTTTGTTACAATTTTATATTTCTCATGCTCTTAAGCAAATGAGGCACATCAAAGGTTGTCACTATTTGTTCTCCATGAAGCTGAAAAATAAAGTCTTGTTTATCATTAGCAGGAAATCTTTCCACCAAATTCTTAACTGCTGTGCCCTGGTCACAAACTATCGCCTTTACAATTATCCCTGCAGAAGAAAGAGACGTAATCACTTTAATAATAAGCTCTTCCAGAATGTCGGTAGGTGTCGTGTATTGACACAAATAGTACGCAACAGGCTGCGTCCATTGTTTCCGAAGGCCTCTGGCCATAAACACCAGTGCATGATCAGCCTGTCTTCTCGTTCTACCGAATTCGCCATAGTCTTCGAATCCCTCCACTAGATCACCATTTTTCCTGTAATACAAACCACTTTTAAGAGAAACTTCATCAAAATATAGGGCTCAAAATTCATTTCCACCTCCTTTCTGCCTCTCGTTCATTTTCCTAACTTGCTCTCCCAGGTGCTTGACAATGGGCTCTATAATACCTACATCAAATTTAATAGAGCTCAAAGTATTCTGAAGAGTGGACCTGGAAGGAAGAACAATCAATGAGCCAAGGAACCGATACGACTTAGGACTTCGCTTGTACAGTGCAAGCGCTAACAGCTTCTTCTTTGTCCAACTACGATGCTAGGATCTCACCTGCTTATTCCTTGCATCCCCACAAGCTAAAGCTGCTGCTGCAGGTGAGATGTCTTGCTGCAAAATGAAATTCATGTTCCTACAAGAAGCTACTTCCATAAGTGACTTCATCTTGCCACGGGAGTCCTGGATACGTTTCCGGAGACGCGCGTAGTTTCTCAGGGTTTGTCGAGTCAGGTTCAAAATCTTATTTTTCTTAGGTGTGATGTCCTTCTGAGCCAGTTCCATTTCCTGCAATGAACACCTTCTTCGTTTTGCTCTCCTTTCCTTGGCATCAAGAACAGTAGTTGCCTGAAAAAGAGATTCAGACCTAATAGGTCTTGAATGGACTATAGGTGGCCCTTGCGTACCAGCTGGAAGTGGAAGTTCTTGGCTACACTCTGCAACACCAGTTTCTTCTTTGGGTGATCCTGAAACAGACAAAAAGGCAGACGATTCAACAACGTCAATTGACGGTCTTGGAGTAACTCCTTGGGGCTGTCTCTCTTCCTCGGTCAATCCTGAAAGAGATGAGATATTAGGTACAGCATTATTGACCAATGTTCTTTTTAAACGATTGAGGAACTGGTCTTCAGTGAAATGAAGTCCACAAACTCGCAGCCGTCTTAGCTGTTCTTTCGACTTGGATGAAAGTGATGGATCAACTAGATCAACCAACTCTCTGGACATGAATATAAACGAAGTTACAATTAGAAAATGCTCATAGAAGAATAGCATATATTTATGATTACTACAAAAGAGGATGGTTATGACATTCATTACTACATACACTAAATCGAACCCGGTCCACCTTGGTGAGAGGCCAGCAGCTTGACCGCTGCGCCACAACGCCCCCAAGAATCTGATATGCTTGCGGGTTTCGGCATCCAGTCACATTTCACCAAGATACCGTACTGAGGGAGGAATGCATTGATATACTTAAGAAACTTGAAATGGTTCGTTTACATGGACCATATGCGACAGATTACCCTACCCTTATGGGGTAGTAGTTGGAACGTCTACATTATCTGCCCCTCCACTTTATGTTACAGTCCTGTAAGTGTTACTGTTTGGTGTGCTTAATTCAATTTCCTCTCACACATCATAAAACTTTTACCATCCATTTCGGAATCTTAATACCATTTCAGTAGTGTATATATTAAAGATAGGAACACTAACAGAATTCGTATGGGAAAATCACTTCAATGAAGGCTAAACTACACGGTGACAATGAATGAAATACGAACAGACGGTAAAATTTTCTATAGTACATGAATTAGCCAAAATACCTTATGGTTTTTTACACTCGTTAGAGCCGAACACGTCCAATCCAATGGTTATAGACTAACACGTCCAGATCAATGTATTTTTGTTAACAGTGACTTTGTATCCCACATGTTGGCAATAAAGTGCCGTTGAGCGCGTCTTGTTCACAGTTGAACGGGTTCAAGCACTGTCAGAACATGACTGCCGTTGTTAAAAGAGTAACAAATAAAAGCACACAATTATGTAATATAGAACACATTTCAGGTACAGTAGTGCCCAAAGTTACTAATTTCAATAAGTAATGTCGCCCAGCAGATGAAGGTATATAAAAGCAACGTTCTGGTCTCATTTATTTTCCCCAGGAAAAGTAACGTTAAATCGATTACACTTTCTCCGCAAGTAATGAATTAAAATGCATACAGACATAAATGGAACCTAACCTTCATCTGTCAAGAGCCAGTGAACTGTCCCTACCTGGAGCTTACCTCAGCAAACTGAAAGATCGCGATTCCGGAAAAAAAAATCTCCCCTATACAAAAAAATTGCGGCACCCACGACTTGAAGAACGACATTATGGCGTAAAAGATCCGTACTCGTTAAATTATGTGTGTTAATAAGGAGGTAACCGTTGGGAAGAGAACATATGGAAAAAGTTACCAAACTACTGATATAGGCCATAAATACTTTCTGTAATGATTCAAAATACATGTGGAAAGGATGTAGTTCACTCCTCTGCTGTCTATAACCCACCCGCCATCCCAACCTATATCACGACTTATATAGTAAAATTCCAAATGTGTCAGTCATTATCCGTGTTAATTATGTACAAGAACAGTATTGCCAACCCCACCCATAGGCTGGTACTAAATCGTATAGGCAGTCTAGGGGTTCAAATAAAAGGAACAGTGGTTTTGGCAATGGTTACAGCCTAACATGTCAACAGTGCCCCTCAAGCCAAACATTCTAACCTTCGTTTTGTCCAATACAATGGGTTTTGACAATGGTTTTAGCCTGTGGGCCACGTTGGCCATAGGTGCATTTAACACGCATAAGCTTTCTCTACACCAATGGCTTTAGTCACCCATACCGCAAATGTGATGTATTTTATATCTTAAATTTTGCCAACACTACCATGACATGAAAGTGTCATGTCTCGTCAATGTCTCCGCCCATGTAACAGTTGATGAATGCTCAGTGCTTGAGGAATATGGCTGCAGTCGTTCAATGTACAAGAAACAAACACATATTTATGTAATTTACCACATGTTTCCAGAGCACTAGTGGTAATAGACGGCAATTTCATTTGATATTGTCCCTTAGAAACGACTGAAAATCATATATTATCCGTATTAATGAAGTTGTGAGTGTCAAAGGCATGTTCACGCTTCAACTAGTAATGTAATTTTCATCCGGACAGAGGAGCGGTCAATGGTTTTGTCCAGACAGTCATCTAACCTAATAGCGACCAATAGTTTTGTCTTTAGAATAATAATAATAATGTTATTGGTTTTACGTCGGGGTGCCGGAATTTTGCCCCGAAGGTGATCTTTAACGTGCCAGTAAATCTACTGACACGGCTCCCTCTCATTTGCGCACCCTCAAATGCCAAATGACTGCGCCAGGATACGAACCTGCAACCTTGGGCCCAGCAAGCGAGAACGTTACCGCTGAGCCACGCAGCCAGACAGTCTGTCTGTCTTTAGAAGAGTGTAGTGCAAATTTTCAATTAAACTGAACTGCAAGTAATTTACTAACATTTGTAACTCCCGACCAAGGAATGCAAGTGACTGCATCTGCATGTAACGATGCACTATTTGAAACCTCATACAGAAGAGTAACATGCCAGCAATTCAAGGCACGTAAAACAAACCTCCCTACATCCCTCAAGTCATTGACTACAATAAAATAAAAAATAACCCTGGACACCTAGGAATCCCGTTATATATTTGAACCAGCAATATTATTCAAACATGACGAAACCTGTAATAACCTACGGATCAGAAGTTACCACCATGATTAGCAGATTTGTAATTTGCATGTTACTATGAAATACCTAAACCATGGCAGGTGTCTGATTGACAGAGTGAGTATTGCTGATATTACATCGTAATTACAAGTTACAAACACTTGAAGTCACTTTCACATTGATTAGGTTATGTTAGTCGCATCATGGTCATTTTAGGCTAAATGTTCCCAAAATTAGAGGGCAATATTAATATACGTTACAACCCACCCACCATTAGAGGAACGTGACCAGATAATTACAGAATAGCCCAATTATTGATACTTACCTTGCTTCATCACTGGGGAAGCGATGAAATGATAGGGCTCTTCCATCCTCAGGAGTGCATTTCCAACCTCTACTTTTGCAGCCATCAACCGAGCATTCCGAGTGATATTTTCCCATAACCTACATATAAAATATACAGAATGAGGTACAGAAACCATGAAATACAAAATGTAATACAAAATAAATTAAATTAAAGTCATTGACCTATCTTTCTACTACTAAGAAAATCCACCAAAAATAATGCATGGCTCTCATGAGAATCCTATCGATCAAGAAATCATTTGAATAATACATAATGCATTATTGGTACTGCCCCCGTAATTGAATTATATAGAGACCACGGTGGCTATGTTGGAAAATATAAGGAGAGTTATGGCTGTCATAGTTATGACGTGGGTAGTCATGACGTAAGCACGGATGACGCAAACGTTATACCAGCAAGCTACTTGAGCTGAGATTCTCAGTGACGTCAGCATTTAGTCGAGAATGTTCCAAGATATACGACGCAGTCGCAGGAGAAGAGGAATTCTGCTGAGGAAGAAACTATGCTATTGGAGGGGAGGTATGAACCAATAAACGATAGTTTAAAGGAAGACGGAGATTGCTGAAACTATGGTATTTTTTATTACTTTTGGAATGCAGAATTGTGGAAATCCATTTGCAGTCGAGGCATTGATTTGGAATTTTGGTGAAATTTATTTTCAGTTTTTGAATTTTGAAAATCCGTCATGTATTGACGAAGTTGGAACTTTTAACGATGACGCAGTATCACGCTATGGAAGGGATGGAAACGCCCCTTAGGAAGTTCATAAAAGGGCTTGCGCAGAAGAGAGGAGCCTCATTCGCTCATTCTCCGATCATTCTCAGATCTCATTCTCAGATCATCGAAGTCTAATTGTGAAAGTTCTTTCTTATATAGTCCTATATAGTGAAAAGTGTGAAAAGAGTCGTCTTTATAAACGCGTGGTAAAGCCACTGCATTAACGAGATCCAAGTCAAACTAGGTGAAGTTAAAACGGACCTTTGAACGCATCTACAAGTTAGGCGTTGAACAGTTAGCGGTCGCCGATACGCTAATTCGATTGTGCAGTGCTACATGAAGTAATATAGAAAAGCTGAACAATTTCGAGCGATTAGTTTGAAAGATATTAGCAAGTTTCGACGACTGACAAAAGTGATTATCTCACCACCTGAGAAGCACTATTGTATCGCCAGAATTTACGCCACGGCTGACGCTGCTAGTGAAATAGGAAGACTTTTGATTGCTTTTGTTACACAACACTACAGTATAATGGAGCAATTTAATAAGGCAGTTTGTTCTTCTAATACTACAACCGAAGAGCAGATGGAAGGCTAAAGGACTTAATGCAATTGGGACATATTTCAACGGAGTAAGATAGCAACATGGAACTTCGCTAATTGCTATTCCACACAAGCGAACATGTGGTGAATTCCATCTACACCCATGTTTCGTGATTAAAAGCTGAATACTATCGAACAGCAATGAAATCTATTACATACTCATTGAATATGAATATTTCTTCGGAAATTTCTACAAAAACTTCATGGCGATTGTCTACTGGAACTTCAGAGATTTTTTCAAGAGAGGTCAGGGTTAACCCGACGCACAAAGAAGATTATTGCCGGAAGGATGTCTATTCGTCTTCTTGGAGCAGAGCGATTTACGGAGAAGGAAGCAGTTCGATTCTCCGAGGATGCTGTTTCCTATTTCGAGGATGGAGCTCAGCTTTAACTTGGTGAAATGGATCCATCAGCAGTCTTCTTTGGGGAATTTTCCTCTGGAACATCAATCGGCAGATAAGGTAGTCGTGAACGTTTATTGTATTTGAGTTTCTTAATAATGTTTGAGCAACCATTTTTCCCATATTTTTGTCCTCATGTTTTTTGCCCTATTTTCTTGTTGAGATTCCTATTCTCAGTACATATTGATGAGTTATGCCTTTTTCGACGATTTATTAAGACATTGTTATGTCATGGGCATAGTTAAACGATTTTGGATCAGTTGAGACTGATATTTAGATTTTTCAGTAATTAATATTTTTGTAGTCACGATTTGACTGTAAGTTAATGATTTTTAATGGCAGATTTAAATTCAGACAGCGTGTCACTTTATTAAAGTAATTCTACCCCAGTTTAATTACTTTGACCAATTTTCTGTCATCATCAAGAAGGAAGAACATTTAAATGATTTTAGAGCGTTAAAATCTCTTGCGTTGTCGACGATCTTGGAAATACTAGTCGTTATTTGAATTGATTGCAACACAGACATTTATCGTCAGTTATGAACGATCATTGCATCATAGACATTTTTGTGAAAGATGAACTTTAATAATGAATTATTGAATGCATTAAAGTCAAGAACTTTTGTTAGGAATTTTTCTCAATTAGAGATTTATATAACGATGTTTGCATTCCCCAGTCTAATTGGATTCTATTCGACTACTTTGCAGTTTTAGTCACACTTTATTTGATGATAGTATTTTTATACTACAATTCTTTTAAGATGTTAATCTTACATTTTGATAGACCAGACAGGCGTATATAAGCGTATTCACTATTAAATTTGTTTGTGATTGGCAAATTTTGACTTCAGTTCGATTCATGAATGAAATCCACGAAGGTTAAATAAAAACAGTTTTGAAACAATTAATGATTATAAGAATTTTTAAGTGGAACTATGAATGTATAATCGCTAGTACAGCGCATGTGTTGAGAGTCGCTGATATATAATGCCCTTGAATATGAAGGAGGTTCCCACAGGAATTAATGTTAAAGAATTATTTGTGGAAGTTTTTGTAGGTTCGGTAGAAGTTTTTGATGCCATATAGATTGATATATGATGAATTTTGGGCTTAATTATAATGCAGTTTGTGCATTATTTTGTTAGCGAAGTATTTTCCGCTGGAGTGAATTGTCATAGTTCGTTGAAAATTAATCAAGTGAATTTACTGTTATAATTAACAAGAGTTTTGAAAGAATTTGAGATAAGATTTTGAATGAAGATTACCGTCGCAAATAATTATTAAAACCTTTATTAAACCAGATTGTGACATTAATATGTATAACTAACCTTCATTGGTCGATTATATTAAACACGATTATGAAATTACCAACCGGATGAACCTGTGGTTAATGTATTTCTTAAAATTAATAATTTAAACAATTTAAATATTAATATTGTAAATAATTGCTGTAAATATTTTTGAAAATAATGTGGAACGAAAGTGATGTTAAAGGCGTGTATAAAATATTTTTATTGTCTTTGACAAATATTATAAACAATTTCTAATTGTTATAAATAATTTATGTGATTTTGTTATAAACATTTAAGAGCTTATTAAACATTTGGATGAGAACTTAACAAGTTCAGGAATTATCATAATAATCCAGTAGGATGTGACTAAAGTATTTGAAAGAATTGCGTAAATATATATTTGAGATATCTTGCGGACATTTAAAGCTTGAGAGAAAGCTGTATTCTTACGTAACGTAGCATGTGAGAAGGGAGTCCATTTGACGAGTATGCGACAGGTTGGAGGGTAGCTTGCAGCTGTCCCAACAACTGGTTATCAGCGGGTGAGGTCGTCCACACTCTGGCCTTGCGACTATAAATACAATTGTCATGTTTATTAAAAGGAAACCAAATGCTCTATATATGTCACACCCTCACGTCCTTTCCAATCCAATTGTGTTATGAATATTACGTTATTTGGAGCTCGTGGGAGCTAATATGTTTTATATCATGTTGTATGATAACTTTGCAAGTCCTACAGGAGGACGTAGTCAGATTGACTTGGGCTACTGATAGCCACGTGTATTATGTTGTGTTATTAAAATCTTATCCTTTATTAGAAATAAAGCTTTTGTACAGTTCAAAGTTCTCGTCTTCGTTTTGGTTCATTTTTAAATGTCATGGTGGAAGTTATTGTGTGAACAGACTTTAGTGATCCTGTTGTCAACTCAAACCCCGAGATTATTTTTAAGAGGTAAGTAACGGTAAGTATGTACCCCCGTCTATTTTGGTGTGTTCCACAATGATTTCCTGTGAACTTCTGTGCTCATATCTGGATAGTATCTGTCAGTGCCATTTTCATTGATGTAGCTGTGCCGGTGCGATTGATTGTTGGCAATCCGATTGAGGGGGCGGATATCTGACAGCCTACTATCCGGGTAAACGGGGACAGTAAGATTGGCGCACCTAAAACGTTGGGGCTCGAACTAGACAAAACTGGATTACCAGGTTGAACGCGAGTAAGATTGACAAACCTAACACGTGAGGTTCGATTAGACTCAAATAAAGAGGTTGATTCTTTGTTCGATGTCTAGGCCAATTGTAGTATTTGAGAGAGTGATTATATAGGAATTAAATGTTGTATTGTATTAGGAAAATTACACTCAGAAAAGATCAGATCTTATACAACTTGAGAAAGGTTAAATAGGCTGGAAACTTAGGAAAATCGCCTATGATCTGGAATCTTATTTTATTTGACCGGCTTATGACATTTTAGTCATATTAAAGATAAAATTAAATTATTTGGATTGTAAATGTAAATTATTTGTGTTAGGATATTTTAAAATGAGCCAGGGAAATTTGAACATGTGCTCGAGTTTGTTTCAACATGAAGTATCTTCGAAAGTTAATTATAAGGTAGTTATAAGTTAGATTTAAGACAGAAAATTGATCAAATTTATATATGGTGAAAAGTGTTGCTCAAATGTTGTTATTTTGCTCTATTGATGTATGTCCCTACAGCAGTCTATTTTTGAATAATATTGTAATGGCAGATGAAAGTTTGAGGATGATGTTAGAAGACTTGAAAGCTAGCATGAACAATAGTATGAGGGAGATGGAAGCTAGGAATACTAGTCGAATGGAGGAGAATATGAAGGTTCTTCATACTAGTGCTGCCAATTTAGAGGATAATATGTCGCGTTTACAGATTAATACCCAAGGAATTGAGAATACTGTAACTGACATCCGCACAGATGTATCTAATGTGCATAAAAATGTTGACGATGTTAAATTTGATGTGTCTAAGGTACAGAAAGACCTTACAATGTTAAATCTAGATGTAGCTAATGTCCGAGGGGATATTTCTTGTGCTAGAGCCGAAGTAGTTGTTGTCAAAAATGATGTTGCGACTGTCCAAGACAAGGTCGAGGAAGTCCAAAAAGAAATTCAAAATGCTAGAACTGATGTATCCAATGTTCAGGTAGATATTAATAACATTCGTGCGGATATAACTGAGGTGCAAAGTGACATAACTAAGATTCAGGTAGAGGTCAACACAGTTTTCGTAGATATGACTAAAGTCCAAACTGATGTAAATAAAGTCAGGGAAGAGATAGAAAACTCGAAAACTCTTTGTACGCGTAATATAACTGCATTAGCGACTAGATTAGTTGATGAGTCAGTTAGAACGACAACGTCTTTAGCAGATTTGAAGTATGATTTAGAGGTCATGAGAACCCAGGTATTAGACCATAATAGATTATTAAAAGAGGATATCGAAGTAGACATAGCAGAAATGTTGACAGCAAACGTAGCAGTCTGGAAAGACGAGTGGAATAAGTCAAGTGGGGAACATGTAACCCAAATTCAGGAAAGGATTGAAAGAAAACTTGCCAGTACTCAAATAGAAATTAACAAGGAAGTAGTACAGATTAGGAAAGATTTAAGCGTCAGGATAAATTCGCTATCCGAAAAACAAGTTGACGATAGAACACAACTAGATCAGGATATGCAAACATTAAAATCTACATTAGAGGAACAGATGCATAAAGTTGTCTCGGATGTAAATGAAACGACGAGCAAACTGCAAAATTTGAAGTTAGGAGAGGCTAGTTTGATGGAGAACTACAAAGAAGAGATAATCAAGAAAGTCTTAACGGAAATCACTGACAAGGATACAGAAGGCTTAGCTTGCGAAATGAATAGGAATTATACCAGAAGATATAACCTAGATCCAGAAGAAAGAGACGTGACTCCTGAAGAACGTATTTCCAGATTCAGAGAGGAGGATGACGAGAGGAATATGGAACCTGAGTGGAACTATCGAGATAGTGGGAAAAACTATCCGGATTCATATCCGAGGAACGTAACGGTCATCAGGAATTTCGAAGACAAACCGCAAAAATTCAGTAACACTGATAGTTTGACACCTATCGAATATGTAAGGAATCTCAAAGATTATTTCATCGAAGCTCACATTCCCAGAGAGAGAGAGATGAAGATAGTAGAGAGATATCTGATTGGAGGACCCCTCGAATGGTTTCGCGCATTTAGATACACGTTCAGTAACTTTGACGAGTTTGCAGAGGCATTAATCAAACGATTTTGGTCCATAGAAGCGAAGAATTCGTTAAGAGCGGAGGTGTATTCAAGAAAATACTCAGGTACTCTTCCAACACGGTACGCTGATTTCTTTACGAGTCAATTGTCCCGCTTGAGATTCTTACAACCCCCATTGTCCACGGAGCAACTAATTGATGCGATTTCTCGTATGCTGCCAGTTGAGGTGAGAAGACTAATTATTTCGTCCAACATCAGGGATTTAACCAGCATGGATGAATTACTGAGAAGATTAGACTACACAAGCCCAATGCCTAACGTAGTACAGAAAGGTCAAAGGCAGGAGTTTAAAGAAATCAATACGGTATATATGGACCAAGTCCAACAGACTGACAAGCCAGACGAGGAGAAAACTGACAATGTAGGTCCTCACAGGAATTATCAGTTTAGAAGTAACAGATCACAAGGTTTCCGACCGTATCAACAGAGAAGAGGTTGGAATTACAATCGAGGAAACTACAATGGAAGAGGCAGATATTACAACAATAATGGGTATAACCGAAATTATAATAGGAATAACCAAAACCAAAATAGAAACCAGAATACTCAAGGTCAGGTTATGACACCCGATCAGTATCAGCAAAGAGAGAAGGAAAGCCAGCAATACTTAAAAGAATTAAGGGATAAAGAAACCGAAAATCAAAAGAAAAGGCAGGATGTTGTAATCGATCCTGGGCCTTCTACGAGCCAGCAGAATTTTGAGGTCGGTAACACCAAAAAAAAAACGCCGATTTCTCAACGTCAGTGAGAACTTGTAAATACATTGCCACACCACACCTGATTACGATTAATGAGATATACGAAGTTACCGATGAAGATTTACTAGAAGAGAGGGGTATCGTTAAAGAGGAAAGACCATGTTCATTACCTATTATTGCTGTACTGATAGATGGCCAGCAGTACAAAGCCCTGATGGATACTGGTGCTATTATTTCCATCATTTCAGAGGAATGTTATCAAAGTCTGCTAAGAGGAGAGAACATGACAGTTCTACCTGTTTCTACCGTCAAAGTGAGAGGGATATTCCAAGATAAGGCAGTGAAGTGCAAGATTCAAGTATTATTGAACTTTGAGATCAATGGAAGGAATTATGAACAGATCTTCATTGTGGTGAACAAGATCAATTTTTATATGGTGCTTGGAATCGATTTTATATCGAAGGTCGGAGCTATTATTGACATGAAGAACAGAAGTATTAGCTTTAATGATGGGTACATAATCACAGAAGAGATAGAAAAACAGGACGTGAAAAACAGTCTGGAAATAGACCTTAGGGAAGAAATCTTGAATACCATAATTAATGAAGTGGAAGATTTAGCAGAAATACCCAGTAGAAAAACTGAAGGATTTGAAGAAGTTCAGGGGGAATTTGAGGATCTGATAAAGAAATTCCAAGTTATTTTCGATGAAAAGCCTGGATTGATTAAGGATTATAAATAAAAGATAAGGCTGACAGATGAAACCCTTTACCAGAAGAGAATATACCCCATTCCTGAGAAATACTATCAAGAAGTACGAGGGTTAATCAGAAAAATGGAGGTAGACGGGATTATAAGAAAACAGGCGTCGTCTTATATAAACCCCATCACAGTAGTGAAGAAAAGTAATGGTCAGATACGTCTTTGTCTCGATGCCAGAACCATTAACTTGAAGATTCTTCCAGAAAATGACAGACCACCCAAGATTAGAGATCTGCTTCGAAAATTCAAAGGGAGAGCTTGTTTCAGCGTTCTTGACTTGACGTCTTCATTTTATCAAGTTCAACTAGAAGAGGATAGTATGCAGTACACTGGATTCCTATTTGACCAGACGTCATGGGTCTTTGCCAGAATGCCTTTTGGTATGGTTAACAGTGGACCAGCACTTATTCGAGCACTTGATAGTAAGCTCACTGACGAAGTGAAAGAGAATGTAATCTGCTACATTGACGATTTAATCGTATTTTCACCCAGCGCTGCAGAACATTTAGTGCACTTGAGAAAGTTGTTCGAGAATTTAAGGGTGGCCAATATCAAGGTGAATTTTGGAAAATGTCAATTCTTGAAGAAGGAGATAAATTACTTGGGGCATACTATTGATAAAGATGGATATCATCCGAACATGAAAAAAGTAGATGCGATCACGAGATTTCCAAAGCCAACTAAGGTGAAACAAGTCAGAGAATTTGTAGGTGCATGCCAATTTATTAGCAGCCACTGTCCAAGATACTCTGAAATCATGGCTCCTCTGTATGACTTACTCAAGAAGAACAACAGATGGAAATGGAGTACCGCTGCAGACGAGGCTTTTGAGAAAGCAAAAGAGATGCTCAGAAATAATGTGAAACTGGAGTACCCAGACTTTGAGAAGGTGTTCTATATTGAGTCTGATGCATCAAGAATAGGCATTAGTGCAGTCTTATACCAGAAAGACGAGGCAGGCAACAAGCACTACATTGCGTTCACTAGTCGGAAGTTGAAAAAGCACGAGGAAAACTACTTCACGACAGAGCTTGAAGCGTTAGCTTTTGTGACAGCTTTGCAAGCCTGGAAGAAAATCCTGCTGGGACATAAGGTCATCATTATTACTGACCATAAAGCACTACAGTTTATGTTGCAAACTGACATGTCGAGTGATAGATTGACACGTTGGGCTTTGTTCACCCAACAGTTTAACGCCACTATCGTCCACCAGCCTGGGAAAGATAACTTACTGGCTGATGCTCTATCACGTAACCCTATTAAAAATGTGCAGATACACCATGTACAATTGGAGCAAGAAGATGAAGAAACCGTTAGGAGGTTAGCCCGAATCGGTGTGTCACAGAAGAGACACGCTCCAATAAGGAAAATGTACAGGTTCCTCAAGGGTTACATGGACAATACGGATGTTGACTATGAAGCTACACGGAGAAATTCACGACACTTTGTCTTGAGTGGAGACATCGTATGCAAGTATGCTGACTCTGCGCATACAAAACTCCGAATAGTCGTGCCACCTAAACTTGTTGTCAATTTAGTGTGGGTAGCTCATCACGCAACTGGACATGCCGGTTTAGATAAAACTCTTAATACACTTAAAGAGAGATTTATCTGGACTAACATGCGTTCCAGCATTGCCAAGGTCATTCGATCATGTGACAAATGTCAAAGAGCAAAGTATGCTTCTGCTTTATTAAAGGGAAAACCGAAGGCGATGATTCCTTCTAAGCCAAACGAACTTATGGCGACGGATATATTTGGCCCCTGTCCGAAGGGATACCAGGGTAACCAGTACTTGTTAGTGACCGTGGATGTTTTCTCTAAATTTGTTACAATGAGTCCCATGCAGAAAGCTAACACAAGGAACGTGGTAAGCAGACTGGAAAATGCTGTATGTCCTAAAGCTGGTATACCAGAATATCTACTGTCAGATCATGGAACGCAGTTTACATCCGTGGAATTTGCAGCGGATATGGAAAGGCTTGGCATTAAGCACTTATTTTCAAGCGTGCGTTACCCTGAATCGAATTCCTCAGAAAGATATATGGCTGAATTTTCGAAATTCTGTCGAATTTTCTGTCCTAATGATCATTCTGGTTGGGTGAGATTTGTACCCCTTATTGAGGAATGTCTGAACTCTACAGTGCAGGAGAGCACAGGAGAAGTGCCAATGCGACTTCATCTATGAAGAAACCCAGAAAGGCCGTGGGATAATCTTTTCAACCACATACCTAGAGATCCCGACCTAGGAAGGCAGCAGAGGATTGACAAGGCGAAGGAGCAACTCCAGAAAGCAGCAGAGAAACGATTGAAAAGAGTAGCTGGAAAACGTTTTGGTACACCCTTACAAGTTGGAAATCTTGTATTATTACGCAGACCTGTCAAGGCTGATAGGACCAAGAAAATATACCCCCAATTTGGATTAGTGTTCCTGGGGCCGTTTAGAATTACGAACGCTTATGGAAACAACTGTTATGAACTCTACGATGATGAGAATAATGTCGTTTACGGCAAGTTCAATGCTGGAAATTTAAAAAGATACTATCCTAGAGTAAGCCAGTAATAATTCAATTTCGTGTTCAAGAGAGTTGAAGTACTTGTAACATTGAGTTTAAAAACAATTTGCAACTGTTTTTAAAACGTGGTGAGAGGAGAATGCCCCCGTAATTGAATTATATAGAGACCACGGTGGCTATGTTGGAAAATATAACGAGAGTTATGGCTGTCATAGTTATGACGTGGGTAGTCATGACGTAAGCACGGATGACGCAAACGTTATACCAGCAAGCTACTTGAGCTGAGATTCTCAGTGACGTCAGCATTTAGTCGAGAATGTTCCAAGATTTACGACGCAGTCGCAGGAGAAGAGGAATTCTGCTGAGGAAGAAACTATGCTATTGGAGGGGAGGCTTGAACCAATAAACGATAGTTTAAAGGAAGACGGAGATTGCTGAAACTATGGTATTTTTATTACTTTTGGAATGCAGAATTGTGGAAATCCATTTGCAGTCGAGGCATTGATTTGGAATTTTGGTGAAATTTATTTTCAGTTTTTGAATTTTGAAAATCCGTCATGTATTGACGAAGTTGGAACTTTTAACGATGACGCAGTATCACGCTATGGAAGGGATGGAAACGCCCCTTAGGAAGTTCATAAAAGGGCTTGCGCAGAAGAGAGGAGCCTCATTCGCTCATTCTCCGATCATTCTCAGATCTCATTCTCAGATCATCGAAGTCTAATTGTGAAAGTTCTTTCTTATATAGTCCTATATAGTGAAAAGTGTGAAAAGAGTCGTCTTTATAAACGCGTGGTAAAGCCACTGCATTAACGAGATCCAAGTCAAACTAGGTGAAGTTAAAACGGACCTTTGAACGCATCTACAAGTTTAGCGTTGAACAGTTAGCGGTCGCCGATACGCTAATTCGATTGTGCAGTGCTACATGAAGTAATATAGAAAAGCTGAACAATTTCGAGCGATTAGTTTGAAAGATATTAGCAAGTTTCGACGACTGACAAAAGTGATTATCTCACCACCTGAGAAGCACTATTGTATCGCCAGAATTTACGCCACGGCTAACGCTGCTAGTGAAATAGGGAGACTTCTGATTGCTTTTGTTACACAACACTACAGTATAATGGAGCAATTTAATAAGGCAGTTTGTTCTTCTAATACTACAACCGAAGAGCAGATGGAAGGCTAGAGGACTTAATGCAATTGGGACATATTTCAACGGAGTAAGATAGCAACATGGAACTTCGCTAATTGCTATTCCACACAAGCGAACATGTGGTGAATTCCATCTACACCCATGTTTCGTGATTAAAAGCTGAATACTATCGAACAGCAATGAAATCTATTACATACTCATTGAATATGAATATTTCTTCGGAAATTTCTACAAAAACTTCATGGCGATTGTCTACTGGAACTTCAGAGATTTTTTCAAGAGAGGTCAGGGTTAACCCGACGCACAAAGAAGATTATTGCCGGAAGGATGTCTATTCGTCTTCTTGGAGCAGAGCGATTTACGGAGAAGGAAGCAGTTCGATTCTCCGAGGATGCTGTTTCCTATTTCGAGGATGGAGCTCAGCTTTAACTTGGTGAAATGGATCCATCAGCAGTCTTCTTTGGGGAATTTTCCTCTGGAACGTCAATCGGCAGATAAGGTAGTCGTGAACGTTTATTGTATTTGAGTTTCTTAATAATGTTTGAGCAACCATTTTTCCCATATTTTTGTCCTCATGTTTTTTGCCCTATTTTCTTGTTGAGATTCCTATTCTCAGTACATATTGATGAGTTATGCCTTTTTCGACGATTTATTAAGACATTGTTATGTCATGGGCATAGTTAAACGATTTTGGATCAGTTGAGACTGATATTTAGATTTTTCAGTAATTAATATTTTTGTAGTCACGATTTGACTGTAAGTTAATGATTTTTAATGGCAGATTTAAATTCAGACAGCGTGTCACTTTATTAAAGTAATTCTACCCCAGTTTAATTACTTTGACCAATTTTCTGTCATCATCAAGAAGGAAGAACATTTAAATGATTTTAGAGCGTTAAAATCTCTTGCGTTGTCGACGATCTTGGAAATACTAGTCGTTATTTGAATTGATTGCAACACAGACATTTATCGTCAGTTATGAACGATCATTGCATCATAGACATTTTTGTGAAAGATGAACTTTAAAAATGAATTATTGAATGCATTAAAGTCAAGAACTTTTGTTAGGAATTTTTCTCAATTAGAGATTTATATAACGATGTTTGCATTCCCCAGTCTAATTGGATTCTATTCGACTACTTTGCAGTTTTAGTCACACTTTATTTGATGATAGTATTTTTATACTACAATTCTTTTAAGATGTTAATCTTAAATTTTGATAGACCAGACAAGCGTATATAAGCGTATTCACTATTAAATTTGTTTGTGATTGGCAAATTTTGACTTCAGTTCGATTCATGAATGAAATCCACGAAGGTTAAATAAAAACAGTTTTGAAACAATTAATGATTATAAGAATTTTTAAGTGGAACTATGAATGTATAATCGCTAGTACAGCGCATGTGTTGAGAGTCGCTGATATATAATGCCCTTGAATATGAAGGAGGTTCCCACAGGAATTAATGTTAAAGAATTATTTGTGGAAGTTTTTGTAGGTTCGGTAGAAGTTTTTGATGCCATACAGATTGATATATGACGAATTTTGGGCTTAATTATAATGCAGTTTGTGCATTATTGTGTAAGCGAAGTATTTTCCGCTGGAGTGAATTGTCATAGTTCGTTGAAAATTAATCAAGTGAATTTACTGTTATAATTAACAAGAGTTTTGAAAGAATTTGAGATAAGATTTTGAATGAAGATTACCGTCGCAAATAATTATTAAAACCTTTATTAAACCAGATTGTGACATTAATATATATAACTAACCTTCATTGGTCGATTATATTAAACACGATTATGAAATTACCAACCGGATGAACCTGTGGTTAATGTATTTCTTAAAATTAATAATTTAAACAATTTAAATATTAATATTGTAAATAATTGCTGTAAATATTTTTGAAAATAATGTGGAACGAAAGTGATGTTAAAGGCGTGTATAAAATATTTGTATTGTCTTTGACAAATATTATAAACAATTTCTAATTGTTATCAATAATTTATGTGATTTTGTTATAAACATTTAAGAGCTTATTAAACATTTGGATGAGAACTTAACAAGTTCAGGAATTATCATAATAATCCAGTAGGATATGACTAAAGTATTTGAAAGAATTGCGTAAATATATATTTGAGATGTCTTGCGGACATTTAAAGCTTGAGAGAAAGCTGTATTCTTACGTAACGTAGCATGTGAGAAGGGAGTCCATTTGACGAGTATGCGACAGGTTGGAGGGTAGCTTGCAGCTCTCCCAACAACTGGTTATCAGCGGGTGAGGTCGTCCACACTCTGGCCTTGCGACTATAAATACAATTGTCATGTTTATTAAAAGGAAACCAAATGCTCTATATATGTCACACCCTCACGTCCTTTCCAATCCAATTGTGTTATGAATATTACGTTATTTGGAGCTCGTGGGAGCTAATATGTTTTATATCATGTTGTATGATAACTTTGCAAGTCCTACAGGAGGACGTAGTCAGATTGACTTGGGCTACTGATAGCCACGTGTATTATGTTGTGTTATTAAAATCTTATCCTTTATTAGAAATAAAGCTTTTGTACAGTTCAAAGTTCTCGTCTTCGTTTTGGTTCATTTTTAAATGTCATGGTGGAAGTTATTGTGTGAACAGACTTTAGTGATCCTGTTGTCAACTCAAACCCCGAGATTATTTTTAAGAGGTAAGTAACGGTAAGTATGTACCCCCGTCTATTTTGGTGTGTTCCACAATGATTTCCTGTGAACTTCTGTGCTCATATCTCGATAGTATCTGTCAGTGCCATTTTCATTGATGTAGCTGTGCCGGTGCAATTGATTGTTGGCAATCCGATTGAGGGGGCGGATATCTGACAGCCTACTATCCGGGTAAACGGGGACAGTACTCACCAGAGAAACGGAAATACCGATACTGGTTTACAATCAACCGAAATACCACGAGGAAATTTGCCGGTGTAAGTAAGTTACTTAAAGGCGCCAAGTTGTTGTGAATATAGGCAATGCCACCAACCCAGTAGAAATAATGTTCATTTAATGAAATGTGACGTAAATATCGTCTGTGAGCAAGATAATTGCAAGGAAAGGTCAATTATGAATTATGCGAATATTTATTGACTAAATATAGGGATATGTTTTCAATTTAATTACAACGTGTATCATGCATATGTTGGCAAGACGATATACAGCACTCCATACGACTGGCCGCGCTACTACACCGATGGTACCAAATAATCCCTATCCCCCTGGTGCTAGAGCTGTAATATTACGTTCGTCTCCAACACAAAGCGCGAGCAATCGACCAACGTCATAATACGCTCGCCGCAGTTTTAAAAAGTTACCTTGAAACGGCGCCCGCGCTCTAAGTGTTATGATTTTTAGTAACTCTTTGCTGATTTTGTAATTAGGGGCATTCCTACAATTGACTATGTTATATGAACGCATACGGGACATTGTTGAAACGCTTCGCTCATCGTCACTCATTTGTCGAATCTACTCGTGCGTTACCTATTGTAAAATGGATTTACTAACCTTGAAACCTTTCCTGGAGTGTACATAATATCTCATCCAAGTTTTATCGCCAACGGACGAATCGTATATGAACGCATATGGGACTTTGTGGAAGCGCTTTGCGCGTCGTCGCTCATCTGTTGAATCTACTCGTGCCCTACCTACTGAAAAATGGATTTATTAAGCCAGAAACCTTCCATGAAGTGTACACAACATCTCACCTAAGTTTCATCGCTATCGGACGAATCGTAAGTTATATGAACGCATACGGGTCTTTGTTGAAACGCTTCGCACGTCGTCGCTCACTTGTTGAATCTACTCGTGTGCTAACTATTGTATAATGGATTCACTGAGCTAGAAACCTTCCCTGGAGTGTACACAACATCAAAGTTTCATCGCAATAGGATGAATAGCATATGAACGCCTACGGGATTTTGTTGAAACATTTCGCTTGCCGTCACTTATTTGCTGAATCTGCTCATGCGCTACCTATGGTAAAATAGATTTACTAAGCCTGAAACCTTCTCTGGAGTGTACTCAAAGTTTCACCAAAGTTTCATAGCAATCGGATGAATGGTATATGAACGCATGTGGGACTTTTATGATACGAATCGCACGCAATTTTGTTGAAGCTACTGCGCGCTATCTATTGTAAATTAGGTTTATTTTGACCATAACGTTCCCGGGTTTTATCACAACAACTCACCAAAATTTGATCGCAATCAGATGAATTGTGGATGAACGCAACGCCATCACTCGTTTGTTTAAACTACTCACGCGCTATCTATTTTAAATTGAATAAACTATGCCTTTAAAAATCCCGGGAGTGTGCACAAAAACTCACCAAAGTTTCATCGCAATCGATGAATGGTATATAAATGCATACACGATGTTGTTGAAACGCTCCACGTGTCGTCAGTCATTTCTCGCATCGACTGTTGCGCTAAATATTAAAAAATGGAGTTACTAAGTAGAAAGCCTTCCCTGGCGTGTTACACAATAACTCACCAAAGATTCATCGCAATCTGATGAATGGCATATGAACGCATACGGAACTTTGTCGAAACGATTCGCCTGCCCGCTCTTTAGATGAATCTACTCATGCGCGACCTATTGTAAAATGCATGTACTGTTCCCAAAAATCTGAAAGTAGCCTGTTGGAATATCCATTGCCCCAGCTGGATCGCCTATTTCTAACAGCACCGGCAAATTACAACATTAGAAATCGCTCTCAACATGGCTTTTAGGGATTTACATACAGCAGTTACAAGAATATTGTGAATCAACAACAAACTACACGGGGCACACCTACCTTTACTTACCTTCTCGGGGACTGGGAATTCAGCTTCGCCTACAATACATCCACAATACTCTAGTTCTTATATTTAAAATGAATCACACGCCAACAACAACAAATAACGAACTGAATAATATTTATTATCAATGGTGTAAACCAAGCTAGTATAAACAAAATAACAATAAACTAATTTAACAAGCAAATTAAAATAAAAACACGCAATCATTCACACTTCCTTTCTACTCCACATCTTATTACAATGCTGTGTAAAAAAAATTATGAGCATAAAAATCTTGGCTTGTTTGAGGCCTACACTGCGTATAAAAGAAAATGTTTAATGAAGGCTCTTACATTCGTGGCATTCCTGACACCTGATTTCATTCACTAGCCTGCGTTTGAAGAACGCACGTGCACTGGCCTTATTTCATCAATGAAACACTAGCACCACGCTGCGCTCGGAACTAAATAAATTTATACAAGGCGGTGAGTCTTCACCTCTTAATATTATGTCACACCGCTCTCCAACTCTAACGGTGAATCATTCTAGCCAGCCCACATCGAGACTGATTTTGAGTGCGTTTATAATACACGTAAAACTAACATTTAGACCTTACAAAAATGCACATAACTTCTATGTTTCTTAAACAATCAAACTGAACATTTTTATACACTCTTTCATTCGCACCACGAAATTGTTCATGACCAATCCGTTTCAACAATTACTCTTAACAATGGGCAATCATTCATACCAAACATTTGCTCACAGAACACACGCTATTTCAAAACAATCGATTAATTAATCCTACTAAATTATTTAACTAATTAAATCATTTTCAAAGAATTATTTACAAGTAATATGTTCATAATAATATACATTATTTAGTGTTGCTAACACGTTACTTTCGATATTCTGGCTTCTCGGTTACAATACAATTCTCAACTAATTATATACATTGGTTTTCCACATAACCGTTCTCCAACATTCTGTAGTTTTGATATACTGCTTACACATCATCTTATATAGGTTTCATTACATTGTCGGTCTAATACAGTCGACTGACTAAGGTTAGCTGTACGTAATTACAGAACTTCGGGTTTAATAAAATATAATAGTTGTATTAGAGACATGAGTTCCCTAGTTGTATTTCCGCTATAAACCATTCTGTCAACACAGCTAAATCGTTACTTCACATGAACTGGACTACTTGTATACAACGGCTCATATCATGATCCTTGCCTTCTTATCAAAGAACAATAATACTTTGACTTCCTATAAAATGTGGAACTCCCCTCGCACGAGCCTTCTTCATAGCTCTACAAATCCTCATATAACAGTATATATGGCATAAACAATTATCATCCACTATGTTAAACAATAACCCAAAACGGATTCATTGTAATTAACATATCTTCTGTGGGAACGTCTCTCAAATAATGGCATGACCCTCAGTATCATTCCACATGACTACTGAACTACAATTATACATGCTTAAGTTCTTCAAACGAAACTTCCAATTGCAATGAACGATATTAGACAGTCGTGATTAACCTCCTAAAGTTTACTCCACAACAAGATAATTAACTTTTAACTCTTCTGTCGCAAATACATATAATAAAAATAATACTCCAGTCTCACCTCACTTGTCAAGCTTTAAATTGTTTATCGTTGTCATATCAGGTCCACAGAATGGCGTGATGTTACACAAATAGTGTAAAATAACACACATGTTATTTATAGTGTCAAATAGAATTCAATCTTGACCGGGATAAACTAGCTTTGAATTCCTAGCCAATGATTTGAATAATCTTCTAACAAAAAGGATTTCCTCTAACATATTAAATGAACAAAGCTCTCAGCTTTACAGATAATAAGAAGGTTTGTCAACGTCGTAATGTTTTTCCACTCTACACAAAGAATGTTTTTAGGGATTAAGACTTCGGTCTTATCAAACGACTAGTATTTCTTAGATCGTCGACAGTTTATGTACAATAATGATATAACAATACCATACGATGTTTCTTCTGTTCTTGAAGTTAGATGTTGTTACATTAAAGTGCTGAAATTAAATTTAATGAGAATTTAATTTGAAGCTATGACACAATGTCAGAATACTTGGCTTAATTAAATTACTAAAATTTGAGAGTCGAAACGACTTGTCTTCTATGAGGCAATATAATTCCTCAAACAAAAATTTTAATGTCAGTTCCACAACTGATCCGTAGAATAAAATTGAAAAATTGATGAAAGGCAATCATCTCCTAAATAATCTTGAAGCATAAATATCTAACACACATCTGAAGTGTAAAATACATGAAAACACTGAAATACATGAAATGCGAAAATATGGAAATATGAAATAAGATCGTTGGCTCAGGATGTCACTAATCAAGCTCTATACTATAAATGAGAGACACTGCTACCTTATTTGGACGAAAACTTGAAGATCTATGTAAGTATTCCCACAATACTTTAGATGTTTCCTCAGTTCAAGATACTGAGATGGATCTGCATTCGAACCTCGGATCTGCGACCTCAGAGATAGGAAACGTCCCTCTCTGGAATTCACCAACATTCGCCTGGGCTCGAACGACATCCTTCTGGCAAATTCTTCTGTGTTGCTGGGCTACCCCTAGCATCTTGACAAATCTCTTCTGTAGAATCTTCATTCTCCGTCGTAAATATGTATCAGCCTCATCATTGGAATATAATTATAGAAATATTCATATAAATGGTGAATGAAATATTTCCATAGCTAATTGATGTTACATTAGTGTTCGTAGACTGACGAAAATGTACAAGATGGATCGTACACTACGTCTGTATTCAAGAATACGTTGTCTAACGAAGCTCCATCGTTGTATCTTAACTCCTGTTATCGAATATATCTCTGGCGCATGACTATTTAGTTCATCATATCAACAATGTTAATTATGTTGAATGAAAACATTTGAAGAATAATGATAGTCATTCTGATACTGTTTATATGTTGCGCCAATGTTACAAGTACTCCGCTACTGTTCACATGAACTGCGTTCGCCAACTTCACGTTGCAATCTAAAACGATATTCAGCTTTATTTCCAACACATTTGAAAATCTGTCTTAACAGGCTTATATTGTCGAAACGGTGAGTTTTAGAACGTTCGACTTTTCACAGCATGTAGTATTCAACCTGTTTTTATATATATTCGCTTAGTTAAATTCATATCTCAATTATATAAGTGATATAATTATTTCAATGTTCCCCTCAACTTCACATAAAATGGAAGTACGGTAATCTCCTACGTTCCACCTAGCTATCCTCGCGTCTCCACAAGTCGACAGTCGTCGCACTCAGACAAAGCCTTGGGATCTCCGTTAACCCAGTAAAAACACTTCCTCACTCTTCAAAGACTGCTGGAATAAGAACCTCGATCCTTGGATCTCCCCCTCCTAGTCCAAATTTTGGCGGCCATATCAATCCCCCACCATAATTTTAGCGCGTAGATTACTAATGCTTATTACTGCGTAGATTAATCGATCTGCGGTTTTTAAAGTATCAGACATAATTTCTTTTAATATTCTCTTCATTACCAAATAATAAAATCTTCTTCTAAAGGCCTAAATGCATAATTTCATCACATTATGTAGTTAAAGTTGGTTCCGTCTTCAATAAGACCTCTTCTCATTGGCTATGGGCTGGGATCCAATAGCATAATTTATAACAATATTTATAATATTAATTTCCAAACTCGCAGTTTCTATGCTAATTTTAGCCTTTTAGACGCGTCTATTGTGCAATATATCACGTGATCGGAATCTCCCACAGCCTCGAGCTTGTAACATAACCCTCCTGTGTCACACTTCCAGAATCTATATTTGCTGGTTACATTTTATCATGGGGACGGAAAATACTCTCATTTTGTCCCAAAATAATTCAATTTCCGGGGGCAATACGTCTTGTGACTGACAGCAAAAAGGCAGAAAAGCTAATAGCAAAGCCGACATTTATTGACAGAACAATTTATGGTCCTAATCTAGCTGCTTTCCACATGGCTTAACGTAACATTGTATTCAATGAGCCTATATATATTGGAATGTGTAGCTTATACTGGATATTTCAAAAACCCTAATGTATTCCCACCACTATGATGTCCTGCTACCCTATTATGGAATGAACACTCTTAAACTCATGTATATGGATACCGACTCGATCATTTATTTGGTTAACACCCCAGACAAATATCAAGACAAGTTGGATTTCCTAGAACACCTGGACACATCAGATTATCCTACTAATCACATATATTACTCTACATCAAACATGAAAACGTTGGGAAATTTTAAAGACGAGGCTTGTGGACAAATTATTAAAGCATTTGTTGGACTTAGAGCTAAAATGTACGCTTTAGACATAAATGGTAATGAAATCAAAAAGATTAAATGTATTAACAGAGGTGTTGTCAAAAATTGTATAAGCTTTCAAGATTATAAGGATTGTGTCATGAAAAACAATGTAAAAAGAATACTGTTTTATCCCTTGGTTGGGGGTTGGGAAAAACACGGTAGTGTAGTTGTGCTAATTGAGGATGAGAGTAGCTTCCCGTGATCGGGAGAGACTACCAGTGTAGTGTGTTGGTGTAAGTACTTAATCTATCGGGGGGCGTCCCTGCAGGATGCAAGTATCTGCCAGGGGATGAATGTCTAAGTGCAGGCTGCTAAACTAGCCTGCCAGCTGAGCGGAATGAGCAATTCAATGAATGTGCAGAGTCAGTAACTCGACGCTCTGCAGTCGAGTCACGTGCTTGAGTACAATGAAACCTGATGATGTAATTACTGGCCTCTACAGTCAGGGGCAATTATGGCTAAGGTAGATTGGGTAGGAGGATGTAAAGTGGAGTGTAATTAGTAACAAGCGTGTAGTTTACTGACCATGTATTTATTGGCCAGTTGATGTAATGTGATGTCTCTCTTGGGGAGTTTGAACAAATATAAATGTAGTACAGTTTGTAAAGTGTCAGGGTAGGTGTTTACAAGAATAAAGGAGTCTGAGCACAAACTGGATCTCACCTGGTGAAGAGATGGAACGGACGTCGGGCAGGGCCGCTGGCGAAGAACAGAGTAGAACAGATAATCCCTCCTGTCCAGGTTCCATTCTTATACGTTTCGGCGCTGCTTGGTCAGCATTGCATCAGTGTAGCTGTCCCAGATAGTTGTTAGTGTAAATGTTTATGTGAGTTTTTCAAGCTGTTGGCTAACCTCCTAAGCTTAGGTGGTCGCCGCTTGCTGTGTAGAGATATGTTCTGGAATTATAGTGTTTCCAGTTGGGGTGGTTTTGGTAAAAGATGGCGGGGTGGTTCTCAGGGGGTACTGCCCCCCGGGCTGTACAATACCAATGAACATTATCGCTTCAAAACAACATGACATATCATCTATAAGACTAAACAAAATTGCTTTGTGTCCTGGAGATGAAAAAAGAGTGATTGATGCTGATGGTACAGGTACACATGCCTATTGTCATTACTCAAGCATTAACCATGCTTAAAGAGTTAAGTTATGAATATCAAAATCTTCTGCCTGCAACTAGCAAATACATAAAACAAAACAATTTAGGAAATAAAACAATAACACTACAAAAATGGTATTCATAATCAACAATAAATAAAATAGAAACCAAAATAAAAACAACTGTACAATTTATAACAAGAAAAGAATATATATAAAATTGTATTATGTGTAAATAGTGTACATGTATTTAAAATTAAAAAATATTGTATGGACGGTATATTGGCTTTCACGGCCGGTGAATTAAAACTCAGTAATTCTTCTAGGTTTGTGCCGTGTCTTGTGTGGGGTTTCGCCTAGGACACCAAGCTAGGCTCATCGGCGGGCTCTTGGTGTCCCTGCCCGGACCCCCACAGGAGTGACGAACTGCGCGCCACCTCCCTCTATATAAGGTGCAACTGCACCACTTGACTACGAGAACTAAAAGCTCAAGCAGCCTTAACCTCCCTATAAAGGCTTCCAAAAAGATGGTATATTGGCTTTCACGGCCGGTGAATTAAAACTCAGCAATTCTTCTAGGTTTGTGCCGTGTCTTGTGTGGGGTTTCGCCTAGGACACCAAGCTAGGCTCATCGGCGGGCTCTTGGTGTCCCTGCCCGGACCCCCACAGGAGTGACGAACTGCGCGCCACCTCCCTCTATATAAGGTGCAACTGCATCACTTGACTACGAGAACTAAAAGCTCAAGCAGCTTTAACCTCCTTATGAAGGCTTCCAAAAAGATGGTAAATTGGCTTTCACGGCCGGTGAATTAAAACTCAGCAATTCTTCTAGGTTTTTGCCGTGTCTTGTGTGGGGTTTCGCCTAGGAAACCAAGCTAGGCTCATCGGCGGGCTCTTGGTGTCCCTGCCCGGACCCCCACAGGAGTGACGAACTGCGCGCCACCTCCCTCTATATAAGGTGCAACTGCACCACTTGACTACGAGAACTAAAAGCTCAAGCAGCCTTAACCTCCCTATGAAGGCTTTAAAAAGATGGTGTATTGGCTTTCACGGCCGGTGAATTAAAACTCAGCAATTCTTCTAGGTTTGTGCCGTGTCTTGTGTGGGGTTTCGCCTAGGACACCAAGCTAGGCTCATCGGCGGGCTCTTGGTGTCCCTGCCCGGACCCCCACAGGAGTGACGAACTGCGCGCCACCTCCCTCTATATAAGGTGCAACTGCGCCACTTGACTACGAGAACTAAAAGCTCAAACAGCCTTAACCTCCCTATGAAGGCTTCCAAAAAGATGGTATATTGGCTTTCACGGCCGGTGAATTAAAACTCAGCAATTCTTCTAGGTTTGTGCCGTGTCTTGTGTGGGGTTTCGCCTAGGACACCAAGCTAGGCTCATCGGCGGGCTCTTGGTGTCCCTGCCCGGACCCCCACAGGAGTGACGAACTGCGCGCCACCTCCCTCTATATAAGGTGCAACTGCACCACTTGACTACGAGAACTAAAAGCTCAAGCAGCCTTAACCTCCCTATGAAGGCTTCCAAATAGATGGTATATTGGCTTTCACGGCCGGTGAATTAAAACTCAGCAATTCTTCTAGGTTTGTGCCGTGTCTTGTGTGGGGTTTCGCCTAGGACACCAAGCTAGGCTCATCGGCGGGCTCTTGGTGTCCCTGCCCGGACCCCCACAGGAGTGACGAACTGCGCGCCACCTCCCTCTATATAAGGTGCAACTGCACCACTTGACTACGAGAACAAAAAGCTCAAGCAGCCTTAACCTCCCTATGAAGGCTTCCAAAAAGATGGTATATTGGCTTTCACGGCCGGTGAATTAAAACTCAGCAATTCTTCTAGGTTTGTGCCGTGTCTTGTGTGGGGTTTCGCCGCTCATCGGCGGGCTCTTGGTGTCCCTGCCCTGATCCCCACAGGAGTGACGAACTGCGCGCCACCTCCCTCAATATAAGGTGCAACTGCACCACTTGACTACGAGAACTAAAAGCTCAAGCAGCCTTAACCTCCCTATGAAGGCTTCCAAATAGATGGTATATTGGCTTTCACGGCCGGTGAATTAAAACTCAGCAATTCTTCTAGGTTTGTGCCGTGTCTTGTGTGGGGTTTCGCCTAGGACACCAAGCTAGGCTCATCGGCGGGCTCTTGGTGTCCCTGCCCGGACCCCCACAGGAGTGACGAACTGCGCGCCACCTCCCTCTATATAAGGTGCAACTGCATCACTTGACTACGAGAACTAAAAGCTCAAGCAGCTTTAACCTCCTTATGAAGGCTTCCAAAAAGATGGTAAATTGGCTTTCACGGCCGGCGAATTAAAACTCAGCAATTCTTCTAGGTTTTTGCCGTGTCTTGTGTGGGGTTTCGCCTAGGAAACCAAGCTAGGCTCATCGGCGGGCTCTTGGTGTCCCTGCCCGGACCCCCACAGGAGTGACGAACTGCGCGCCACCTCCCTCTATATAAGGTGCAACTGCACCACTTGACTACGAGAACTAAAAGCTCAAGCAGCCTTAACCTCCCTATGAAGGCTTCCAAAAAGATGGTGTATTGGCTTTCACGGCCGGTGAATTAAAACTCAGCAATTCTTCTAGGTTTGTGCCGTGTCTTGTGTGGGGTTTCGCCTAGGACACCAAGCTAGGCTCATCGGCGGGCTCTTGGTGTCCCTGCCCGGACCCCCACAGGAGTGACGAACTGCGCGCCACCTCCCTCTATATAAGGTGCAACTGCGCCACTTGACTACGAGAACTAAAAGCTCAAACAGCCTTAACCTCCCTATGAAGGCTTCCAAAAAGATGGTATATTGGCTTTCACGGCCGGTGAATTAAAACTCAGCAATTCTTCTAGGTTTGTGCCGTGTCTTGTGTGGGGTTTCGCCTAGGACACCAAGCTAGGCTCATCGGCGGGCTCTTGGTGTCCCTGCCCGGACCCCCACAGGAGTGACGAACTGCGCGCCACCTCCCTCTATATAAGGTGCAACTGCACCACTTGACTACGAGAACTAAAAGCTCAAGCAGCCTTAACCTCCCTATGAAGGCTTCCAAATAGATGGTATATTGGCTTTCACGGCCGGTGAATTAAAACTCAGCAATTCTTCTAGGTTTGTGCCGTGTCTTGTGTGGGGTTTCGCCTAGGACACCAAGCTAGGCTCATCGGCGGGCTATTGGTGTCCCTGCCCGGACCCCCACAGGAGTGACGAACTGCACGCCACCTCCCTCTATATAAGGTGCAACTGCACCACTTGACTACGAGAACAAAAAGCTCAAGCAGCCTTAACCTCCCTATGAAGGCTTCCAAAAAGATGGTATATTGGCTTTCACGGCCGGTGAATTAAAACTCAGCAATTCTTCTAGGTTTGTGCCGTGTCTTGTGTGGGGTTTCGCCGCTCATCGGCGGGCTCTTGGTGTCCCTGCCCGGATCCCCACAGGAGTGACGAACTGCGCGCCACCTCCCTCTATATAAGGTGCAACTGCACCACTTGACTACGAGAACTAAAAGCTCAAGCAGCCTTAACCTCCCTATGAAGGCTTCCAAATAGATGGTATATTGGCTTTCACGGCCGGTGAATTAAAACTCAGCAATTCTTCTAGGTTTGTGCCGTGTCTTGTGTGGGGTTTCGCCTAGGACACCAAGCTAGGCTCATCGGCGGGCTCTTGGTGTCCCTGCCCGGACCCCCACAGGAGTGACGAACTGCGCGCCACCTCCCTCTATATAAGGTGCAACTGCACCACTTGACTACGAGAACAAAAAGCTCAAGCAGCCTTAACCTCCCTATGAAGGCTTCCAAAAAGATGGTATATTGGCTTTCACGGCCGGTGAATTAAAACTCAGCAATTCTTCTAGGTTTGTGCCGTGTCTTGTGTGGGGTTTCGCCGCTCATCGGCGGGCTCTTGGTGTCCCTGCCCGGATCCCCACAGGAGTGACGAACTGCGCGCCACCTCCCTCTATATAAGGTGCAACTGCACCACTTTACTACGAGAACTAAAAGCTCAAGCAGCCTTAACCTCCCTATGAAGGCTTCCAAATAGATGGTATATTGGCTTTCACGGCCGGTGAATTAAAACTCAGCAATTCTTCTAGGTTTGTGCCGTGTCTTGTGTGGGGTTTCGCCTAGGACACCAAGCTAGGCTCATCGGCGGGCTCTTGGTGTCCCTGCCCGGACCCCAACAGGAGTGACGAACTGCGCGCCACCTCCCTCTATATAAGGTGCAACTGCACCACTTGACTACGAGAACAAAAAGCTCAAGCAGCCTTAACCTCCCTATGAAGGCTTCCAAAAAGATGGTATATTGGCTTTCACGGCCGGTGAATTAAAACTCAGCAATTCTTCTAGGTTTGTGCCGTGTCTTGTGTGGGGTTTCGCCTAGGACACCAAGCTAGGCTCATCGGCGGGCTCATGGTGTCCCTGCCCGGACCCCCACAGGAGTGACGAACTGCGCGCCACCTCCCTCTATATAATGTGCAATTGCACCACTTGACTACGAGAACTAAAAGCTCAAGCAGCCTTAACCTCCCTATGAAGGCTTCCAAAAAGATGGTATATTGGCTTTCACGGCCGGTGAATTAAAACTCAGCAATTCTTCTAGGTTTGTGCCGTGTCTTGTGTGGGGTTTCGCCTAGGACACCAAGCTAGGCTCATCGGCGGGCTCTTGGTGTCCCTGCCCGGACCCCCACAGGAGTGACGAACTGCGCGCCACCTCCCTCTATACAAGGTGCAACTGCACCACTTGACTACGAGAACTAAAAGCTCAAGCAGCCTTAACCTCCCTATGAAGGCTTCCAAAAAGATGGTATATTGGCTTTCACGGCCGGTGAATTAAAACTCAGCAATTCTTCTAGGTTTGTGCCGTGTCTTGTGTGGGGTTACGCCTAGGACAACAAGCTAGGCTCATCGGCGGGCTCTTGGAGTCCCTGCCCGGACCCCTACAGGAGTGACGAACTGCGCGCCATCTACCTCTATATAAGGTGCAACTGCACCACTTGACTACGAGAACTAAAAGCTCAAGCAGCCTTAACCTCCCTATGAAGGCTTCCAAAAAGATGGTATATTGGCTTTCACGGCCGGTGAAATAAAACTCAGCAATTCGTCTAGGTTTGTGCAGTGTCTTGTGTGGGGTTTCGCCTAGGACACCAAGCTAGGCTCATCGGCGGGCTCTTGGTGTCCCTGCCCGGACCCCCACAGGACTGACGAACTGCGCGCCACCTCCCTCTATATAAGGTGCAACTGCACCACTTGACTCACTTTTTGGAAGCCTTCATAGGGAGGTTAAGGCTGCTTGAGCTTTTAGTTCTCGTAGTCAAGTGGTGCAGTGGCACCTTATATAGTGGGAGGTGGCGCGCAGTTCGTCACTCCTGTGGGGGTCCGGGCAGGGACACCAAGAGCCCGCCGATGAGCCTAGCTTGGTGTCCTAGGCGAAACCCCACACAAGACACGGCACAAACCTAGAAGAATTGCTGAGTTTTAATTCACCGGCCGTGAAAGCCAATATACCATCTTTTTGGAAGCCTTCATAGGGAGGTTAAGGCTGCTTGAGCTTTTAGTTCTCGTAGTCAAGTGGTGCAGTTGCACCTTATATAGAGGGAGGTGGCGCGCAGTTCGTCACTCCTGTGGGGGTCCGGGCAGGGACACCAAGAGCCCGCCGATGAGCCTAGCTTGGTGTCCTAGGCGAAACCCCACACAAGACACGGCACAAACCTAGAAGAATTGCTGAGTTTTAATTCACCGGCCGTGAAAGCCAATATACCATCATTTTGGAAGCCTTCATAGGGAGGTTAAGGCTGCTTGAGCTTTTAGTTCTTGTAGTCAAGTGGTGCAGTTGCACCTTATATAGAGGGAGGTGGCGCGCAGTTCGTCACTCCTGTGGGGGTCCGGGCAGGGACACCAAGAGCCCGCCGATGAGCCTAGCTTGGTGTCCTAGGCGAAACCCCACACAAGACACGGCACAAACCTAGAAGAATTGCTGAGTTTTAATTCACCGGCCGTGAAAGCCAATATACCATCTTTTTGGAAGCCTTCATAGGGAGGTTAAGGCTGCTTGAGCTTTTAGTTCTCGTAGTAAAGTGGTGCAGTTGCACCTTATATAGAGGGAGGTGGCGCGGAGTTCGTCACTCCTGTGGGGGTCCGGGCAGGGACACCAAGAGCCCGCCGATGAGCCTAGCTTGGTGTCCTAGGCGAAACCCCACACAAGACACGGCACAATCCTAGAAGAATTGCTGAGTTTTAATTCACCGGCCGTGAAAGCCAATATACCAGCTTTTTGGAAGCCTTCCTAGGGAGGTTAAGGCTGCTTGAGCTTTTAGTTCTCGTAGACAAGTGGTGCAGTTGCACCTTATATAGAGGGAGGTGGCGCGCAGTTCGTCACTCCTGTGGGGGTTCGGGCAGGGACACCAAGAGCCCGCCGATGAGCCTAGCTTGGTGTCCTAGGCGAAACCCCACACAAGACACGGCACAAACCTAGAAGAATTGCTGAGTTTTAATTCACCGGCCGTGAAAGCCAATATACCATCTTTTGGAAGCCTTCATAGGGAGGTTAAGGCTGCTTGAGCTTTTAGTTCTCGTAGTCAAGTGGTGCAGTTGCACCTTATATAGAGGGAGGTGGCGCACAGTTCGTCACTCCTGTGGGGGTCCGGGCAGGGACACCAAGAGCCCGCCGATGAGACTAGCTTGGTGTCCTAGGCGAAACCCCACACAAGACACGGCACAAACCTAGAAGAATTGCTGAGTTTTAATTCACCGGCCGTGAAAGCCAATATTCCATCTTTTTGGAAGCCTTCATAGGGAGGTTAAGGCTGCTTGAGCTTTTAGTTCTCGTAGTCAAGTGGTGCAGTTGCACCTTATATAGAGGGAGGTGGCGCGCAGTTCGTCACTCCTGAGTGGGTCCGGGCAGGAACACCAAGAGCCCGCCGATGAGCCTAGCTTGGTGTCCTAGGCGAAACCCCAAACAAGACACGGCACAAACCTAGAAGAATTGTTGAGTTTTAATTCACCGGCCGTGAAAGCCAATATACCATCTTTTTGGAAGCCTTCATAGGGAGATTAAGGCTGCTTGAGCTTTTAGTTCTCGTAGTCAAGTGGTGCAGTTGCACCTTATATAGAGGGAGGTGGCGCGCAGTTCGTCACTCCTGTGGGGGTCCGGGCAGGGACACCAAGAGCCCGCCGATGAGCCTAGCTTGGTGTCTTAGGCGAAATCCCACACAAGACACGGCACAAACCTAGAAGAATTGCTGAGTTTTAATTCACCGGCCGTGAAAGCCAATATACCATCTTTTTGGAAGCCTTCATAGGGAGGTTAAGGCTGCTTGAGCTTTTAGTTCTCGTAGTCAAGTGGTGCAGTTGCACCTTATATAGAGGGAGGTGGCGCGCAGTTCGTCACTCCTGTGGGGTTCCGGGCAGGGACACCAAGAGCCCGCCGATGCGCCTAGCTTGGTGTCCTAGGCGAAACCCCACACAAGACACGGCACAAACCTAGTAGAATTGCTGAGTTTTAATTCACCGGCCGTGAAAGCCAATATACCATCTTTTTGGAAGCCTTCATAGGGAGGTTAAGGCTGCTTGAGCTTTTAGTTCTCGTAGTCAAGTGGTGCAGTTGCACCTTATATAGAGGGAGGTGGCGCGCAGTTCGTCACTCCTGTTGGGGTCCGGGCAGGTACACCAAGAGCCCGCCGATGAGCCTAGCTTGGTGTCCTAGGCGAAACCCCACACAAGACACGGCACAAACCTAGAAGAATTGCTGAGTTTTAATTCACCGGCCGTGAAAGCCAATATACCATCTTTTTGGAAGCCTTCATAGGGAGGTTAAGGCTGCTTGAGCTTTTAGTTCTCGTAGTCATGTGGTGCAGTTGCACCTTATATAGAGGGAGGTGGCGCGCAGTTCGTCACTCCTGTGGGGGTCCGGGCAGGGACACCAAGAGCCCGCCGATGAGCCTAGCTTGGTGTCCTAGGCGAAACCCCACACATGACACGGCACAAACCTAGAAGAATTGCTGAGTTTTAATTCACCGGCCGTGAAAGCCAATATACCATCTTTTTGGAAGCCTTCATAGGGAGGTTAAGGCTGCTTGAGCTTTTAGTTCTCGTATTCAAGTGGTGCAGTTGCACCTTATATAGAGGGAGGTGGCGCGCAGTTCGTCACTCCTGTGGGGGTCCGGGCAGGGACACCAAGAGCCCGCCGATGAGCCTAGCTTGGTGTCCTAGGCGAAACCCCACACAAGACACGGAACAAACCTAGAAGAATTGCTGAGTTTTAATTCACCGGCCGTGAAAGCCAATATACCATCTTTTTGGAAGCCTTCATACGGAGGTTAAGGCTGCTTGAGCTTTTAGTTCTCGTAGTCAAGTGGTGCAGTTGCACCTTATATAGAGGGAGGTGGCGCGCAGTTCGTCACTCCTGTGGGGGTCCGGGCAGGGACACCAAGAGCCCGCCGATGAGCCTAGCTTGGTGTCCTAGGCGAAACCCCACACAAGACACGGCTCAAACCTAGAAGATTTGCTGAGTTTTAATTCACCGGCCGTGAAAGCCAATATACCATCTTTTTGGAAGCCTTCATAGGGAGGTTAAGGCTGCTTGAGCTTTTAGTTCTCGTAGTCAAGTGGTGCAGTTGCATCTTATATAGAGGGAGGTGGCGCGCAGTTCGTCACTCCTGGGGGGGTCCGGGCAGGGACACCAAGAGCCCGCCGATGAGCCTAGCTTGGTGTCCTAGTCGAAACCCCACACAAGACACGGCACAAACCTAGAAGAATTGCTGAGTTTTAATTCACCGGCCGTGAAAGCCAATATACCATCTTTTTGGAAGCCTTCATAGGGAGGTTAAGGCTGCTTGAGCTTTTAGTTCTCGTAGTCAAGTGGTGCAGTTGCACCTTATGTAGAGGGAGGTGGCGCGCAGTTCGTCACTCCTGTGATGGTCCGGGCAGGGACACCAAGAGCCCGCCGATGAGACTAGCTTGGTGTGCTAGGCGAAACCCCACACAAGACACGGCACAAACCTAGAAGAATTGCTGAGTTTTAATTCACCGGACGTGAAAGCCAATATACCATCTTTTTGGAAGCCTTCATAGGGAGGTTAAGGCTGCTTGAGCTTTTAGTTCTCGTAGTCAAGTGGTGGAGTTGCACCTTATATAGAGGGAGGTGGCGCGCAGTTCGTCACTCCTGTGGGGGTCCGGGCAGGGACACCAAGAGCCCGCCGATGAGCCTAGCTTGGTGTCCTAGGCGAAACCCCACACAGGACACGGCACAAACCTAGAAGAATTGCTGAGTTTTAATTCACCGGCCGTGAAAGCCAATATACCATCTTTTTGGAAGCCTTCATAGGGAGGTTAAGGCTGCTTGAGTTTTAGTTCTCGTAGTCAAGTGGTGCAGTTGCACCTTATATAGAGGGAGGTGGCGCGCAGTTCGTCACTCCTGTGGGGGTCCGGGCAGGGACACCAAGAGCCCGCCGATGAGCCTAGCTTGGTGTCCTAGGCGAAACCCCACACAAGACACGGCACAAACCTAGAAGAATTGCTGAGTTTTAATTCACCGGCCGTGAAAGCCAATATACCATCTTTTTGGAAGCCTTCATAGGGAGGTTAAGGCTGCTTGAGCTTTTAGTTCTCGTAGACAAGTGGTGCAGTTGCACCTTATATAGAGGGAGGTGGCGCGCAGTTCGTCACTCCTGTGGGGGTCCGGGCAGGGACACCAAGAGCCCGCCGATGAGCCTAGCTTGGCGTCCTAGGCGAAACCCCACACAAGACACGGCACAAACCTAGAAGAATTGCTGAGTTTTAATTCACCGGCCGTGAAAGCCAATATACCATCTTTTTGGAAGCCTTCATAGGGAGGTTAAGGCTGCTTGAGCTTTTAGTTCTCGTAGTCAAGTGGTGCAGTTGCACCTTATATAGAGGGAGGTGGCGCGCAGTTCGTCACTCCTGTGGGGTTCCGGGCAGGGACACCAAGAGCCCGCCGATGCGCCTAGCTTGGTGTCCTAGGCAAAACCCCACACAAGACACGGCACAAACCTAGTAGAATTGCTGAGTTTTAATTCACCGGCCGTGAAAGCCAATATACCATCTTTTTGGAAGCCTTCATAGGGAGGTTAAGGCTGCTTGAGCTTTTAGTTCTCGTAGTCAAGTGGTGCAGTTGCACCTTATATAGAGGGAGGTGGCGCGCAGTTCGTCACTCCTGTTGGGGTCCGGGCAGGTACACCAAGAGCCCGCCGATGAGCCTAGCTTGGTGTCCTAGGCGAAACCCCACACAAGACACGGCACAAACCTAGAAGAATTGCTGAGTTTTAATTCACCGGCCGTGAAAGCCAATATACCATCTTTTTGGAAGCCTTCATAGGGAGGTTAAGGCTGCTTGAGCTTTTAGTTCTCGTAGTCATGTGGTGCAGTTGCACCTTATATAGAGGGAGGTGGCGCGCAGTTCGTCACTCCTGTGGGGGTCCGGGCAGGGACACCAAGAGCCCGCCGATGAGCCTAGCTTGGTGTCCTAGGCGAAACCCCACACATGACACGGCACAAACCTAGAAGAATTGCTGAGTTTTAATTCACCGGCCGTGAAAGCCAATATACCATCTTTTTGGAAGCCTTCATAGGGAGGTTAAGGCTGCTTGAGCTTTTAGTTCTCGTAGTAAAGTGGTGCAGTTGCACCTTATATAGAGGGAGGTGGCGCGCAGTTCGTCACTCCTGTGGGGGTCCGGGCAGGGACACCAAGAGCCCGCCGATGAGCCTAGCTTGGTGTCCTAGGCGAAACCCCACACAAGACACGGAACAAACCTACAAGAATTGCTGAGTTTTAATTCACCGGCCGTGAAAGCCAATATACCATCTTTTTGGAAGCCTTCATACGGAGGTTAAGGCTGCTTGAGCTTTTAGTTCTCGTAGTCAAGTGGTGCAGTTGCACCTTATATAGAGGGAGGTGGCGCGCAGTTCGTCACTCCTGTGGGGGTCCGGGCAGGGACACCAAGAGCCCGCCGATGAGCCTAGCTTGGTGTCCTAGGCGAAACCCCACACAAGACACGGCTCAAACCTAGAAGATTTGCTGAGTTTTAATTCACCGGCCGTGAAAGCCAATATACCATCTTTTTGGAAGCCTTCATAGGGAGGTTAAGGCTGCTTGAGCTTTTAGTTCTCGTAGTCAAGTGGTGCAGTTGCATCTTATATAGAGGGAGGTGGCGCGCAGTTCGTCACTCCTGGGGGGGTCCGGGCAGGGACACCAAGAGCCCGCCGATGAGCCTAGCTTGGTGTCCTAGGCGAAACCCCACACAAGACACGGCACAAACCTAGAAGAATTGCTGAGTTTTAATTCACCGGCCGTGAAAGCCAATATACCATCTTTTTGGAAGCCTTCATAGGGAGGTTAAGGCTGCTTGAGCTTTTAGTTCTCGTAGTCAAGTGGTGCAGTTGCACCTTATGTAGAGGGAGGTGGCGCGCAGTTCGTCACTCCTGTGATGGTCCGGGCAGGGACACCAAGAGCCCGCCGATGAGACTAGCTTGGTGTGCTAGGCGAAACCCCACACAAGACACGGCACAAACCTAGAAGAATTGCTGAGTTTTAATTCACCGGCCGTGAAAGCCAATATACCATCTTTTTGGAAGCCTTCATAGGGAGGTTAAGGCTGCTTGAGCTTTTAGTTCTCGTAGTCAAGTGGTGCAGTTGCACCTTATATAGAGGGAGGTGGCGCGCAGTTCGTCACTCCTGTGGGGGTCCGGGCAGGGACACCAAGAGCCCGCCGATGAGCCTAGCTTGGTGTCCTAGGCGAAACCCCACACAAGACACGGCACAAACCTAGAAGAATTGCTGAGTTTTAATTCACCGGCCGTGAAAGCCAATATACCATCTTTTTGGAAGCCTTCATAGGGAGGTTAAGGCTGCTTGAGTTTTAGTTCTCGTAGTCAAGTGGTGCAGTTGCACCTTATATAGAGGGAGGTGGCGCGCAGTTCGTCACTCCTGTGGGGGTCCGGGCAGGGACACCAAGAGCCCGCCGATGAGCCTAGCTTGGTGTCCTAGGCGAAACCCCACACAAGACACGGCACAAACCTAGAAGAATTGCTGAGTTTTAATTCACCGGCCGTGAAAGCCAATATACCATCTTTTTGGAAGCCTTCATAGGGAGGTTAAGGCTGCTTGAGCTTTTAGTTCTCGTAGACAAGTGGTGCAGTTGCACCTTATATAGAGGGAGGTGGCGCGCAGTTCGTCACTCCTGTGGGGGTCCGGGCAGGGACACCAAGAGCCCGCCGATGAGCCTAGCTTGGCGTCCTAGGCGAAACCCCACACAAGACACGGCACAAACCTAGAAGAATTGCTGAGTTTTAATTCACCGGCCGTGAAAGCCAATATACCATCTTTTTGGAAGCCTTCATAGGGAGGTTAAGGCTGCTTGAGCTTTTAGTTCTCGTAGTCAAGTGGTGCAGTTGCACCTTATATAGAGGGAGGTGGCGCGCAGTTCGTCACTCCTGTGGGGGTCCGGGCAGGGACACCAAGAGCCCGCCGATGAGCCTAGCTTGGTGTCCTAGGCGAAACCCCACACAAGACACGGCACAAACCTAGAAGAATTGCTGAGTTTTAATTCACCGGCCGTGAAAGCCAATATACCATCTTTTTGGAAGCCTTCATAGGGAGGTTAAGGCTGCTTGAGCTTTTAGTTCTCGTAGTCAAGTGGTGCAGTTGCACCTTATATAGAGGGAGGTGGCGCGCAGTTCGTCACTCCTGTGGGGGTCCGGGCAGGGACACCAAGAGCCCGCCGATGAGCCTAGCTTGGTGTCCTAGGCGAAACCCCACACAAGACACGGCACAAACCTAGAAGAATTGCTGAGTTTTAATTCACCGGCCGTGAAAGCCAATATACCATCTTTTTGGAAGCCTTCATAGGGAGGTTAAGGCTGCTTGAGCTTTTAGTTCTCGTAGTCAAGTGGTGCAGTTGCACCTTATATAGAGGGAGGTGGTGCGCAGTTCGTCACTCCTGTGATGGTCCGGGCAGGGACACCAAGAGCCCGCCGATGAGCCTAGCTTGGTGTCCTAGGCGAAACCCCACACAAGACACGGCACAAACCTAGAAGAATTGCTGAGTTTTAATTCACCGGCCGTGAAAGCCAATATACCATCTTTTTGGAAGCCTTCATAGGGAGGTTAAGGCTGCTTGAGCTTTTAGTTCTCGTAGTCAAGTGGTGCAGTTGCACCTTATATAGAGGGAGGTGGCGCGCAGTTCGTCACTCCTGTGGGGGTCCGGGCAGGGACACCAAGAGCCCGCCGATGAGCCTAGCTTGGTGTCCTAGGCGAAACCCCACACAAGACACGGCACAAACCTAGAAGAATTGCTGAGTTTTAATTCACCGGCCGTGAAAGCCAATATACCATCTTTTTGGAAGCCTTCATAGGGAGGTTAAGACTGCTTGAGCGTTTAGTTCTCGTAGTCAAGTGGTGCAGTTGCACCTTATATAGAGGGAGGTGGCGCGCAGTTCGTCACTCCTGTTGGGGTCCGGGCAGGGTCATCAAGAGCCCGCCGATGAGCCTAGCTTGGTGTCCTAGGCGAAACCCCACACAAGACACGGCACAAACCTAGAAGAATTGCTGAGTGTTAATTCACCGGCCGTGAAAGCCAATATACCATCTTTTTGGAAGCCTTCATAGGGAGGTTAAGGCTGCTTGAGCTTTTAGTTCTCGTAGTCAAGTGGTGCAGTTGCACCTTATATAGAGGGAGGTGGCGCGCAGTTCGTCACTCCTGAGGGGGTCCGGGCAGGGACACCAAGAGCCCGCCGATGAGCCTAGCTTGGTGTCCTAGGCGAAACCCCACACAAGACACGGCACAAACTTAGAAGAATTGCTGAGTTTTAATTCACCGGCCGTGAAAGCCAATATACCATCTTTTTTGAAGCCTTCATAGGGAGGTTAAGGCTGTTTGAGCTTTTAGTTCTCGTAGTCAAGTGGTGCAGTTGCACCTTATGTAGAGGGAGGTGGCGCGCAGTTCGTCACTCCTGTGATGGTCCGGGCAGGGACACCAAGAGCCCGCCGATGAGACTAGCTTGGTGTGCTAGGCGAAACCCCACACAAGACACGGCACAAACCTAGAAGAATTGCTGAGTTTTAATTCACCGGCCGTGAAAGCCAATATACCATCTTTTTGGAAGCCTTCATAGGGAGGTTAAGGCTGCTTGAGCTTTTAGTTCTCGTAGTCAAGTGGTGCAGTTGCACCTTATATAGAGGGAGGTGGCGCGCAGTTCGTCACTCCTGTGGGGGTCCGGGCAGGGACACCAAGAGCCCGCCGATGAGCCTAGCTTGGTGTCCTAGGCGAAACCCCACACAAGACACGGCACAAACCTAGAAGAATTGCTGAGTTTTAATTCACCGGCCGTGAAAGCCAATATACCATCTTTTTGGAAGCCTTCATAGGGAGGTTAAGGCTGCTTGAGTTTTAGTTCTCGTAGTCAAGTGGTGCAGTTGCACCTTATATAGAGGGAGGTGGCGCGCAGTTCGTCACTCCTGTGGGGGTCCGGGCAGGGACACCAAGAGCCCGCCGATGAGCCTAGCTTGGTGTCCTAGGCGAAACCCCACACAAGACACGGCACAAACCTAGAAGAATTGCTGAGTTTTAATTCACCGGCCGTGAAAGCCAATATACCATCTTTTTGGAAGCCTTCATAGGGAGGTTAAGGCTGCTTGAGCTTTTAGTTCTCGTAGACAAGTGGTGCAGTTGCACCTTATATAGAGGGAGGTGGCGCGCAGTTCGTCACTCCTGTGGGGGTCCGGGCAGGGACACCAAGAGCCCGCCGATGAGCCTAGCTTGGCGTCCTAGGCGAAACCCCACACAAGACACGGCACAAACCTAGAAGAATTGCTGAGTTTTAATTCACCGGCCGTGAAAGCCAATATACCATCTTTTTGGAAACCTTCATAGGGAGGTTAAGGCTGCTTGAGCTTTTAGTTCTCGTAGTCAAGTGGTGCAGTTGCACCTTATATAGAGGGAGGTGGCGCGCAGTTCGTCACTCCTGTGGGGGTCCGGGCAGGGACACCAAGAGCCCGCCGATGAGCCTAGCTTGGTGTCCTAGGCGAAACCCCACACAAGACACGGCACAAACCTAGAAGAATTGCTGAGTTTTAATTCACCGGCCGTGAAAGCCAATATACCATCTTTTTGGAAGCCTTCATAGGGAGGTTAAGGCTGCTTGAGCTTTTAGTTCTCGTAGTCAAGTGGTGCAGTTGCACCTTATATAGAGGGAGGTGGTGCGCAGTTCGTCACTCCTGTGATGGTCCGGGCAGGGACACCAAGAGCCCGCCGATGAGCCTAGCTTGGTGTCCTAGGCGAAACCCCACACAAGACACGGCACAAACCTAGAAGAATTGCTGAGTTTTAATTCACCGGCCGTGAAAGCCAATATACCATCTTTTTGGAAGCCTTCATAGGGAGGTTAAGGCTGCTTGAGCTTTTAGTTCTCGTAGTCAAGTGGTGCAGTTGCACCTTATATAGAGGGAGGTGGCGCGCAGTTCGTCACTCCTGTGGGGGTCCGGGCAGGGACACCAAGAGCCCGCCGATGAGCCTAGCTTGGTGTCCTAGGCGAAACCCCACACAAGACACGGCACAAACCTAGAAGAATTGCTGAGTTTTAATTCACCGGCCGTGAAAGCCAATATACCATCTTTTTGGAAGCCTTCATAGGGAGGTTAAGACTGCTTGAGCGTTTAGTTCTCGTAGTCAAGTGGTGCAGTTGCACCTTATATAGAGGGAGGTGGCGCGCAGTTCGTCACTCCTGTTGGGGTCCGGGCAGGGTCATCAAGAGCCCGCCGATGAGCCTAGCTTGGTGTCCTAGGCGAAACCCCACACAAGACACGGCACAAACCTAGAAGAATTGCTGAGTTTTAATTCACCGGCCGTGAAAGCCAATATACCATCTTTTTGGAAGCCTTCATAGGGAGGTTAAGGCTGCTTGAGCTTTTAGTTCTCGTAGTCAAGTGGTGCAGTTGCACCTTATATAGAGGGAGGTGGCGCGCAGTTCGTCACTCCTGAGGGGGTCCGGGCAGGGACACCAAGAGCCCGCCGATGAGCCTAGCTTGGTGTCCTAGGCGAAACCCCACACAAGACACGGCACAAACCTAGAAGAATTGCTGAGTTTTAATTCACCGGCCGTGAAAGCCAATATACCATCTTTTTGGAAGCCTTCATAGGGAGGTTAAGGCTGCTTGAGCTTTTAGTTCTCGTAGTCAAGTGGTGCAGTTGCACCTTATATAGAGGGAGGTGGCGCGCAGTTCGTCACTCCTGTGGGGGTCCGGGCAGGGACACCAAGAGACCGCCGATGCGCCTAGCTTGATGTCCTAGGCGAAACCCCACACAAGACACGGCACAAACCTGGTAGAATTGCTGAGTTTTAATTCACCGGCTGTGAAAGCCAATATACCAGCTTTTTGGAAGCCTTCATAGGGAGGTTAAGGCTGCTTGAGCTTTTAGTTCTCGTAGTCAAGTGGTGCAGTTGCACCTTATATAGAGGGAGGTGGCGCGCAGTTCGTCACTCCTGTGGGGGTCCGGGCAGGGACACCAAGAGCCCGCCGATGAGCCTAGCTTGGTGTCCGAGGCGAAACCCCACACAAGACACGGCACAAACCTAGAAGAATTGCTGAGTTTTAATTCACCGGCCGTGAAAGCCAATATACCATCTTTTTGGAAGCCTTCATAGGGAGGTTAAGGCTGCTTGAGCTTTTAGTTCTCGTAGTCAAGTGGTGCAGTTGCACCTTATATAGAGGGAGGTGGCGCGCAGTTCGTCACTCCTGTGGGGGTCCGGGCAGGGACACCAAGAGCCCGCCGATGAGCCTAGCTTGATGTCCTAGGCGAAACCCCACACAAGACACGGCACAAACCTAGAAGAATTGCTGAGTTTTAATTCACCGGCCGTGAAAGCCAATATATCATCTTTTTGGAAGCCTTCATAGGGAGGTTAAGGCTGCTTGAGCTTTTAGTTCTCGTAGTCAAGTGGTGCAGTTGCATCTTATATAGAGGGAGGTGGCGCGCAGTTCGTCACTCCTGTTGGGTTCCGGGCAGGGACACCAAGAGCCCGCCGATGAGCCTAGCTTGGTGTCCTAGGCGAAACCCCACACAAGACACGGCACAAACCTAGAAGAATTGCTGAGTTTTAATTCACCGGCCGTGAAAGCCAATATACCATCTTTTTGGAAGCCTTCATAGGGAGGTTAAGGCTGCTTGAGCTTTTAGTTCTCGTAGTCAAGTGGTGCAGTTGCACCTTATATAGAGGGAGGTGGCGCGCAGTTCGTCACTCCTGTGGGGGTCCGGGCAGGGACACCAAGAGCCCGCCGATGAGCCTAGCTTGGTGTCCTAGGCGAAACCCCACACATGACACGGCACAAACCTAGAAGAATTGCTGAGTTTTAATTCACCGGCCGTGAAAGCCAATATACCATCTTTTTGGAAGCCTTCATAGGGAGGTTAAGGCTGCATGAGCATTTAGTTCTCGTATTCAAGTGGTGCAGTTGCACCTTATATAGAGGGAGGTGGTGCGCAGTTCGTCACTCCTGTGGGGGTCCGGGCAGGGACACCAAGAGCCCGCCGATGAGCCTAGCTTGGTGTCCTAGGCGAAACCCCACACAAGACACGGCACAAACCTCGAAGAATTGCTGAGTTTTAATTCACCGGCCGTGAAAGCCAATATATCATCTTTTTGGAAGCCTTCATAGGGAGGTTAAGGCTGCTTGAGCTTTTAGTTCTCGTAGTCAAGTGGTGCAGTTGCATCTTATATAGAGGGAGGTGGCGCGCAGTTCGTCACTCCTGTTGGGGTCCGGGCAGGGACACCAAGAGCCCGCCGATGAGCCTAGCTTGGTGTCCTAGGCGAAACCCCACACAAGACACGGCACAAACCTAGAAGAATTGCTGAGTTTTAATTCACCGGCCGTGAAAGCCAATATAACATCTTTTTGGAAGCCTTCATAGGGAGGTTAAGGCTGCTTGAGCTTTTAGTTCTCGTAGTCAAGTGGTGCAGTTGCACCTTATATAGAGGGAGGTGGCGCGCAGTTCGTCACTCCTGTGGGGGTCCGGGCAGGGACACCAAGAGCCCGCCGATGAGCCTAGCTTGGTGTCCTAGGCGAAACCCCACACATGACACGGCACAAACCTAGAAGAATTGCTGAGTTTTAATTCACCGGCCGTGAAAGCCAATATACCATCTTTTTGGAAGCCATCATAGGGAGGTTAAGGCTGCTTGAGCTTTTAGTTCTCGTATTCAAGTGGTGCAGTTGCACCTTATATAGAGGGAGGTGGCGCGCAGTTTGTCACTCCTGTGGGGGTCCGGGCAGGGACACCAAGAGCCCGCCGATGAGCCTAGCTTGGTGTCCTAGGCCAAACCCCACACAAGACACGGTACAAATCTAGAAGATTTGCTGAGTTTTAATTCACCGGCCGTGAAAGCCAATATACCTTCTTTTTGGAAGCCTTCATAGGGAGGTTAAGGCTGCTTGAGCTTTTAGTTCTCGTAGTCAAGTGGTGCAGTTGCACCTTATATAGAGGGAGGTGGCGCGCAGTTCCTCACTCCTGTGGGGGTCCGGGCAGGCATACCAAGAGCCCGCCGATGAGCCTAGCTTGGTGTCCTAGGCGAAACCCCACACAAGACACGGCACAAACCTAGAAGAATTGCTGAGTTTTAATTCACCGGCCGTGAAAGCCAATATACCATCTTTTTGGAAGCCTTCATAGGGAGGTTAAGGCTGCTTGAGCTTTTAGTTCTCGTAGTCAAGTGGTGCAGTTGCACCTTATATAGAGGGAGGTGGCGCGCAGTTCGTCACTCCTGTGGGGGTCCGGGCAGGGACACCAAGAGCCCGCCGATGAGCCTAGCTTGGTGTCCTAGGCGAAACCCCACACAAGACACGGCACAAACCTAGAAGAATTGCTGAGTTTTAATTCACCGGCCGTGAAAGCCAATATACCAACTTTTTGGAAGCCTTCATAGGGAGGTTAAGGCTGCTTGAGCTTTTAGGTCTCGTAGTCAAGTGGTGCAGTTGCACCTTATATAGAGGGAGGTGGCGCGCAGTTCGTCACTCCTGTGGGGGTCCGGGCAGGGACACCAAGAGCCCGCCGATGAGCCTAGCTTGGTGTCCTAGGCGAAACCCCACACAAGACACGGCACAAACCTAGAAGAATTGCTGAGTTTTAATTCACCGGCCGTGAAAGCCAATATACCATCTTTTTGGAAGCCTTCATAGGGAGGTTAAGGCTGCTTGAGCTTTTAGGTCTCGTAGTCAAGTGGTGCAGTTGCACCTTATATAGAGGGAGGTGGCGCGCAGTTCGTCACTCCTGTGGGGGTCCTGGCAGGGACACCAAGAGCCCGCCGATGAGCCTAGCTTGGTGTCCTAGGCGAAACCCCACACAAGACACGGCACAAACCTAGAAGAATTGCTGAGTTTTAATTCACCGGCCGTGATAGCCAATATACCATCTTTTTGGAAGCCTTCATAGGGAGGTTAAGGCTGCTTGAGCTTTTAGTTCTCGTAGTCAAGTGGCGCAGTTGCACCTTATATAGAGGGAGGTGGCGCGCAGTTCGTCACTCCTGTGGGGGTCCGGGCAGGGACACCAAGAGCCCGCCGATGAGCCTAGCTTGGTGTCCTAGGCGAAACCCCACACAAGACACGGCACAAACCTAGAAGAATTGCTGAGTTTTAATTCACCGGCCGTGAAAGCCAATATACCATCTTTTTGGAAGCCTTCATAGGGAGGTTAAGACTGCTTGAGCGTTTAGTTCTCGTAGTCAAGTGGTGCAGTTGCACCTTATATAGAGGGAGGTGGCGCGCAGTTCGTCACTCCTGTTGGGGTCCGGGCAGGGTCATCAAGAGCCCGCCGATGAGCCTAGCTTGGTGTCCTAGGCGAAACCCCACACAAGACACAGCACAAACCTAGAAGAATTGCTGAGTTTTAATTCACCGGCCGTGAAAGCCAATATACCATCTTTTTGGAAGCCTTCATAGGGAGGTTAAGGCTGCTTGAGCTTTTAGTTCTCGTAGTCAAGTGGTGCAGTTGCACCTTATATAGAGGGAGGTGGCGCGCAGTTCGTCACTCCTGTGGGGGTCCGGGCAGGGACACCAAGAGCCCGCCGATGAGCCTAGCTTGGTGTCCTAGGCGAAACCCCACACAAGACACGGCACAAACCTAGAAGAATTGCTGAGTTTTAATTCACCGGCCGTGAAAGCCAATATTCCATCTTTTTGGAAGCCTTCATAGGGAGGTTAAGGCTGCTTGAGCTTTTAGTTCTCTTAGTCAAGTGGTGCAGTTGCACCTTATATAAAGGGAGGTGGCGCGCAGTTCGTCACTCCTGAGGGGGTCCGGGCAGGGACACCAAGAGCCCGCCGATGAGCCTAGCTTGGTGTCCTAGGCGAAACCCCACACAAAACACGGCACAAACCTAGAAGAATTGCTGAGTTTTAATTCACCGGCCGTGAAAGCCAATATACCATCTTTTTGGAAGCCTTCATAGGGAGGTTAAGGCTGCTTGAGCTTTTAGTTCTCGTAGTCAAGTGGTGCAGTTGCTCCTTATATAGAGGGCGGTGGCGCGCAGTTCGTCACTCCTGTGGGGGTCCGGGCAGGGACACCAAGAGCCCGCCGATGCGCCTAGCTTGATGTCCTAGGCGAAACCCCACACAAGACACGGCAAAAAACCTGGTAGAATTGCTGAGTTTTAATTCACCGGCCGTGAAAGCCAATATACCATCTTTTTGGAAGCCTTCATAGGGAGGTTAAGGCTGCTTGAGCTTTTAGTTCTCGTAGTCAAGTAGTGCAGTTGCACCTTATATAGAGGGAGGTGGCGCGCAGTTCGTCACTCCTGTGGGGGTCCGGGCAGGGACACCAAGAGCCCGCCGATGAGCCTAGCTTGGTGTCCTAGGCGAAACCCCACACAAGACACGGCACAAACCTAGAAGAATTGCTGAGTTTTAATTCACCGGCCGTGAAAGCCAATATACCATCTTTTTGGAAGCCTTCATAGGGAGGTTAAGGCTGCTTGAGCTTTTAGTTCTCGTAGTCAAGTGGTGCAGTTGCACCTTATATAGAGGGAGGTGGCGCGCAGTTCGTCACTCCTGTGGGGTTCCGGGCAGGGACACCAAGAGCCCGCCGATGCGCCTAGCTTGGTGTCCTAGGCGAAACCCCACACAAGACACGGCACAAACCTAGTAGAATTGCTGAGTTTTAATTCACCGGCCGTGAAAGCCAATTTACCATCTTTTTGGAAGCCTTCATAGGGAGGTTAAGGCTGCTTGAGCTTTTAGTTCTCGTAGTCAAGTGGTGCAGTTGCACCTTATATAGAGGGAGGTGGCGCGCAGTTCGTCACTCCTGTGGGGGTCCGGGCAGGGACACCAAGATCCCGCCGATGAGCCTAGCTTGGTGTCCTAGGCGAAACCCCACACATGACACGGCACAAAACTAGAAGAATTGCTGAGTTTTAATTCACCGGCCGTGAAAGCCAATATACCATCTTTTTGGAAGCCTTCATAGGGAGGTTAAGGCTGCTTGAGCTTTTAGTTCTCGTATTCAAGTGGTGCAGTTGCACCTTATATAGAGGGAGGTGGCGCGCAGTTCGTCACTCCTGTGGGGGTCCGGGCAGGGACACCAAGAGCCCGCCGATGAGCCTAGCTTGGTGTCCTAGGCGAAACCCCACACAAGACACGGCACAAACCTAGAAGAATTGCTGAGTTTTAATTCACCGGCCGTGAAAGCCAATATACCATCTTTTTGGAAGCCTTCATAGGGAGGTTAAGGCTGCTTGAGCTTTTAGTTCTCGTAGTCAAGTGGTGCAGTTGCACCTTATATAGAGGGAGGTGGCGCGCAGTTCGTCACTCCTGTGGGGGTCCGGGCAGGGACACCAAGAGCCCGCCGATGAGCCTAGCTTGGTGTCCTAGGCGAAACCCCACACAAGACACGGCACAAACCTAGAAGAATTGCTGAGTTTTAATTCACCGGCCGTGAAAGCCAATATACCATATTTTTGGAAGCCTTCATAGGGAGGTTAAGGCTGCTTGAGCTTTTAGTTCTCGTAGTCAAGTGGTGCAGTTGCACCTTATATAGAGGGAGGTGGCGCGCAGTTCGTCACTCCTGTGGGGGTCCGGGCAGGGACACCAAGAGCCCGCCGATGAGCCTAGCTTGGTGTCCTAGGCGAAACCCCACACAAGACACGGCACAAACCTAGAAGAATTGCTGAGTTTTAATTCACCGGCCGTGAAAGCCAATATACCATCTTTTTGGAAGCCTTCATAGGGAGGTTAAGGCTGCTTGAGCTTTTAGTTCTCGTAGTCAAGTGGTGCAGTTGCACCTTATGTAGAGGGAGGTGGCGCGCAGTTCGTCACTCCTGTGATGGTCCGGGCAGGGACACCAAGAGCCCGCCGATGAGCCTAGCTTGGTGTCCTAGGCGAAACCCCACACAAGACACGGCACAAACCTAGAAGAATTGCTGAGTTTTAATTCACCGGCCGTGAAAGCCAATATACCATCTTTTTGGAAGCCTTCATAGGGAGGTTAAGGCTGCTTGAGCTTTTAGTTCTCGTAGTCAAGTGGTGCAGTTGCACCTTATATAGAGGGAGGTGGCGCGCAGTTCGTCACTCCTGAGGGGGTCCGGGCAGGGACACCAAGAGCCCGCCGATGAGCCTAGCTTGGTGTCCTAGGCGAAACCCCACACAAGACACGGCACAAACCTAGAAGAATTGCTGAGTTTTAATTCACCGGCCGTGAAAGCCAATATACCATCTTTTTGGAAGCCTTCATAGGGAGGTTAAGACTGCTTGAGCGTTTAGTTCTCGTAGTCAAGTGGTGCAGTTGCACCTTATATAGAGGGAGGTGGCGCGCAGTTCGTCACGCCTGTTGGGGTCCGGGCAGGGACATCAAGAGCCCGCCGATGAGCCTAGCTTGGTGTCCTAGGCGAAACCCCACACAAGACACGGCACAAACCTAGAAGAATTGCTGAGTTTTAATTCACCGGCCGTGAAAGCCAATATACCATCTTTTTGGAAGCCTTCATAGGGAGGTTAAGGCTGCTTGAGCTTTTAGTTCTCGTAGTCAAGTGGTGCAGTTGCACCTTATATAGAGGGAGGTGGCGCGCAGTTCGTCACTCCTGTGGGGGTCCGGGCAGGGACACCAAGAGCCCGCCGATGAGCCTAGCTTGGTGTCCTAGGCGAAACCCCACACAAGTCACGGCACAAACCTAGAAGAATTGCTGAGTTTTAATTCACCGGCCGTGAAAGCCCATATACCATCTTTTTGGAAGCCTTCATAGGGAGGTTAAGGCTGCTTGAGCTTTTAGTTCTCTTAGACAAGTGGTGCAGTTGCACCATATATAGAGGGAGGTGGCGCGCAGTTCGTCACTCCTGTGGGGGTCCGGGCAGGGACACCAAGAGCCCGCCGATGAGCCTAGCTTGGTGTCCTAGGCGAAACCCCACACAAGACACGGCACAAACCTAGAAGAATTGCTGAGTTTTAATTCACCGGCCGTGAAAGCCAATATACCATCTTTTTGGAAGCCTTCATAGGGAGGTTAAGGCTGCTTGAGATTTTGGTTCTCGTAGTCAAGTGGTGCAGTTGCACCTTATATAGAGGGAGGTGGCGCGCAGTTCGTCACTCCTGTGGGGGTCCGGGCAGGGACACCAAGAGCCCGCCGATGAGCCTAGCTTGGTGTCCTAGGCGAAACCCCACACAAGACACGGCACAAACCTAGAAGAATTGCTGAGTTTTAATTCACCGGCCGTGAAAGCCAATATACCATCTTTTTGGAAGCCTTCATAGGGAGGTTAAGGCTGCTTGAGCTTTTAGTTCTCGTAGTCAAGTGGTGCAGTTGCACCTTATATAGAGGGAGGTGGCGCGCAGTTCGTCACTCCTGTGGGGGTCCGGGCAGGGACACCAAGAGCCCGCCGATGAGCCTAGTTTGGTGTCCTAGGCGAAACCCCACACAAGACACGGCACAAACCTAGAAGAATTGCTGAGTTTTAATTCACCGGCCGTGAAAGCCAATATACCATCTTTTTGGAAGCCTTCATAGGGAGGTTAAGGCTGCTTGAGTTTTAGTTCTCGTAGTCAAGTGGTGCAGTTGCACCTTATATAGAGGGAGGTGGCGCGCAGTTCGTCACTCTTGTGGGGGTCCGGGCAGGGACACCAAGAGCCCGCCGATGAGCCTAGCTTGGTGTCCTAGGCGAAACCCCACACAAGACACGGCACAAACCTAGAAGAATTGCTGAGTTTTAATTCACCGGCCGTGAAAGCCAATATACCATCTTTTTGGAAGCCTTCATAGGGAGGTTAAGGCTGCTTGAGCTTTTAGTTCTCGTAGCCAAGTGGTGCAGTTGCACCTTATATAGAGGGAGGTGGCGCGCAGTTCGTCACTCCTGTGATGGTCCGGGCAGGGACACCAAGAGCCCGCCGATGAGCCTAGCTTGGTGTCCTAGGCGAAACCCCACACAAGACAAGGCACAAACCTAGAAGAATTGCTGAGTTTTAATTCACCGGCCGTGAAAGCCAATATACCATCTTTTTGGAAGCCTTCATATGGAGGTTAAGGCTGCTTGAGCTTTTAGTTCTCGTAGTCAAGTGGTGCAGTTGCACCTTATATAGAGGGAGGTGGCGCGCAGTTCGTCACTCCTGTGGGGGTCCGGGCAGGGACACCAAGAGCCCGCCGATGAGCCTAGCTTGGTGTCCTAGGCGAAACCCCACACAAGACACGGCACAAACCTAGAAGAATTGCTGAGTTTTAATTCACCGGCCGTGAAAGCCAATATACCATCTTTTTGGAAGCCTTCATAGGGAGGTTAAGGCTGCTTGAGCTTTTAGGTCTCGTAGTCAAGTGGTGCAGTTGCACCTTATATAGAGGGAGGTGGCGCGCAGTTCGTCACTCCTGTGGGGGTCCGGGCAGGGACACCAAGAGCCCGCCGATGAGCCTAGCTTGGTGTCCTAGGCGAAACCCCACACAAGACACGGCACAAACCTAGAAGAATTGCTGAGTTTTAATTCACCGGCCGTGAAAGCCAATATACCATCTTTTTGGAAGCCTTCATAGGGAGGTTAAGGCTGCTTGAGCTTTTAGTTCTCGTAGTCAAGTGGTGCAGTTGCACCTTATATAGAGGGAGGTGGCGCGCAGTTCGTCACTCCTGTGGGGGTCCGGGCAGGGACACCAAGAGCCCGCCGATGAGCCTAGCTTGGTGTCCTAGGCGAAACCCCACACAAGACACGGCACAAACCTAGAAGAATTGCTGAGTTTTAATTCACCGGCCGTGAAAGCCAATATACCATCTTTTTGGAAGCCTTCATAGGGAGGTTAAGGCTGCTTGAGCTTTTAGGTCTCGTAGTCAAGTGGTGCAGTTGCACCTTATATAGAGGGAGGTGGCGCGCAGTTCGTCACTCCTGTGGGGGTCCCGGCAGGGACACCAAGAGCCCGCCGATGAGCCTAGCTTGGTGTCCTAGGCGAAACCCCACACAAGACACGGCACAAACCTAGAAGAATTGCTGAGTTTTAATTCACCGGCCGTGAAAGCCAATATACCATCTTTTTGGAAGCCTTCATAGGGAGGTTAAGGCTGCTTGAGCTTTTAGTTCTCGTAGTCAAGTGGCGCAGTTGCACCTTATATAGAGGGAGGTGGCGCGCAGTTCGTCACTCCTGTTGGGGTCCGGGCAGGGTCATCAAGAGCCCGCCGATGAGCCTAGCTTGGTGTCCTAGGCGAAACCCCACACAAGACACGGCACAAACCTAGAAGAATTGCTGAGTTTTAATTCACCGGCCGTGAAAGCCAATATACCATCTTTTTGGAAGCCTTCATAGGGAGGTTAAGGCTGCTTGAGCTTTTAGTTCTCGTAGTCAAGTGGTGCAGTTGCACCTTATATAGAGGGAGGTGGCGCGCAGTTCGTCACTCCTGTGGGGGTCCGGGCAGGGGCACCAAGAGCCCGCCGATGAGCCTAGCTTGGTGTCCTAGGCGAAACCCCACACAAGACACGGCACAAACCTAGAAGAATTGCTGAGTTTTAATTCACCGGCCGTGAAAGCCAATATTCCATCTTTTTGGAAGCCTTCATAGGGAGGTTAAGGCTGCTTGAGCTTTTAGTTCTCGTAGTCAAGTGGTGCAGTTGCACCTTATATAGAGGGAGGTGGCGCGCAGTTCGTCACTCCTGAGGGGGTCCGGGCAGGGACACCAAGAGCCCGCCGATGAGCCTAGCTTGGTGTCCTAGGCGAAACCCCACACAAGACACGGCACAAACCTAGAAGAATTGCTGAGTTTTAATCACCGGCCGTGAAAGCCAATATACCATCTTTTTGGAAGCCTTCATAGGGAGGTTAAGGCTGCTTGAGCTTTTAGTTCTCGTAGTCAAGTGGTGCAGTTGCACCTTATATAGAGGGAGGTGGCGCGCAGTTCGTCACTCCTGTGGGGGTCCGGGCAGGGACACCAAGAGCCCGCCGATGCGCCTAGCTTGATGTCCTAGGCGAAACCCCACACAAGACACGGCAAAAAACCTGGTAGAATTGCTGAGTTTTAATTCACCGGCCGTGAAAGCCAATATACCATCTTTTTGGAAGCCTTCGTAGGGAGGTTAAGGCTGCTTGAGCTTTTAGTTCTCGTAGTCAAGTGGTGCAGTTGCACCTTATATAGAGGGAGGTGGCGCGCAGTTCTTCACTCCTGTGGGGGTCCGGGCAGGGACACCAAGAGCCCGCCGATGAGCCTAGCTTGGTGTCCTAGGCGAAACCCCACACAAGACACGGCACAAACCTAGAAGAATTGCTGAGTTTTAATTCACCGGCCGTGAAAGCCAATATACCATCTTTTTGGAAGCCTTCATAGGGAGGTTAAGGCTGCTTGAGCTTTTAGTTCTCGTAGTCAAGTGGTGCAGTTGCACCTTATATAGAGGGAGGTGGCGCGCAGTTCGTCACTCCTGTGGGGTTCCGGGCAGGGACACCAAGAGCCCGCCGATGTGCCTAGCTTGGTGTCCTAGGCGAAACCCCACACAAGACACGGCACAAACCTAGTAGAATTGCTGAGTTTTAATTCACCGGCCGTGAAAGCCAATATACCATCTTTTTGGAAGCCTTCATAGGGAGGTTAAGGCTGCTTGAGCTTTTAGTTCTCGTAGTCAAGTGGTGCAGTTGCACCTTATACAGAGGGAGGTGGCGCGCATTTGGTCACTCCTGTGGGGGTCCGGGCAGGGACACCAAGAGCCCGCCGATGAGCCTAGCTTGGTGTCCTAGGCGAAACCCCACACAAGACACGGCACAAACCTAGAAGAATTGCTGAGTTTTAATTCACCGGCCGTGAAAGCCAATATACCATCTTTTTGGAAGCCTTCACAGGGAGGTTAAGGCTGCTTGAGCTTTTAGTTCTCGTAGTCAAGTGGTGCAGTTGCACCTTATATAGAGGGAGGTGGCGCGCAGTTCGTCACTCCTGTGGGGGTCCGGGCAGGGACACCAAGAGCCCGCCGATGAGCCTAGCTTGGTGTCCTAGGCGAAACCCCACACAAGACACGGCACAAAACTAGAAGAATTGCTGAGTTTTAATTCACCGGCCGTGAAAGCCAATATACCATCTTTTTGGAAGCCTTCATAGGGAGGTTAAGGCTGCTTGAGCTTTTAGTTCTCGTAGTCAAGTGGTGCAGTTGCACCTTATATAGAGGGAGGTGGCGCGCAGTTCGTCACTCCTGTGGGGGTCCGCGCAGGGACACCAAGAGCCCGCCGATGAGCCTAGCTTGGTGTCCTAGGCGAAACCCCACACATGACACGACACAAACCTAGAAGAATTGCTGAGTTTTAATTCACCGGCCGTGAAAGCCAATATACCATCTTTTTGGAAGCCTTCATAGGGAGGTTAAGGCTGCTTGAGCTTTTAGTTCTCGTATTCAAGTGGTGCAGTTGCACCTTATATAGAGGGAGGTGGCGCGCAGTTCGTCACTCCTGTGGGGGTCCGGGCAGGGACACCAAGAGCCCGCCGATGAGCCTAGCTTGGTGTCCTAGGCGAAACCCCACACAAGACACGGCAAAAACCTAGAAGAATTGCTGAGTTTTAATTCACCGGCCGTGAAAGCCAATATATCATCTTTTTGGAAGCCTTCATAGGGAGGTTAAGGCTGCTTGAGCTTTTAGTTCTCGTAGTCAAGTGGTGCAGTTGCATCGTATATAGAGGGAGGTGGCGCGCAGTTCGTCACTCCTGTTGGGGTCCGGGCAGGGACACCAAGAGCCCGCCGATGAGCCTAGCTTGGTGTCCTAGGCGAAACCCCACACAAGACACGGCACAAACCTAGAAGAATTGCTGAGTTTTAATTCACCGGCCATGAAAGCCAATATACCATCTTTTTGGAAGCCTTCATAGGGAGGTTAAGGCTGCTTGAGCTTTTAGTTCTCGTAGTCAAGTGGTGCAGTTGCACCTTATATAGAGGGAGGTGGCGCGCAGTTCGTCACTCCTGTTGGGGTCCGGGCAGGGACACCAAGAGCCCGCCGATGAGCCTAGCTTGGTGTCCTAGGCGAAACCCCACACAAGACACGGCACAAACCTAGAAGAATTGCTGAGTTTTAATTCACCGGCCGTGAAAGCCAATATACCATCTTTTTGGAAGCCTTCATAGGGAGGTTAAGGCTGCTTGAGCTTTTAGTTCTCGTAGTCAAGTGGTGCAGTTGCACCTTATATAGAGGGAGGTGGCGCGCAGTTCGTCACTCCTGTGTGGTCCGGGCAGGGACACCAAGAGCCCGCCGATGAGCATAGCTTGGTGTCCTAGGCGAAACCCCACACAAGACACGGCACAAACCTAGAAGAATTGCTGAGTTTTAATTCACCGGCCGTGAAAGCCAATATACCATCTTTTTGGAAGCCTTCATAGGGAGGTTAAGGCTGCTTGAGCTTTTAGTTCTCGTAGTCAAGTGGTGCAGTTGCACCTTATGTAGAGGGAGGTGGCGCGCAGTTCGTCACTCCTGTGATGGTCCGGGCAGGGACACCAAGAGCCCGCCGATGAGCCTAGCTTGGTGTCCTAGGCGAAACCCCACACAAGACATGGCACAAACCTAGAAGAATTGCTGAGTTTTAATTCACCGGCCGTGAAAGCCAATATACCATCTTTTTGGAAGCCTTCATAGGGAGGTTAAGGCTGCTTGAGCTTTTAGTTCTCGTAGTCAAGTGGTGCAGTTGCACCTTATATAGAGGGAGGTGGCGCGCAGTTCGTCACTCCTGTGGGGTTCCGGGCAGGGACACCAAGAGCCCGCCGATGCGCCTAGCTTGGTGTCCTAGGCGAAACCCCACACAAGACACGGCACAAACCTAGTAGAATTGCTGAGTTTTAATTCACCGGCCGTGAAAGCCAATATACCATCTTTTTGGAAGCCTTCATAGGGAGGTTAAGGCTGCTTGAGCTTTTAGTTCTCGTAGTCAAGTGGTGCAGTTGCACCTTATATAGAGGGAGGTGGCGCGCAGTTCGTCACTCCTGTGGGGGTCCGGGCAGGGACACCAAGAGCCCGCCGATGAGCCTAGCTTGGTGTCCTAGGCGAAACCCCACACAAGACACGGCACAAACCTAGAAGAATTGCTGAGTTTTAATTCACCGGCCGTGAAAGCCAATATACCATCTTTTTGGAAGCCTTCATAGGGAGGTTAAGGCTGCTTGAGCTTTTAGTTCTCGTAGTCAAGTGGTGCAGTTGCACCTTATATAGAGGGAGGTGGCGCGCAGTTCTTCACTCCTGTGGGGGTCCGGGCAGGGACACCAAGAGCCCGCCGATGAGCCTAGCTTGGTGTCCTAGGCGAAACCCCACACAAGACACGGCACAAACCTAGAAGAATTGCTGAGTTTTAATTCACCGGCCGTGAAAGCCAATATACCATCTTTTTGGAAGCCTTCATAGGGAGGTTAAGGCTGCTTGAGCTTTTAGTTCTCGTAGTCAAGTGGTGCAGTTGCACCTTATATAGAGGGAGGTGGCGCGCAGTTCGTCACTCCTGTGGGGTTCCGGGCAGGGACACCAAGAGCCCGCCGATGTGCCTAGCTTGGTGTCCTAGCCGAAACCCCACACAAGACACGGCACAAACCTAGTAGAATTGCTGAGTTTTAATTCACCGGCCGTGAAAGCCAATATACCATCTTTTTGGAAGCCTTCATAGGGAGGTTAAGGCTGCTTGAGCTTTTAGTTCTCGTAGTCAAGTGGTGCAGTTGCACCTTATATAGAGGGAGGTGGCGCGCAGTTGGTCACTCCTGTGGGGGTCCGGGCAGGGACACCAAGAGCCCGCCGATGAGCCTAGCTTGGTGTCCTAGGCGAAACCCCACACAAGACACGGCACAAACCTAGAAGAATTGCTGAGTTTTAATTCACCGGCCGTGAAAGCCAATATACCATCTTTTTGGAAGCCTTCATAGGGAGGTTAAGGCTGCTTGAGCTTTTAGTTCTCGTAGTCAAGTGGTGCAGTTGCACCTTATACAGAGGGAGGTGGCGCGCATTTGGTCACTCCTGTGGGGGTCCGGGCAGGGACACCAAGAGCCCGCCGATGAGCCTAGCTTGGTGTCCTAGGCGAAACCCCACACAAGACACGGCACAAACCTAGAAGAATTGCTGAGTTTTAATTCACCGGCCGTGAAAGCCAATATACCATCTTTTTGGAAGCCTTCACAGGGAGGTTAAGGCTGCTTGAGCTTTTAGTTCTCGTAGTCAAGTGGTGCAGTTGCACCTTATATAGAGGGAGGTGGCGCGCAGTTCGTCACTCCTGTGGGGGTCCGGGCAGGGACACCAAGAGCCCGCCGATGAGCCTAGCTTGGTGTCCTAGGCGAAACCCCACACAAGACACGGCACAAACCTAGAAGAATTGCTGAGTTTTAATTCACCGGCCGTGAAAGCCAATATACCATCTTTTTGGAAGCCTTCATAGGGAGGTTAAGGCTGCTTGAGCTTTTAGGTCTCGTAGTCAAGTGGTGCAGTTGCACCTTATATAGAGGGAGGTGGCGCGCAGTTCGTCACTCCTGTGGGGGTCCCGGCAGGGACACCAAGAGCCCGCCGATGAGCCTAGCTTGGTGTCCTAGGCGAAACCCCACACAAGACACGGCACAAACCTAGAAGAATTGCTGAGTTTTAATTCACCGACCGTGAAAGCCAATATACCATCTTTTTGGAAGCCTTCATAGGGAGGTTAAGGCTGCTTGAGCTTTTAGTTCTCGTAGTCAAGTGGCGCAGTTGCACCTTATATAGAGGGAGGTGGCGCGCAGTTCGTCACTCCTGTTGGGGTCCGGGCAGGGTCATCAAGAGCCCGCCGATGAGCCTAGCTTGGTGTCCTAGGCGAAACCCCACACAAGACACGGCACAAACCTAGAAGAATTGCTGAGTTTTAATTCACCGGCCGTGAAAGCCAATATACCATCTTTTTGGAAGCCTTCATAGGGAGGTTAAGGCTGCTTGAGCTTTTAGTTCTCGTAGTCAAGTGGTGCAGTTGCACCTTATATAGAGGGAGGTGGCGCGCAGTTCGTCACTCCTGTGGGGGTCCGGGCAGGGGCACCAAGAGCCCGCCGATGAGCCTAGCTTGGTGTCCTAGGCGAAACCCCACACAAGACACGGCACAAACCTAGAAGAATTGCTGAGTTTTAATTCACCGGCCGTGAAAGCCAATATTCCATCTTTTTGGAAGCCTTCATAGGGAGGTTAAGGCTGCTTGAGCTTTTAGTTCTCGTAGTCAAGTGGTGCAGTTGCACCTTATATAGAGGGAGGTGGCGCGCAGTTCGTCACTCCTGAGGGGGTCCGGGCAGGGACACCAAGAGCCCGCCGATGAGCCTAGCTTGGTGTCCTAGGCGAAACCCCACACAAGACACGGCACAAACCTAGAAGAATTGCTGAGTTTTAATCACCGGCCGTGAAAGCCAATATACCATCTTTTTGGAAGCCTTCATAGGGAGGTTAAGGCTGCTTGAGCTTTTAGTTCTCGTAGTCAAGTGGTGCAGTTGCACCTTATATAGAGGGAGGTGGCGCGCAGTTCGTCACTCCTGTGGGGGTCCGGGCAGGGACACCAAGAGCCCGCCGATGCGCCTAGCTTGATGTCCTAGGCGAAACCCCACACAAGACACGGCAAAAAACCTGGTAGAATTGCTGAGTTTTAATTCACCGGCCGTGAAAGCCAATATACCATCTTTTTGGAAGCCTTCGTAGGGAGGTTAAGGCTGCTTGAGCTTTTAGTTCTCGTAGTCAAGTGGTGCAGTTGCACCTTATATAGAGGGAGGTGGCGCGCAGTTCTTCACTCCTGTGGGGGTCCGGGCAGGGACACCAAGAGCCCGCCGATGAGCCTAGCTTGGTGTCCTAGGCGAAACCCCACACAAGACACGGCACAAACCTAGAAGAATTGCTGAGTTTTAATTCACCGGCCGTGAAAGCCAATATACCATCTTTTTGGAAGCCTTCATAGGGAGGTTAAGGCTGCTTGAGCTTTTAGTTCTCGTAGTCAAGTGGTGCAGTTGCACCTTATATAGAGGGAGGTGGCGCGCAGTTCGTCACTCCTGTGGGGTTCCGGGCAGGGACACCAAGAGCCCGCCGATGTGCCTAGCTTGGTGTCCTAGGCGAAACCCCACACAAGACACGGCACAAACCTAGTAGAATTGCTGAGTTTTAATTCACCGGCCGTGAAAGCCAATATACCATCTTTTTGGAAGCCTTCATAGGGAGGTTAAGGCTGCTTGAGCTTTTAGTTCTCGTAGTCAAGTGGTGCAGTTGCACCTTATACAGAGGGAGGTGGCGCGCATTTGGTCACTCCTGTGGGGGTCCGGGCAGGGACACCAAGAGCCCGCCGATGAGCCTAGCTTGGTGTCCTAGGCGAAACCCCACACAAGACACGGCACAAACCTAGAAGAATTGCTGAGTTTTAATTCACCGGCCGTGAAAGCCAATATACCATCTTTTTGGAAGCCTTCACAGGGAGGTTAAGGCTGCTTGAGCTTTTAGTTCTCGTAGTCAAGTGGTGCAGTTGCACCTTATATAGAGGGAGGTGGCGCGCAGTTCGTCACTCCTGTGGGGGTCCGGGCAGGGACACCAAGAGCCCGCCGATGAGCCTAGCTTGGTGTCCTAGGCGAAACCCCACACAAGACACGGCACAAAACTAGAAGAATTGCTGAGTTTTAATTCACCGGCCGTGAAAGCCAATATACCATCTTTTTGGAAGCCTTCATAGGGAGGTTAAGGCTGCTTGAGCTTTTAGTTCTCGTAGTCAAGTGGTGCAGTTGCACCTTATATAGAGGGAGGTGGCGCGCAGTTCGTCACTCCTGTGGGGGTCCGCGCAGGGACACCAAGAGCCCGCCGATGAGCCTAGCTTGGTGTCCTAGGCGAAACCCCACACATGACACGACACAAACCTAGAAGAATTGCTGAGTTTTAATTCACCGGCCGTGAAAGCCAATATACCATCTTTTTGGAAGCCTTCATAGGGAGGTTAAGGCTGCTTGAGCTTTTAGTTCTCGTATTCAAGTGGTGCAGTTGCACCTTATATAGAGGGAGGTGGCGCGCAGTTCGTCACTCCTGTGGGGGTCCGGGCAGGGACACCAAGAGCCCGCCGATGAGCCTAGCTTGGTGTCCTAGGCGAAACCCCACACAAGACACGGCAAAAACCTAGAAGAATTGCTGAGTTTTAATTCACCGGCCGTGAAAGCCAATATATCATCTTTTTGGAAGCCTTCATAGGGAGGTTAAGGCTGCTTGAGCTTTTAGTTCTCGTAGTCAAGTGGTGCAGTTGCATCGTATATAGAGGGAGGTGGCGCGCAGTTCGTCACTCCTGTTGGGGTCCGGGCAGGGACACCAAGAGCCCGCCGATGAGCCTAGCTTGGTGTCCTAGGCGAAACCCCACACAAGACACGGCACAAACCTAGAAGAATTGCTGAGTTTTAATTCACCGGCCATGAAAGCCAATATACCATCTTTTTGGAAGCCTTCATAGGGAGGTTAAGGCTGCTTGAGCTTTTAGTTCTCGTAGTCAAGTGGTGCAGTTGCACCTTATATAGAGGGAGGTGGCGCGCAGTTCGTCACTCCTGTTGGGGTCCGGGCAGGGACACCAAGAGCCCGCCGATGAGCCTAGCTTGGTGTCCTAGGCGAAACCCCACACAAGACACGGCACAAACCTAGAAGAATTGCTGAGTTTTAATTCACCGGCCGTGAAAGCCAATATACCATCTTTTTGGAAGCCTTCATAGGGAGGTTAAGGCTGCTTGAGCTTTTAGTTCTCGTAGTCAAGTGGTGCAGTTGCACCTTATATAGAGGGAGGTGGCGCGCAGTTCGTCACTCCTGTGTGGTCCGGGCAGGGACACCAAGAGCCCGCCGATGAGCATAGCTTGGTGTCCTAGGCGAAACCCCACACAAGACACGGCACAAACCTAGAAGAATTGCTGAGTTTTAATTCACCGGCCGTGAAAGCCAATATACCATCTTTTTGGAAGCCTTCATAGGGAGGTTAAGGCTGCTTGAGCTTTTAGTTCTCGTAGTCAAGTGGTGCAGTTGCACCTTATGTAGAGGGAGGTGGCGCGCAGTTCGTCACTCCTGTGATGGTCCGGGCAGGGACACCAAGAGCCCGCCGATGAGCCTAGCTTGGTGTCCTAGGCGAAACCCCACACAAGACATGGCACAAACCTAGAAGAATTGCTGAGTTTTAATTCACCGGCCGTGAAAGCCAATATACCATCTTTTTGGAAGCCTTCATAGGGAGGTTAAGGCTGCTTGAGCTTTTAGTTCTCGTAGTCAAGTGGTGCAGTTGCACCTTATATAGAGGGAGGTGGCGCGCAGTTCGTCACTCCTGTGGGGTTCCGGGCAGGGACACCAAGAGCCCGCCGATGCGCCTAGCTTGGTGTCCTAGGCGAAACCCCACACAAGACACGGCACAAACCTAGTAGAATTGCTGAGTTTTAATTCACCGGCCGTGAAAGCCAATATACCATCTTTTTGGAAGCCTTCATAGGGAGGTTAAGGCTGCTTGAGCTTTTAGTTCTCGTAGTCAAGTGGTGCAGTTGCACCTTATATAGAGGGAGGTGGCGCGCAGTTCGTCACTCCTGTGGGGGTCCGGGCAGGGACACCAAGAGCCCGCCGATGAGCCTAGCTTGGTGTCCTAGGCGAAACCCCACACAAGACACGGCACAAACCTAGAAGAATTGCTGAGTTTTAATTCACCGGCCGTGAAAGCCAATATACCATCTTTTTGGAAGCCTTCATAGGGAGGTTAAGGCTGCTTGAGCTTTTAGTTCTCGTAGTCAAGTGGTGCAGTTGCACCTTATATAGAGGGAGGTGGCGCGCAGTTCTTCACTCCTGTGGGGGTCCGGGCAGGGACACCAAGAGCCCGCCGATGAGCCTAGCTTGGTGTCCTAGGCGAAACCCCACACAAGACACGGCACAAACCTAGAAGAATTGCTGAGTTTTAATTCACCGGCCGTGAAAGCCAATATACCATCTTTTTGGAAGCCTTCATAGGGAGGTTAAGGCTGCTTGAGCTTTTAGTTCTCGTAGTCAAGTGGTGCAGTTGCACCTTATATAGAGGGAGGTGGCGCGCAGTTCGTCACTCCTGTGGGGTTCCGGGCAGGGACACCAAGAGCCCGCCGATGTGCCTAGCTTGGTGTCCTAGCCGAAACCCCACACAAGACACGGCACAAACCTAGTAGAATTGCTGAGTTTTAATTCACCGGCCGTGAAAGCCAATATACCATCTTTTTGGAAGCCTTCATAGGGAGGTTAAGGCTGCTTGAGCTTTTAGTTCTCGTAGTCAAGTGGTGCAGTTGCACCTTATATAGAGGGAGGTGGCGCGCAGTTGGTCACTCCTGTGGGGGTCCGGGCAGGGACACCAAGAGCCCGCCGATGAGCCTAGCTTGGTGTCCTAGGCGAAACCCCACACAAGACACGGCACAAACCTAGAAGAATTGCTGAGTTTTAATTCACCGGCCGTGAAAGCCAATATACCATCTTTTTGGAAGCCTTCACAGGGAGGTTAAGGCTGCTTGAGCTTTTAGTTCTCGTAGTCAAGTGGTGCAGTTGCACCTTATATAGAGGGAGGTGGCGCGCAGTTCGTCACTCCTGTGGGGGTCCGGGCAGGGACACCAAGAGCCCGCCGATGAGCCTAGCTTGGTGTCCTAGGCGAAACCCCACACAAGACACGGCACAAACCTAGAAGAATTGCTGAGTTTTAATTCACCGGCCGTGAAAGCCAATATATCATCTTTTTGGAAGCCTTCATAGGGAGGTTAAGGCTGCTTGAGCTTTTAGTTCTCGTAGTCAAGTGGTGCAGTTGCATCTTATATAGAGGGAGGTGGCGCGCAGTTCGTCACTCCTGTTGGGGTCCGGGCAGGGACACCAAGAGCCCGCCGATGAGCCTAGCTTGGTGTCCTAGGCGAAACCCCACACAAGACACGGCACAAAACTAGAAGAATTGCTGAGTTTTAATTCACCGGCCGTGAAAGCCAATATACCATCTTTTTGGAAGCCTTCATAGGGAGGTTAAGGCTGCTTGAGCTTTTAGTTCTCGTAGTCAAGTGGTGCAGTTGCACCTTATATAGAGGGAGGTGGCGCGCAGTTCGTCACTCCTGTGGGGGTCCGCGCAGGGACACCAAGAGCCCGCCGATGAGCCTAGCTTGGTGTCCTAGGCGAAACCCCACACATGACACGACACAAACCTAGAAGAATTGCTGAGTTTTAATTCACCGGCCGTGAAAGCCAATATACCATCTTTTTGGAAGCCTTCATAGGGAGGTTAAGGCTGCTTGAGCTTTTAGTTCTCGTATTCAAGTGGTGCAGTTGCACCTTATATAGAGGGAGGTGGCGCGCAGTTCGTCACTCCTGTGGGGGTCCGGGCAGGGACACCAAGAGCCCGCCGATGAGCCTAGCTTGGTGTCCTAGGCGAAACCCCACACAAGACACAGCACAAACCTAGAAGAATTGCTGAGTTTTAATTCACCGGCCGTGAAAGCCAATATATCATCTTTTTGGAAGCCTTCATAGGGAGGTTAAGGCTGCTTGAGCTTTTAGTTCTCGTAGTAAGTGGTGCAGTTGCATCGTATATAGAGGGAGGTGGCGCGCAGTTCGTCACTCCTGTTGGGGTCCGGGCAGGGACACCAAGAGCCCGCCGATGAGCCTAGCTTGGTGTCCTAGGCGAAACCCCACACAAGACACGGCACAAACCTAGAAGAATTGCTGAGTTTTAATTCACCGGCCATGAAAGCCAATATACCATCTTTTTGGAAGCCTTCATAGGGAGGTTAAGGCTGCTTGAGCTTTTAGTTCTCGTAGTCAAGTGGTGCAGTTGCACCTTATATAGAGGGAGGTGGCGCGCAGTTCGTCACTCCTGTTGGGGTCCGGGCAGGGACACCAAGAGCCCGCCGATGAGCCTAGCTTGGTGTCCTAGGCGAAACCCCACACAAGACACGGCACAAACCTAGAAGAATTGCTGAGTTTTAATTCACCGGCCGTGAAAGCCAATATACCATCTTTTTGGAAGCCTTCATAGGGAGGTTAAGGCTGCTTGAGCTTTTAGTTCTCGTAGTCAAATGGTGCAGTTGCACCTTATATAGAGGGAGGTGGCGCGCAGTTCGTCACTCCTGTGTGGGTCCGGGCAGGGACACCAAGAGCCCGCCGATGAGCATAGCTTGGTGTCCTAGGTGAAACCCCACACAAGACACGGCACAAACCTAGAAGAATTGCTGAGTTTTAATTCACCGGCCGTGAAAGCCAATATACCATCTTTTTGGAAGCCTTCGTAGGGAGGTTAAGGCTGCTTGAGCTTTTAGTTCTCGTAGTCAAGTGGTGCAGTTGCACCTTATGTAGAGGGAGGTGGCGCGCAGTTCGTCACTCCTGTGATGGTCCGGGCAGGGACACCAAGAGCCCGCCGATGAGCCTAGCTTGGTGTCCTAGGCGAAACCCCACACAAGACATGGCACAAACCTAGAAGAATTGCTGAGTTTTAATTCACCGGCCGTGAAAGCCAATATACCATCTTTTTGGAAGCCTTCATAGGGAGGTTAAGGCTGCTTGAGCTTTTAGTTCTCGTAGTCAAGTGGTGCAGTTGCACCTTATATAGAGGGAGGTGGCGCGCAGTTCGTCACTCCTGTGGGGTTCCGGGCAGGGACACCAAGAGCCCGCCGATGCGCCTAGCTTGGTGTCCTAGGCGAAACCCCACACAAGACACGGCACAAACCTAGTAGAATTGCTGAGTTTTAATTCACCGGCCGTGAAAGCCAATATACCATCTTTTTGGAAGCCTTCATAGGGAGGTTAAGGCTGCTTGAGCTTTTAGTTCTCGTAGTCAAGTGGTGCAGTTGCACCTTATATAGAGGGAGGTGGCGCGCAGTTCGTCACTCCTGTGGGGGTCCGGGCAGGGACACCAAGAGCCCGCCGATGAGCCTAGCTTGGTGTCCTAGGCGAAACCCCACACAAGACACGGCACAAACCTAGAAGAATTGCTGAGTTTTAATTCACCGGCCGTGAAATCCAATATACCATCTTTTTGGAAGCCTTCATAGGGAGGTTAAGGCTGCTTGAGCTTTTAGTTCTCGTAGTCAAGTGGTGCAGTTGCACCTTATATAGAGGGAGGTGGCGCGCAGTTCGTCACTCCTGTGGGGGTCCGGGCAGGGACACCAAGAGCCCGCCGATGAGCCTAGCTTGGTGTCCTAGGCGAAACCCCACACAAGACACGGCACAAACCTAGAAGAATTGCTGAGTTTTAATTCACCGGCCGTGAAAGCCAATATACCATCTTTTTGGAAGCCTTCATAGGGAGGTTAAGGCTGCTTGAGCTTTTAGTTCTCGTAGTCAAGTGGTGCAGTTGCACCTTATATAGAGGGAGGTGGCGCGCAGTTCGTCACTCCTGTGTGGGTCCGGGCAGGGACACCAAGAGCCCGCCGATGAGCATAGCTTGGTGTCCTAGGCGAAACCCCACACAAGACACGGCACAAACCTAGAAGAATTGCTGAGTTTTAATTCACCGGCCGTGAAAGCCAATATACCATCTTTTTGGAAGCCTTCATAGGGAGGTTAAGGCTGCTTGAGCTTTTAGTTCTCGTAGTCAAGTGGTGCAGTTGCACCTTATGTAGAGGTGGCGCGCAGTTCGTCACTCCTGTGATGGTCCGGGCAGGGACACCAAGAGCCCGCCGATAAGCCTAGCTTGGTGTCCTAGGCGAAACCCCACACAAGACATGGCACAAACCTAGAAGAATTGCTGAGTTTTAATTCACCGGCCGTGAAAGCCAATATACCATCTTTTTGGAAGCCTTCATAGGGAGGTTAAGGCTGCTTGAGCTTTTAGTTCTCGTAGTCAAGTGGTGCAGTTGCACCTTATATAGAGGGAGGTGGCGCGCAGTTCGTCACTCCTGTGGGGTTCCGGGCAGGGACACCAAGAGCCCGCCGATGCGCCTAGCTTGGTGTCCTAGGCGAAACCCCACACAAGACACGGCACAAACCTAGTAGAATTGCTGAGTTTTAATTCACCGGCCGTGAAAGCCAATATACCATCTTTTTGGAAGCCTTCATAGGGAGGTTAAGGCTGCTTGAGCTTTTAGTTCTCGTAGTCAAGTGGTGCAGTTGCACCTTATATAGAGGGAGGTGGCGCGCAGTTCGTCACTCCTGTGGGGGTCCGGGCAGGGACACCAAGAGCCCGCCGATGAGCCTAGCTTGGTGTCCTAGGCGAAACCCCACACAAGACACGGCACAAACCTAGAAGAATTGCTGAGTTTTAATTCACCGGCCGTGAAAGCCAATATACCATCTTTTTGGAAGCCTTCATAGGGAGGTTAAGGCTGCTTGAGCTTTTAGTTCTCGTAGTCAAGTGGTGCAGTTGCACCTTATATAGAGGGAGGTGGCGCGCAGTTCGTCACTCCTGTGGGGGTCCGGGCAGGGACACCAAGAGCCCGCCGATGAGCCTAGCTTGGTGTCCTAGGCGAAACCCCACACAAGACACGGCACAAACCTAGAAGAATTGCTGAGTTTTAATTCACCGGCCGTCAAAGCCAATATATCATCTTTTTGGAAGCCTTCATAGGGAGGTTAAGGCTGCTTGAGCTTTTAGTTCTCGTAGTCAAGTGGTGCAGTTGCATCTTATATAGAGGGAGGTGGCGCGCAGTTCGTCACTCCTGTTGGGGTCCGGGCAGGGACACCAAGAGCCCGCCGATGAGCCTAGCTTGGTGTCCTAGGCGAAACCCCACACAAGACACGGCACAAAACTAGAAGAATTGCTGAGTTTTAATTCACCGGCCGTGAAAGCCAATATACCATCTTTTTGGAAGCCTTCATAGGGAGGTTAAGGCTGCTTGAGATTTTAGTTCTCGTAGTCAAGTGGTGCAGTTGCACCTTATATAGAGGGAGGTGGCGCGCAGTTCGTCACTCATGTGGGGGTCCGCGCAGGGACACCAAGAGCCCGCCGATGAGCCTAGCTTGGTGTCCTAGGCGAAACCCCACACATGACATGGCACAAACCTAGAAGAATTGCTGAGTTTTAATTCACCGGCCGAGAAAGCCAATATACCATCTTTTTGGAAGCCTTCATAGGGAGGTTAAGGCTGCTTGAGCTTTTAGTTCTCGTATTCAAGTGGTGCAGTTGCACCTTATATAGAGGGAGGTGGCGCGCAGTTCGTCACTCCTGTGGGGGTCCGGGCAGGGACACCAAGAGCCCGCCGATGAGCCTAGCTTGGTGTCCTAGGCGAAACCCCACACAAGACACGGCACAAACCTAGAAGAATTGCTGAGTTTTAATTCACCGGCCGTGAAAGCCAATATATCATCTTTTTGGAAGCCTTCATAGGGAGGTTAAGGCTGCTTGAGCTTTTAGTTCTCGTAGTCAAGTGGTGCAGTTGCATCTTATATAGAGGGAGGTGGCGCGCAGTTCGTCACTCCTGTTGGGGTCCGGGCAGGGACACCAAGAGCCCGCCGATGAGCCTAGCTTGGTGTCCTAGGCGAAACCCCACACAAGACACGGCACAAACCTAGAAGAATTGCTGAGTTTTAATTCACCGGCCATGAAAGCCAATATACCATCTTTTTGGAAGCCTTCATAGGGAGGTTAAGGCTGCTTGAGCTTTTAGTTCTCGTAGTCAAGTGGTGCAGTTGCACCTTATATAGAGGGAGGTGGCGCGCAGTTCGTCACTCCTGTTGGGGTCCGGGCAGGGACACCAAGAGCCCGCCGATGAGCCTAGCTTGGTGTCCTAGGCGAAACCCCACACAAGACACGGCACAAACCTAGAAGAATTGCTGAGTTTTAATTCACCGGCCGTGAAAGCCAATATACCATCTTTTTGGAAGCCTTCATAGGGAGGTTAAGGCTGCTTGAGCTTTTAGTTCTCGTAGTCAAGTGGTGCAGTTGCACCTTATATAGAGGGAGGTGGCGCGCAGTTCGTCACTCCTGTGGGGGTCCGGGCAGGGACACAAAGAGCCCGCCGATGAGCCTAGCTTGGTGTCCTAGGCGAAACCCCACACAAGACACGGCACAAACCTAGAAGAATTGCTGAGTTTTAATTCACCGGCCGTGAAAGCCAATATACCATCTTTTTGGAAGCCTTCATAGGGAGGTTAAGGCTGCTTGAGCTTTTAGGTCTCGTAGTCAAGTGGTGCAGTTGCACCTTATATAGAGGGAGGTGGCGCGCAGTACGTCACTCCTGTGGGGGTCCGGGCAGGGACACCAAGAGCCCGCCGATGAGCCTAGCTTGGTGTCCTAGGCGAAACCCCACACAAGACACGGCACAAACCTAGAAGAATTGCTGAGTTTTAATTCACCGGCCGTGAAAGCCAATATACCATCTTTTTGGAAGCCTTCATAGGGAGGTTAAGGCTGCTTGAGCTTTTAGTTCTCGTAGTCAAGTGGTGCAGTTGCACCTTATATAGAGGGAGGTGGCGCGCAGTACGTCACTCCTGTGGGGGTCCGGGCAGGGACACCAAGAGCCCGCCGATGAGCCTAGCTTGGTGTCCTAGGCGAAACCCCACACAAGACACGGCACAAACCTAGAAGAATTGCTGAGTTTTAATTCACCGGCCGTGAAAGCCAATATACCATCTTTTTGGAAGCCTTCATAGGGAGGTTAAGGCTGCTTGAGCTTTTAGTTCTCGTAGTCAAGTGGTGCAGTTGCACCTTATGTAGAGGGAGGTGGCGCGCAGTTCGTCACTCCTGTGATGGTCCGGGCAGGGACACCAAGAGCCCGCCGATGAGCCTAGCTTGGTGTCCTAGGCGAAACCCCACACAAGACATGGCACAAACCTAGAAGAATTGCTGAGTTTTAATTCACCGGCCGTGAAAGCCAATATACCATCTTTTTGGAAGCCTTCATAGGGAGGTTAAGGCTGCTTGAGCTTTTAGTTCTCGTAGTCAAGTGGTGCAGTTGCACCTTATATAGAGGGAGGTGGCGCGCAGTTCGTCACTCCTGTGGGGGTCCGGGCAGGGACACCAAGAGCCCGCCGATGAGCCTAGCTTGGTGTCCTAGGCGAAACCCCACACAAGACACGGCACAAACCTAGAAGAATTGCTGAGTTTTAATTCACTGGCCGTGAAAGCCAATATACCATCTTTTTGGAAGCCTTCATAGGGAGGTTAAGACTGCTTGAGCGTTTAGTTCTCGTAGTCAAGTGGTGCAGTTGCACCTTATATAGAGGGAGATGGCGCGCAGTTCGTCACGCCTGTTGGGGTCCGGGCAGGGACATCTAGAGCCCGCCGATGAGCCTAGCTT